>LPNX010623937.1:533398-785632 GCA_001517045.1 Pseudotsuga menziesii | reverse complement strand
CTCTCCCCTCCCCCATCTTCCACTTTCGCCCTCCCTCCACCCCCATGGGCGCCCATCGAGCAACAACTAGGTCCATGCTACAACTCAAAGTTTCAAAGGATTGCAGTCATAATGGTGAATGTGTTGGAGCCTAGACTCAGTATATTGTTCACTGAGGGACTATCAAATCCACTGCATGGATGGGTTAGGACCTTCAAACCCGCGACATTACAAGATGCCATCATTAGATCCCAGGACAGGAGGATGCTATCCCAAAGAACAAGTTCTAGTCCAAATATTTTGTTCCTCATAAAGGCAAAGTAAATAATCTCCTACATAAGGATGGGACCAGGAAAAACAAGCTAGATGATGCAACCTAGAACGAGTTGAAGAGGAATAAGTTATGTTACAGTTGCAAGGATCCTTGGGAACCAAAGCATATGTTCATGGGTAAAGGTGCGGTTCATTAAATAGAGTTGTACTCGAATGTATCTAAGGAAGAGGAGGAAGAATAGGTTCAAGATGGAGAGTAGAGCAGTGGGAATGGAGAGAAACCACAGGTATAGAATCTAAGAGAAACCATTTCTACCCTATCAGGTGTTCTTATATTTAACACTTTTCGGGTCAGGGGATTCATATAGGGAAAGCGGGTCACAATATTGATATATGGTGGTGAAACCCACAACTTTATAGATTTGGACTTGATGACTAAGAGAGACATTCCTACTAAGGACTTTGGAGGATTCATTCCAGAGGTAGCTGGTGGTCGCACTTTGTTATGCTCATGGAGGGTTCCACGATTGATTTTGTTGATAGGTAACTACATCTTAGCGGATAATTTTTATGTGGTCAAGCTGGAAGATACTCGTCATATTGGGTGTACAATGACTTAGTGCTCTAGGGACAATTTCAATGAACTACCAAATGATGGATATGGGGTTCAATGTAGTAGGTGGTAAGAGGGTATTTCTGAGGGGCATATCCAATGGTGATCCAAGGAGTCTATCAACTAAATGTATGAAGGTTGTGTTCAAGAACAGGGGGTATATCATACACAAAAAGTGTATGATGGATTTTATTTAGAGTGGAGTGTAACTAGCTGATATGGATTTGCATTCAAGGTAACATCATATCAGGATGAGATAAAAGGGTCACTTGGGTACCTCAAGAGAATATCCAATCCATATGGGATTGGATCATAGATAATTCATCTGATTAGAAGTCCCATCTCCTGGTGGAATATTCCAAGAGTAGGTTTACTTATGAAATGATGGATATCATTTATACAGTTTTTGATCGGGTAACCAAGTCTGCACACTTATTCACGATTTCATCGGAGTATGAGGCACCACAAATGGCATAGTTGTTTTTTAGGGGGATGTTTAGACTCCATGTGATGCCTATGTACATCGCCAGTGATAGTGATAGTAGATATTTTGGTGCATTATGGCAGGAGCTAGGAAGATTACCTAGCATGAAGTTGATCAGTGTAGTACAATTATATTTGGTTGGTATGAGGCATAGGGGAATCCTAGTTTGGATGTGGGTTCCAGGAACTCATATGATCGGTATTTGTAGTTTTTGGGACACCTTGAGAGGAGATGACAGGGGACATGCCATTTGGTAGGATATATCTTATTTTTCAATGTTCAGGATCAAGTCCGACAGTGTATTTGCAGACTTTGATTTCACTAAGATACGATTGCAGGATGTGATCCTCGATAGTGGGGATGGTTCTTATAGGATATACATATTGGGGTTCCAGGAGTGGAGGATACCATTTATGCATGAGGGCCAGATATTTATGTTCAGAGTGGAACACTGTCAGCATGGTGGGTCCTTTCTAGGAATAACATGGGACCTTGATAAATCATGGTTGGACAATTCGATAGTTAGTACATATGGAAGAGTCATATTTTACTATCAAGAACTCACTCCTATAGTGCATTGGAATGTATTCCTAGGAGGGTGATTCTATGAGAGGTGGACTGAGTATTTACAATTTTTGTTCGTTTTTTTTACCTATGGTCTTTAGAAGGCCTCCTGTGTTAGTACCTTGCAGGATAGTATTGTATTCAGTAGGTGCTCCACATATTTCAGATTAGTTTGGGACCCTTGGATCATTGTCAGTTTCAATTTCGTTCAGTTTTCGATCGAGGAGTTGTGATGGCATTGCTTGAGGACAAGAAATATTTGGGAAGGGAGACTTGTAATTTCCCCATTTTTGTGTTCTCTTTCTCTATAAATGGAAATCAATTTCGAATTTGTGTCAACCTAACAAAAATGTGAATTAATTAATTATTTCATGTCACTAGGAAAAAAGTAACTTTATGAAGTGACATTAAGTAATTAATTCGTAAATTGACTATTGAAAAATAAATTTTGTTAATAAAAAGGGGGGAAAGGCTAAAAGTGGAAAAAAGGGTCAATGAAAATAAAATGGGAATTAGCCTCACTATATCATTCATTCATGTTATTCTCACTTTCGAAAAATAATTTTGGAGATCTCTTGTATCTTGTTTCTCTTGAGACAAAAACCCTAAGGGTGAAATAGTTTCAATAGTGAGACAAATCCGCCCTAGCTTTATTATAAGGAGGAATCACTCAGATTTATCATCATACTTCATTGTCAGAGAATTTATCAAGCACTTTCAAATATTATCTTGTTGTTTGTCGAGGAAGAAGACATTACAGTCAGTAGAAGAGCCAAAGAGAGGGGGACCCAATCATTGAGGAAATTGTACCATTTGGAAGAGGGTCGTACTCTACCTTTGGGAATCATACACAATTGTGGGAAGTTGTAATATGGATTTGAGGAACTGAATTGCAGTTTTGGTGGTCGTACTCTTAGATTTTAGGTTGTACCATCTTGTTACAAGGTGTACATTTAATTATGGGAGCGTGTGGAGTACAAAAATGGGAGGTCATACCACTTTCTTTTTACTCAGCTATTTCACGTCAGATTGTACCACTGTCATAGTTGTTCATTCTTTGATTGAGGGATTATTCTCTACTACTGGGTTATTCTAATAAAATATAATTCCAAGTGCTACTTGAAATCTCTGTTATGAGTACTAAATTTTGTTTTTACAACAACCAAAGGGGTTGTCATCATCACAATACCCTACAAGTATGAGATTTGTTTCTAAGCTAAATTAGTTTGTGTTATTTCTTGTGTAAGTTCTGTTGGTTACTTACATCATTGTCAAGATAGTCGTGTGCAATGTTTTTATGAATATGTAATGCAGCAAACTCATTTTTTCATCAATAGTATTGCCAAATTTATTCTTGTATGTGAGCTAAAATACACCATCATAGAACCATAAAATTGAGATAAAATTGCACCATTTGTATGAGGTGATAACAAAGTTATATAATCAATGACATAAAGTGTTTGAAAAAACTCTCCAACCAACTAATACACCAGCAACGCCATAGTCAAATTGAAAACTGTTTCAAGATAATCCTAAGCCAAATAAAACCCCAACAGAGAAAGAAAAATCATATCATTTACCTGATTGGAAATACTACATTGGTATCAAATCATATTGGGAAGTATTTGATGAAATTTCCAAAGAAAACTACATAATGAGTTAGCTCAAAAATCAGTCCAGTTTTGGTTGTGGATATTACAGTATGGTGGACCATAAGTTATATGTTGATGTCTCATACTCGGGACACTCATTTTACATAAAAATGGTATTCATGGACTCAATCATGGAATCCCATCCCTCCTAAACATCCACTAGGATTGGTTGTTCTGTTTCTGAAAACCCCAACAAAGAAATGATTGGTTCCAAGATCTTAATGGAAATACTTACCCTTTCCCACCAACCATCATCTAACACTATGTCCTTTACCTTTTTTGAATAATTTTTACTTTTATTTCTCCAAAAAGACCAAAAATATGAAATAACCATGGCCCTAAGAGCGGGTTTGACCTCCCTCACCCTATTAAGAATGATGAATGAGGAATCAAACCTAGTATCCACAATCTTTAGCAATGAAAGATGTGTGTTCTCTTGTTAGTTTTTCTTTAGATCTGATTAAATTATATAGGATACTTATCTAAAATAATAACAAGTACAACACGATGCATAAGATATAAAATATACACGAGACATAAAGACTTTCATCGATGAAACCATAAAGAAGCAAATCCCGCAAACCTCTTCAAAATAGTAAGATGATCAAAAGTAGTTATAAGAAGTATTCAACAACTATCTATCTCTCTTCCTTTGTCTTTATCTCTCTCTCTCATGTGAACTTCAGAGTGTGAGGTGTGTATATATGAGGGAGAGAGGCTCCCTACTTATACCCTTTCAAGTCATTGGAAAAACATAAAACTGGGGGCCACATGCCTTCCCTAACAGAACCGAATTCTCCCAGAGAGACTCCAAATACACATTACATGATGTTACACTAGGGATTATTGCCCCGACTTACAACGGAGGTTATACCTCAAGGTATAGACACAATTAATACATACCGTAAGGGGGTAATCACATCCCCAATGGGGGTACAACAACATACAATGATAATGTACATTAGAATATCTTCCGATGTTAGAAATACATCAACACTCCCTCTTAAATAGGAAGGTATTCTCTCTCTTCACAGTCATCAACAAATCTGGTAAAGTCTTCATCGCAGAGTCATCATCATAGCTACATCCATCATCTTCTTATTACCGATCATCAAACGGTACTATCTGTCATTAGAATTTTCTACAGAGCCAACTCTCTCTCGATTGGGTGTAGGTATAGTCCTCATCTAGGTATTCATCACATATCGAGGAAGCCATCTTGTAGGAATGGTTCAGGACCTTCTTTACATTGCCATGACAATAACCTACGTCTCGTGCCTTCATCTCATCGTATCCAAATCATCTCTTTTGTCCTGCACAAAACAAAACAAAGAACAAAGATTTAGATGCAAACCACCTACGCTATTTCACTATAGTAGTAATTTAGGATAATTTTCACATCATTAAGACAACTTGCAGCTTCTACTATGAGAGAATCACCTAGGAGTACACTTAGTGCATTATGTCTTTGCACGGTCAACCTGTGTTCTAACAGTAAAGGGAGAACCACCTAGGTGCACCTCTTGTGCTCTGTGACCTTATCATCTCAACATGGGAACACATATATATAGATATATATGTAAGGACAGATTATGACCAAAAAAAATTCTACATCAAGTCCTTTTACGTTCTCTATTCAACCTCAAGGACTTATTACATATGAACAACCTAGGTCAAGGATATTTTAAGTTCAGACAACATTCGGGGCGTATTACATCCAAGAAACCTACATACCACACTAGGTCTCATTTTACACTTGGACATCCCACAGGACTTATTACATTCAAGTAACCTACGTACCACGCCAGGTCTCATTTTACACTCGAATAACCTGTCATATGACATATTACGCCCAAGGATAACCTGCAAGCTTCTTCAGGCTTGACTACATCCAAGAACAACCAAGAGGACTGATTATGTTCGAGCATCCTGCTTCACCAATATTTTTACCGCTCGAAAAACCTGTCACATTTCCCATGATATCATGCATCAACTATTTCTAGCATAGAACACATCAGGATTGATTACATCCGAGGATAACCTACAAGATTCACCAAGACTTATCCAAAAATAAGCTACAAGACTGATTACGTTTGAGCAACCTACAAAATTCACCAGGATGTTACGCTCAGACAACCTGTCTCTCTAGCTATGCTAGAACATATCACTCCCTTTTTCGAGGGATCTCAATCTGGATCACACCAAGTCTTTCTCTAAAGTACTCTAACTTCACTCTCACTAGAGGCTTGGTCAACACATCGGCTATCTTCTCCTCTATTTCCATGTACTGGAGCTTCACTGCTCCTCTTTGCACTATATACCTAATATAGAGGAACTTGATATCAATGTGCTTCAACTTGTCATGGAACACTGGGTTTTCTGAAAACTTCACGCAGCTATGATTGTCGCAGAAGATACAAGTCACATCCAACTGGAGATCAAATAAGTCAGACAGTAGCTTTCGCAACCACACTACCTCGCAACTAGCCAAGCAAGCGGCAACATACTATGCCTCTGTTGTACTTAGTTCCACACATTATTTCTTATTGTTGAACCAGGAGATCATGCCACATCCCAAATTGAAGCAGCAACCTGAGGTGCTCTTCCTATCAGTGGCACTACCTTCCCAGTTTGAATCAACATAACCATGTAGGTAAATATTCTTATTCACGTCATATTTTATCCCATAATCCATTATGCCTTTTAGGTACCTCAGAACATGATTTGCATATATCATGTGGTGCATCTTTTTGTCCAAACAGAATTCTCAAACTCCAAGTTTGGAAAATTAGGGTTTCTCTGACAACCCTAGGCCATCCAACTCCAGAACCAATTCAGACACCTCAAATCGATAAGATTAATTTTCCAAACTTGAAGTTTGGGAATTATGTTTGGAAAGAAAGATGCGCCTCGTTGAGGAGTGTTTCTCAACAAGGTCACTTTCTAAAAACTGAAGTGGGAAGCCTCCAAAACTTGATGCCCTAATTGCTCCTGACAATAGTGACAGGGTCAAAAATGAAACTTATTCAATTTTGGAATTGCTTCCACCAAAAGATGCACCCTACTGAGGTGAGTTATCCTAGCCCTCTTTTCTTGATGATATGTGGAGAGAACACCTTGAAATTGGAATTCCTGGTTTTCGTTGTCATACAGTACCTTCTTTCAGAGAAGATCTGATAACATGTTAGTTTTTCTTTAGATTTGATTAGGTTATCTAGGATCTTTATCTGAAAGAATAACAAGTACAGCAAGATGCATAAGATATAAAAGATACACGAGACACACAAAAAATTCACTGGGGAAACCATAAAGGAGAAAACCCTGCAAAATTCCTCAAAATAGTAAGATGATCAAAAGCAATAGTAAGAATTATTCAGTAGCTATCTCTCTCTCTCTCTCATGTGAACTTGAGAGTGTGAGGTTTGTATAAATGAGGGAGATCACCTCCCTATTTGTACCCTTTCAAGTCACTATCCAAACATAAGACTGGGGCCCACATGTATTCCCTAACAGAGACTGTTTCTCCCAGAGAGACTCCAAATACACATTACATGATGTTACACTGGGGACTATTGCCCCAACTTACAACGAAGGTTGTACCTCAAGGTCTAGACACAATTAAGACATCCCACAAGGGCATAAACACGTCCCCAATGGGGGTAGAAAAATATACACTGATAATATACATCGGAATATCTTCCGAAGTTACAAATACATTAACAGCTCTTTGTACATTCAGGGAATTGGTGTGGCTTTGTACAAGATTACAGATATGGCGTGCATCATCAATAATGTTTCCAATCCATGTCACATCCGAAGCAATAGATTTGAGTGATAAATTCAAATAAAAACAATGTAAGGTGTCCAAAATACCTACAAGAGAAATAAAATCAAGTATAAATGAGTCTACAACTAAAATCTATAAAATGACCTTTACCCTTAATGAATCTTGTGCTAAATTCAAAGAATGAACAATGCAAGGTGTCCAAAATATGTTATGCAACTAGTCCTAGAAAGAGCATAAAAAGAGAATAAATAGATCATAAAAAGTAATACGTGCCTTAATAATGAAGAAAAGAGATGAATAGAAAGCCTCTTCAAGGAAACAAATTCCTTATACAATGTTCTATGTACACAAAACAAGACAAGTTGAGAATATCCAAATGAAAAGGTTTTCTTCCTATATATAGGAGACAAAGAGGTACAATTACAACTAATAGACCCAAGCCGAGATAACCAATATAATAATACTAATGAAAATTACCACTAATAGAACCAAGCCGACATAAATAATATGTAATGGGCCATAATATAAGGGGTAATGTACCAACATTTAGGGCTTAACATACACATCCCCTTCATACAAGTGTTGTCCTCAACACTTGATTAATTGTGGATGTTTCTATATGAAGGAGTCATCTTCCCATGTTGAATATTTAATTGGTAAGTTCTTCCACTTGATGAGATACTTAGTAAGAACCCAATTGTGTAGTTGTTTGGTCCTTGTTGTAGTGATTTGTTCAGGTTCCAATATGAATTTTGCTTCTTCATCAAGGTTTGGAAAGATAGTTTGAATCGGGAGCTTGTCTCCTATTACCTTCTTTAAAAAATAAACATGGAAAATTGGGTGTACCCTTGAAGATGAAGGGATCTACAATTTGTAAACCATACTACCAATCTTCTGCAACACTTTATAGGACCATAGTACTTGGGTGGTAATTTATTGTCTTTATTTTGTTGCTTGAGGGACATCTGTTTGTAAGGTTTCAACCTTAAAAATACCTAATCCCCTTCTTCAAAAATCCTTTCACTATGATTTTGATCTACTTGTTGTTTCATCTTTTTTTTTCCATATCCTAGTTGTCCTTCAGTAATTGGAGAACTTCTTGTTGGTTCTCTAGGCGATCTTCCATGGATTGAACTTTAGTTTTTCATTTTAAGTGGGATGTGATAGATGGAGGATGGTACCCATAATGTGCCATAAATGGATACATTTTTATGATGTATGGAAGGAAGTATTGTACCACCATTCTTCCAAAGATAACCATTTTTTCCCCAGTGTTTGTTTATCATAGGAAAAGCAACAAAGATATCCTTCCAAAAATTTATTCACTATCTCCATTTGGCCACTAGATTGAGGATGTTAAGAATAACTATGAGCCAACTGGGTACCCAAACAAAAAATAATTCAGTCCAAAATTTTCTGGCAAAAATTCTATCTCTATAACTTACAGTACTCTTTGGGTTTCCATGTAACTCCTAAACTATTTCCATGAAGGCTACATCAAATGTAATTTCATTCAAGGGTGATAGAGTGCACAAAAGTGTGCATACTTTGTAATTCTATCAACAACCACAATAATAACATTTGTCCCTTCTGACTTAGGTAGAACTGTGATAAAATCCATTAAGACTTCCTCCCAACGTTGTGTTGAGGCCTGGAAATTCGCAGGAAACAACAGAAAGGGATTCTCCCCAATCAACGTTCCCAACTAGCCCGTTGACTATTTGGTATAGGGAATCCGTCCGGTTTTACGGTCCGGCTACCATAGGTCAAGTAACAAAACAAAGGTTTCACCGGTTGCTGCCCGGTCCACCGAGTTTTTGTATTTTTTGACTTAGTGTATGAAATGCAAACGCCTAATTAACAATGCAGGATGATTCAGATGCCGGGAGCAGTCACAATGTGATGCGCAGGTTCTTACCTCTCATCTTAGACTCACCTACATCTAAATCACATATGCAGCCATGAAATGAAACTAACTAACTATCTATCTATCCCCGGGGAGCAAACTGAATTTTGATTATGAGTAATGTAAAGTGTGCATGCAACATAAAGAGAAACTACAGTTAGTTGATTATTTCTTCCCACATTGCATGAACAATTAAGGATATTTCACAACCACATAGCCAATTGTTTATGAACAACATTCATTACTCATAGTGGAAATCTTCATAAAATAAACCGGAAAACATTCATGCAAGAACATAGGTTCAAAGAGTTAGAACGGTCTCACGGTTAGTGGACACAAAGCTGAACACGAAATAGTTCCTCTTCAACAAATCCATTAGCACAACATTAGAATATTCCACCAAGCCTTCTCCAACAAGCCAACTGTAATTTTCTATTGCAAAAGGAAATAGTTCTTCTTACAATATGTCTTCACCAGTCTCGCTGGGAAAAAGTCCTTTTTTCTTCTAAGCTTTCTATCTTTATACAAAAGGGTGAGACTGTTGGGCTGCCCAAAGTGACCTTTGGGATTCCCAACCCCTCGTTTCCCAACATTCTGCTCTTCTTAAATGTTTTACAAAAAATAGTTACAAATTACAATAATGACCGCTCCTTCATGAGGAGGGTCCCACTTGAGCATCTAGAAACTTCTTCCATGACGCAGCATCAGAGGCAATGCCCTCAAATGCGCAGGGTTCCAAAAATTGAATGTTGATCTTGAATTTTTCTGCCTGGTTCTTTATGGCTTCCACTCTGGTTGTACTTAATCGAAGCTGGTCTTCTAGGATCTGCACACTAACTGCTGAATGGCCTACTTCGCTCCTCAGAATCTGGTCATCAATGGCCTTAATGAGCTGCATTCTTGCTTCTTCATCCTGATGTCTTTTCTGTAACATCTCCATGAATGAATTGTTGTCTGGGAAAGCCTCGAGCCTCTACTCAGCCTCTGTCTGGAACCGATTGTAGGTAATGAGAAGTCTTCTAAAAAACTCGGTGCATAATCCCTTTGTATTTTTAACTGCCTTCTTGAAATCTTCAGCGGTGTTAATAGCAAATTCTATTAAATCATGATCCCGCTTGAGGGCTTGTTTATCTTTTGCTGGCAGCTCTGCTGGAGCTTCTTCGTTGCTTTCCAACCTCGCTATTCTGGAATTTAGGACCTCAAGGACGTCTTGAGATCTGTCCACAAAGTAATATGTAGTTTCCAAGATCTCCTCTAATCGGCCTTCGATCTGCAGCACTCTACATCTTTCTTCTTCAACAGCAGTCTGTAGCTGTAGCATCTTGGTTTTTTGGTCCAATACATGCTCTTTGAATGGCTGGAGGTTAACCTGCTGTTCTCTTGCTTCCTCCAGAGCAGTTTTAAGAGAGGAAATTTGTTCCTGGTGTTCCTTCTTCAGTTCTTGGGTGTGCAGATTATTGGCCTCCAAGAGGATCTTTTGCTACTCTTCTAGCTCCTCCACCTTTGCCAGCAGCTGTTCCTTTTTAGTTCTTAACCCTTCGTATTCTTTTTGTACCCTCTCCAAAGACTCCTGTGTTGTTTCCAGCACTTGTATTTCTCCTTGGAGGGCCTGTACTTCAGCTCTTGAGGATTTCATTTCCCTTTGCATATCTTCATATTTCCTCTTAAGCCTGTTGCTTTCTTCCCTTTCTTTCCTCAATGTGTCTTTTAACTGGGCAGAGGATTTCTTGGACTACTCCAAGTCAGTTATTACCTTGTCCATGTTATCTTCTGAGGCGTGGAGAAGTGCAGTCCCAGCTCTCAGGGTGAGCCTTGGATCTTGGTATGTTCCTAACATAACAGCCGTATCCGTTATCATTTTGCCAAGCATATTTCCTGCTTCTAATTTCCTCTCTATTCTCTTCATTATTCTCTTCATTTCCCTATCATAATATACAGTGTTGAAATCGGGGATTTCTTCCCCTTTCTTCTGGACAAAAGGAACCAGCTTGAGAGTGGGGACCATGGGAGTGCTGGAAACAGGTACTTGTGGGTCCTGAACCTCGGGGTTCTCAACATCTTGGGTCTGCCCTCCAGCTATGTCAGAAGCTGACTGTTCTATCTCAGCCTATGTCAACTTCACCCTCTTTGCCTCCTGCTTTTGCAGCTCCTCATCGATCTTTCTCTTCTCTTCTTTGGCTTCTTTTCTAGCTACTTCTTCTTCCTCTTTAGCTGCTTCCTGGGCTTTCTCACCTACTTCTTGGGCAGATTTTCTTTTCCCTTCCTCTTCACTGTGCAACCACTCTGCAGCTTCCTGTGCCAATCTTTGGGCTTCTTCATTTCTCCTTTTGGCTTCTTCCTCTGCCTTTGCCTGCTCATTCCCCTTTCCACCTTTGGTGTTGATTTTCTTCGTGAATCTTCTCTTCAGTGCTGTCATGTTCGGGGCATTTCAGAAGACAGATTCTTCCCTATCAAAATGGTGAGTATACTTGAAATGCACCTTGTTTTCCTTACAATGCTCTGCAACTTTACCATGGGAGTCATTTCTGTGGTAGGGAATCTCGCCAAAGTGGAACTTCTCCAGCTCCTCTATAAATTCCCCAGCTTGTTTCACCTTAGTGAACCTGTAGCTTCCAAGTCTGAAGGGAAAGGGAGGATAAGCAGTCTTCTTGTGTTCAAATAGGAAGCTGCCTATTCCATCCAGGAACACTTGTCTGACTGCCTCCTTATGGACAATGTAATCAGTTGCATATTTTGGCAGTAGGGACGGTGCTCTCGAGCCTCCAAACATTCTGAAGTACATGCCATGTTCGGTCAAATAGTAGTCTATGTAATCTTATATCACTTGCATGTCCTCCTCCGACATACAATCACACTCTTTCCAGAAAATGAGTGTGTATAGTGGCATAATGAAGTGCTCACAAACCTCTCTGTAATGGTTGTGGTACTGGTGTGCCCACAATGGTCTATAAGCAGCATAGACGGGCATTCTTTCCCTGTCCCAGATGCACCTAAGACCAGGGAAAGGCTAGTTGCATAGTATATAGTCTATGAGTATTGAGCTCATATAAAATTTGGACCTTTTCTGGGCCTCTCCTTCCAAGGCTGAGGCCAGGAAAGAAGAAAGACTGCTTGGTACAAGGCTGGCCCAATTGAAGACTGTCCCTTGTGTTGCCACATGAAAAATGATGGGTATCCACTCTAGCTTGAAGAATTTTCCATGGGCTCTCCCAAAGATCCTATTAAGCATCAGAGCTATAAATCTGTAGCGAGCCCTCAAGCTCGTTGTATCATACTCACCTGTGGGTCTGTATCGGTAATGTTTTCCCTGCAACAGAATTCTCTTAAGAGTCTCTACCAGGTCCATTCTAATGCTATTCAGCCAATCGTCGGATAAGAATACTTGGGCTTCTGGCAGGTGATAAGCCAACGCCACATATCCAGGGCTAAATGCAGCATAGCCTTGTCTTTCAACATTTTCCAGAATCATTGTGCTTACATCTTCCCGGGGCAGAATCTAGCCAATTACCTCAGAGCACGGGAACAGCTCTGGCCTGGTGGCGACCTTCATAAGGGAAGATCTTTCAATGTTTGCGTATATGGACTCTTCTTCTAAGCCCATGTCGGGAACTTCTCTTCGGGTAATCAATCTATAGATTTGCCCCCATTGATACTCCGGTTCAACACCAGAAGTATATTTAGTGTCTTCATACACGTATTCTGTCTTGGTAACAACCTCTACTTCTGGCTCTTCTTCGACCATAGGGGCCTTCTTCTTTTGCCTCTTTGACATGGTGAGCTCGAGTTCTTCCTTCCATATATAACATTGTAACGTTAAGCAATTCAAGTTGCAGACACTTATATGACCATGTGCAGCGTTTTACTTCTTCTATGTGTATTGTGGCAGCAATTAGTTAACGAAGCTAAAATACGTGTGTACCTAGGCTGAAATGGCTTAACTAACAAAATTATTAAACCAAATGGGCAGTATTCAGAGACTTTGTTTATGTCTACCATGATGGAAACTAGCCATGTGCAATAAACTGTGCATGCTACCATTACTTGCCAATATAAAACATTAACAATATAATCCAGCAGGAAAGAAATCTACATAAGATTGAAGAAGACTCATGCAGGTTGCGGGAAAAACATTCATATTGACCCAACTAAAATCTCCATCTATCATGTTCGGGTGATTTTATTGTTTCGCTATGTGGGATAAGAAGGGGAAAACTACACGTGATTTCAACAGTGTTCATACCCACCCGCTCAAGGTCAATAAACTAAAAACCATGGCAAATCCCTTTCACCCGGCTAGGGTTTCGGACGATTGTGCGTGGAACAGCACGGAAAAACAGCTATTCAAAGATGTGGGAAAAATAAAGGTCACAATGGCAACAAGAACCATCAGATGCTTCAAGAAAAGCACACAGAACCCCCCCCCCTACACAATCATCACCAACCGGGGCATCTTGGTACAGCTGGCGTAATGGCCGTCTGCACCAAGCCCTCATTCCATACCCGCGGGGATTCGCAAACAAAGGGCCGCTAGTCAAAATACTATCTCGCGAGTTAAAAACGCCTCCCCCCCCCTTAACTGCGGACAGTAAAACCCCAAAAACGTTTCAATATATATATAGGTGCAACCACGGGGCGAAAAGAAACAGTCCTGATAACCCTAACCGCAGCAAAAATTAACCCAATGCTTCGAAAGGAACGGGGTAGGAAAAACGAAACCTACCTAGCAATACGGCGAGTATGGCGGGTCGACGACAGTCAGGATTCCACAATTTCCACTTGGATGCAAGTAAACCGACCAAGGGGTCCTTCGCAGCTCATGAGAATGACACGCACGATAATGACAGTACTCAACAGTCGAGAATAACAATAAAAATATAACCCCTCGACTCGTATATATATAGTCAAACTCTTGCGGCGGGAAAAGTTAAAATCAGACGCCGGAGCGCTTTGTATCGGTAGTCGAAAGTAAACTTCGGTCTGCAACGGCGGAAGTCCAAAGCGCAAAGTCATCCGCGACGACACATATGGCAAGGAAAACATTGGACAGCAGAGAGCTTCTGAATCGGAAGATGAAAGCTTACGCTCCTCTGCAATAGCGGATGATCAAAGCTCTAAGCCTTCCATGGGGTCAAACATATCGGGTGGCGGACCACTTCGGATCAGAGACTGAAAACCAACTTTCTTCCGCAACGGCAAAAAACCGAACCACAGATCTATCCGCAACGGCGAGCGGGAGACGGCAACCAAAAGTAATCAGGAGAGCTAACGGTGTGTCATCCGCAACGACGGAGGGAAAAGTCATAAAACCTCCGATGTGAAACCAAAAACATTCGACGCAGAATCAAAGAAATTGGACAAACATTCGAAGTCAAACCGGAAACCCATCCGCAACGGCAGAAGAAGAAATCACAACTACTCCGATGTGAAACCAAAAAACCTCTGACGCAGAATCAAAGAAATCGAAAAAAATTAATCTAAGTCAAGCCGAAAATCTATCCGCAACGGCGGAAGCAGAAGTGACAATGGTTCCGATGCAAAAACAAAACCCAGCCGATCTTGCCACCAAATCGAGAGCAAGGTCAAAGTTAAAACCAAACATCCATCCGCAACGGCGGAGAACAACATGACCAAAACCTTCCGACATAAACCCAAAAATCAGCTGACGGATCGGAAGACGAAAACGCAGACTCACCCGCAACGGAGGAAGACGAAAATGAAGACTCACCCACAACGGTGGAAGATCAAAACAAAATACCTTCCAATCCAGACCTGCTTCAAACGCAATTAAAGGCAAATGATGAAGGTTTGATCAATCATTGAAATTCTTAATCATTTTAGAAAATTGGAAAACAACTGTAGATCAATCCAAGCGTAAGCAAGTCTTTCTGAAACGTTCTCAAACCAAATCCACGAAGACAATCAAACTAATTCAAGCAAAAGGAGGGTCCTAAAAAATTTTGGAATTTTGGGAAATTTGTTGCAGCTACAACACGCTGACAAGGTATTTTTAATGGTTTTAAAAGACATGGGCTCTTAATTGTTTCAACCTTATTTTGTTGACAAACTAAACATTTTTCCACAAACCTTTGAAAATCATGTTTAATAGCTTCCCAAACTAATTCATTCTTAACCCTATGGTACGTTTTTAGGAATCTTGAGTTCCCAGCTATAGGAGAGGTGTGTAATTACAAAAGGATCTTTTGTTTGAGTTGGGAGTTATTATATATATATATATATATATATATAAGTGATCCTTAAACCATAGTGAATTATTTTTCCACACAAAAGTATCTAATACATTGGGATTCTTTTGTAGTTTTTGTAATGCCCCAAAAAAATTTCCATGGAACACTCCATTGGACTATGGGGATTCATTGGCATAATTCACTTGGTAAAGTCATAAAAAAATTATCAAGGCGGTGAAGTGGGTCAAATATTTGTATGGTTTGATGGCCAAATTGTGAAATGATGCAACGTAAGGCAAAATTAGACAAGAAGGGCGCATAAGAAGGTTGAGTTGGTCCCCACATGAGTTTTAATTCCCCCAAATTTTAATTCTAAGGTGGAATAAGATGTCATGAAGGAATAAATTCAAATATGTAACTCCCATCAAGTTTCATGAAGAGGCATCTCATAAGTTGCAACTCCTAAGGCTAAAAATAGCAAATCTATGACCATATATGACATCTATGACAATCTTATGACAACTTATGACAAGAATCAGGTCCTATGGCATCTTATGACAACTTATGATTTCTTATGACATTTTGCAGGTCCTAAATTTATCCAAGGGGGGAACTAGAGGTGAAGGTGGTCCCACATGAGAGTGTAACCCCCCCAAATGAAGCTAATCCTCTCAAATTTGAATTTACAAGTTAGATGAAGTTATTATTAGGAAAAATAACATTATATAAGAGTTAAATGGTACCAAATGTGTCATTCTCTCATAAAATAAACACTTATCAATATTTTATTAAGTATATGTGAGAGAATTCCAGAGTGAGGGGGAAAGGCTCCATGCAGATTTATAAAAAGGGTGAAGACACAAGTGAAGGGTATTTTTGGACATTTTAAATTTTCACTCTTGGAGAGCTTAGCTTGTCTTTACATGGTGGATGTTCATCCTCCCTTCTATTGAACTAGTTTCAGTGGTGAAAGATTCCACCCTAGCTAGTAGAGAGGAGGAGATCATTCTAATCTCTTCATTGTGCTTCATGGAAATTGATTGTGAGAAAAAATCACTTTCAAATTTATCTAAAAAGCTTCAATGTAGGTTTTTATGTTCATTTATAGTATTGGGGTTGAATTCATGTTGGTGTGTTAAAGTTCTGGTTAGCATAAGTGTGATTTATGGTGTTTTCTAGGCATTTTATTGTTGGAGTTGTGGGTTCTTGCTTGAGGAGGGTACACCATTGGATCCATTTTAACTTGCATATAGAAATAATTGGAATTATATTACTGATATGTGACACAGAGCATGATTTGGGATGGTTCTCTATAATTTGGCGGTGTTTCTTGTTGATTTAGAGCTTAGAATGGTGAATGAGGGCTGAAATTGTGGTTCTGGTTTTGAAAATTATGAAGATTTTGGATATTTGAGACCTATTCCATTGCATTAAAATTTTTGTTTCTAGTGGGATGCACTTTTTTTTTCACTCAAAACGGTGTCCATATGACTGAGATATGCCCATTTTATCATATCTACTCTATTTTCTATCTCTTCCGATAGAGGTTCGAACTTGTACGATTGTAACTGAGTATTTTATGAGCTTCAAGCCATGTAATATCCATGTAATATTATAATAAGTTTCATTAATTTTCCCATGCAGTGAATAATAAATATCCAAGTTTTTTCCTCATATGGTGTTCATATGTGTGTAACCAATGAGTCCATGTATAATTCTTTCTCATATGGTTATGCCATTTACAGTATTGGTTGTAAAACATTAATAGAAGTCCTCTGTATCTTTTTTTTGAGTCAATTATATTTGTTTGGATGTATTTGAATATTATTAATCTATTTGGAAGAGTTAGAGTCCATTATGATGTGTTTGGATTGAGTTGAAAAAACAATATTCATATGTGGGAAAATTGAGCTAGTTTCTCACTAGTATTGAGAGGGTGCCTTTCATACTTGCTTGCAAGTTATATGGATTCTATAAATGGGTTATATAGTTGTATTTTAGTCTATTTGAGTCCACTGAACTTATATTTTGATAATTTTATTGACTCTGGTAGTGTTTGGGAAGAGTTGTAGACCTTGTGTTTTGTGTGGGAAAATTTGAACTAGTGCTCCTAGTTTTGAATCCAGTGGTTCTCTAAGGTTTTATTGAGGTTGATAGCTTTGAGTTTGGATCAGGAAAATTACATGGTGATATATCATACCCTATTGAGCACATTAGAGTTTTTTTATAGTACATATCATGGGTTGCACCATATTATCCCTATTCCAGCAAACATAATAAATCCATTGTTATTGAAGAAATTGGGAAACAATTCATTCTCTCTTGTAAAGATTGGAATTAATGTGCCTAAATTTTTTATTGGGTACACTACAGTGGTATCAAAGCATTGTAATTTCACCTATGCATTGGATCATCAATTGAAGAAAATAAATTGCAACCATGTCTTGGTCAGATGATGATGAAGGGTCCTTTTATGCCTATGTGGAAGAGGAATGTGAATGTTATGAGGAAGAGGTGCCATAATACAATACTTCATATAACTTCACACTTAGGGATGATGGATACTCATGTGAGAAAATATATGAGTAATATCCACATATGTTCAATTCAACAGATGATCGAATGCACAGTGGGAAGAAGCCAAAAGAACCTCTTGAGTATTTCCAAGACTATTGTGAACTAAATTATGAATGCTTGAAGACCATATATTTTCGATTATACTGTAGTGTTGCAATATGAAGCTTTTTCTTGACCCCCTAGGAGACATCTAGTAAAGAAAAGATTGCACAAATGGTGAAGGAAGTGTGCAAGAAGGTGGGGACTAAATATTTTCCACTCGGAGCTAATATTGATGAGGGTATGGATGTGCACCCTAAACATTCCACACTCAGAGAGAGGATAACCTATTTATTCAAGTGGTAAATCTGAAAAAGAGTTTCATGAAGAGGTTTGAAAGTCACCCCAAGGTGACTCTAAAAGAAGCAAGCACACAATCTTAATGATGGGGGTTGTGCAAATCAGCAACATGAAATGAGCAAAATCCATCAATGATGAACCATATGCCTCCTCTATCCAATGCATTGATACTTTCGAGCACAAAGAAGAAGACGCCAAGACAAGGTATGAAAATAAATCCAATTTATGTAGCAGCCACGTTTTCTTGGATCAACCTTACATACACTCCATTTCATGTAATGAAAATGATGTTATGAAATATTCTAATGTTTATTTGGATGGTATGGATGAGTTATGTGTTGTGTATGTATGCCACAAGAAATATGATTTGTTATTACAACCAATACAAAATGTGAATATGACACTTTATAAAGGTGGCTGCAAATTGGGAGGGTATTCTAGTTTCTTTGTTGGTGAATTCAAAATCACTGATAAGAAGCTTGAGGAGGGATTAAGTTTCCAAGGGAAAGAGGATGGAGAACCTACAACAAAAGAAGAATAAAAATAAGATTCGCACTCACAGTTGGATCTTCATTACAAATCTAATGATAGTTGCACAAATGATGGGAAAAATTAGAAATTCAATGGAATATTTTCCCTATGAGCCACATCATTTAATAGGGCCATTAAAGGTAAGCAAGGAAAATAGTATTGAATCCTTGAAGAATTTTGATGATACATAAGCATTGATGTCAGATTTTTGTTGGAGAGATTCAGGGGCATATGGTAGAATGGAAGAAGAGTCTTCCATTTCAAACTTGGAGGAAATTCAAAAATCGGTGACAACTATGAAATGTAACTATCTACACCTGCTTTCTGATAGAGATCATATTTTTAAGCTTATTGATATGAACCATTTTTCCATAGAAGAAGATGAATATTAGATTGGAATACTCTCTCTTGAGATATATATCACCCATGATTCCTTGAAGAGAACTCAGAGGGAACTTCAAGAATCAGAGGAACGGGTTGGACAACTACGTAGGGAGATGGAAAAACTATACTCTTCGTCCTATGCTACATAAATCCAATTGTACATGGATGTTGCACACATGATGTGAGGGAGGAGCCTCATGTGAGGGTTGGACATGAGGAGATTTCATATTTACAGGTGCTTTTAGAGAGAGCTTGCATGGATGATGTGGTCTAACCACTTGTTTTGCATCAGGAGGATCATGAACTACCTCTATGGGAGAGAGACTTAGTCATGGAGGAGGCAGATGAGCATTCTCTTTATGGACCATCTAATATAGGAGTATATGCATCCCTGTATTTGGTGGATATATGTATGGTAGGGATTGATACACATGACTGGGGAAAGAGCATACCAGTCGGTGTTAATCCTTGTGAGTAGCATGAGAGGAATCTATGATTGTTAACTGATAGCTTCATTATTCATAGTGGGACATGGGGGTTTCCCCTATGTGAGTTGGATGAGACAAGTAGTATCATTGTGAGCCTTAGGCCTAGTTTGCATATGGCACATGATGATTTTCATATTTTTTTGGGGAGGCACATAGAGATTTGGCCCTTACATTTGAAGTGATGAGCTTCCAATTTGGTGGTGGGATCCTGGCATCCTTCATGAAGGTAGATCATTATATATGATAGTGATATTTGGAGGGGTACAACACAGACAATGGGATCCTGGTATTACCTTTTTTTGGTGTCTTAGACACTTTGCATTTATCAAGTTCATTTGGTACCCTAAGATATTTATGGGACTCGATTGTTTTAGTTGGGTTGTTGGAAGGACAGTTAGGAAGATTGAGCTATCTCTAGAGGGGATGATTATGATCATAATGGTGCAACAACATCATGGTTTTCCCTTTATGAGACTATATGGGAAGCTTGGAGATACATTTGCAAGGAAACCTTTCAGCAACAGACCCAAAGTACTTTGCAGGACCATACATTGAGTAGAGTATACTACACCTCCATTCGATTTATATGGAACCATGACAGCAATTTCATCCTTAATGTAGTTCATATTGTGGGATATAAAGATGATGACTTGATCCACTTTAAATTTATCCTTGTATATAGACATATTTAAGGAATGGAGCAGAAAAATAAATGAGCATAAGTTGAGGAAGAAGAAGAAAAATTACCACTCCCAGGTTTAAACTGCTTGAGGACAAGCAATCTTAAGTGGGGAGGACTGTAATGTCCCAAATGTTTGCTATGGAAAACTCCATTTGACTATGGGGATGCATTGGCCTAAGTCACTTGGTAAAGTTGTAAAAACATTATCAATATAGTGATGTGGGTCAAATAGTTTTATGGTTTGATGGCCAAATTGTGAAATGATGCAACATTAGGCAAAACTGGACAAGGACACATAAGAAAGTTGAGTTGGGCCCCACATGAGTTTTAATTCCCCTAAATTTGAACTCTAATGTGTAATAAGACATCATGAAGGAATAAATTCGAATTTGTAACTCCCATGAAGTTTCATGAAGAGGCATCTCATGAGTTCTAACTTCCCAGGATAAAAATGGAAAATCTATGACAACCTATGACATCTATGAAAAAATATGACAAGAATAAAGTCCTATGACATATTATTACAACTTATGGCATGTTGCAGGTCCTAAATTTATCCAAGGAGGGCATGAGGGGTGAAGGTAGGCCCACATGAGAGTGTAACTCCCCGAAAATAAAGCTAATCCTCTGAAATTTCAATTTGCAAGGTAGATGAAGTTATTATTTGGCCAAATAAAATTAGGGAAGAGTTAAAAGGGACCCAGGGTGTCATTCTCTCATAAAAATAACACTTACTAATATTTTATTAAATATTTGTGAGAGAATTCTAGAATGAGGGGGAAAGGCTCCATGAAGATCTATAAAAAGTGTGAGGACACAAGTGAAGGGGCCTTTTGGTCATTTTACACTTGCACTCTTGGAGAGCTTATATTTTCATTACATGGTGGATATAAACCATCCCTGCTATTGAACTATTTTTGGTGGTGAAAGATTCCACCCTAGCTAGTAAAGTGGAGGAGATCATTATGATCCCTTCATTGTGCTTCATGGAAATTGACTGAGAGGAGAAATCAATTTCAAAATTATCTACAGAGATTCATTGTATTTTTTATGTTCATTTACAGTATTGGGTTCAAATTTATGTTTGTTTTTATAATTCCAATTAGCATAAGTGTGATTTATGGTGTTTTCCAATCATTTTGGTGTTGGAGTTGTGGGTTCTTGCTTAAGGAGGGTGCACCATTGGATCCATTTTCAATTGTAGAGACCATTAATTGGAATTATATGACTAATATGTGACATAGGGCATGATTTGGGAGGCTTCTCTATCATTTGGAGGTGTTTCTTGTTGATTTAGATCTGGGATCAGTGAAGGAGAGCCGAAATGGTGGTTCTGGTTTTGACACTTATGAGCATTTTGGAGATGTGACACATGTTCCATTGCAATAATAACATTGTTTCTAGTGGGAAATAATTTTTTTCACTCAAAATGGTGTCCATATGATCGATATATACCCATTTTATCATATCTACTCCATTTCGTATCTCTTCTGGTATAGGTTCGAACTTGTAGAATTGTAGCTGAGTATTTTATGAGTTTTGAGTTGTGTAAGATCCATGTATTATTTTAAAAAGTGTAATTAATTTTCCCATAGAGTTAACACTATATATACAAGTGTTTTCCTCATGTGGTGTTCATATTTGTGTAACCAATGATTCCATGTATAAATCTTTCTCATATGGTCATGCCATTTACAGTATTGTTTGTAAAACTTTAATAGAAGTCATATGTGGCATGTTAATGAGTCAATTGTATTTGTTTGGATGTATTTGATTCTTACTTAATCTATTTGGAATATTTAGAGTCGATTAGGATATGTTTGGGTCGAGTTGAAAAACCAATATTTCTATGTGGGGAAATTGAGCTAGTTTCTCACTAGTCTTGAGAGGGTGCCTTTCAAAATTTATTGGAAGTTCTCCAGATTCTAGCAATGGGTTATATAATTTAATTTGAGTCTATTTGAGTCCATTGATCTGATATTTTGAGAATTTTATTGACTCTGGTAGTGTTTGGGAAGAGTTGTAAACCCTGTGTTTTGTGTGGGTAAATTTGAAATAGTCCTCCTAGGTTTGAATCCAGTGGTTCTCTGAGGTTGTATTGGGGTTGATAGCTATGAGTTTGGATCAAAAAAATTACAATGGTAATATAGCATACATAATTTATCACATTACAATGGTTTGATAGTACACATCATGGGTTGCAACATATTCTCCATATTCCAATAGACATAATAAAGCCAATGTTATTGAAGAAATTGGGAAACAATTCATTCTCTATTGTAAATATTCGAGTTAATGTGCCTAAATATCTGATTGGGTACACTACACTTTTTTAATGTGTGTCCATATATATTGTTAGAAAACAAGACTGCAGAGCAATAACAAATATACAGTTAAATAATTAAACAAGATACAAAACACATTAAACACATTATAGAGAGACACAGATATAACATGGTTCACCCAAACAATGGGCTATGTTGACAAAGAAATTGCCAGTCCTTTTATTACAGTCCAGAAAGATGAAGGGATACAACCTGCAACAAAACTGCTACACTTCCTCTTCACACTCTCATAGTCTCTCTCACATAATCACGGAGATTGTTTACAAGGAAATAATACCATACATAGTCGCGTTACAATTCTTTCTTTTATATGGGAAAAATACCATGGGAAAATACTACGTTTAATCCAATACCATGGGTCCGCAAAACTATTGGCCAAGGCAGGGGGGCGAGTGTACAGTACACCTGGGGTACAAACACAACTGAATAATATCTCTGGATCTGGAAGATCAGGCTCCACAACCAACAATCTCCCACTTGGAGACTGATCATAGTAACTCCACCATTGCTACACTTGTTGGACTATGCTCTGGACCTTGGACTTGGAAAATTTCTTATTTTCACCTTCATGCTTGAAGGCCAATAGAAACTAAGCAGGAACTCAGTTTCTCTCTGGTTACTTGCTTTGTCAACATGTCTGCAGGATTCTCGCTAGTATGTATCTTTTCCAGTTTTAACAGTTCTTCATCTAGAACAGATCTTATGAAGTCGTACTTGATTTGTATATGTTTACTATTCAAATGAAAGGATGAGTTATTTGCAATAAAAATGGCACTCTGGATGTCACTATACAGCCTACTATTCTCCTATGTCTTACCCAATTCTTCCATGAACCTCTACAACCAAATCATCTCCTTACTAGCCTCTGTAGCAGCAACATACTCTGCTTCTGTTGTTGAAAGTGCAACAACCTGTTGTAGTTTTGAAATCCAACTTACTGTTGTTCCACCCACAGTAAACGCATACCCTATGGTGCTCCTCCTGTTGTCTTTATCACCAGCCATATTTGCATCAACATATCTTTGTAGAACCGTGTTTGAACCTCCAAAACATAATGCATGTGAAGTGGTACCTATCAAATACCTAAGAATCCACTGTACTGATTTCCAATGCTCTTTACCTGGATTATTCATATACCTGCTCACAACTCCCACTACATGTGAATATTTGGTCTTGTGCACACCATGGCATACATCAAGATTCCAAGCGCTGATGAATAGGTAATCCTGGACATGTAATCTATTTCTTCATGTGTCTCTGGACACATCTCCTTCCTTAGTTTGAAATGGCTCGCTAAAGGTGTACTAATTGGTTTTGAATTCTTCATTCTAAACCTGTACAACACCTTTTCTATGTACTCACCTTGAGACAACGTCAATTTGTGATTTTTCCTATCTCTTGTTATTCTCATACCAAGTATTTTCTTTGCAGCACCCAAATCCTTCATTGCAAATGAATTAGCTAGTTTTATTTTGAGTAGATTTATATCCTGCATGTTAGAACCTGCAACAAGCATGTCATCCACATACAATAACAATATAATATATCTTATGTTATGTAGCCTCTTGAAATAAACACAGTGGTTAGAATGACATCTATTATAACCTTGTTCTGTCATAAACTTATCAAATTTTAAATACCACTACCTTGGAGCTTGCTTAAGGCCATACAAGCTCTTATTCAACCTGAAAAACAAATTCTCCTTCCCTTTGACCTCATACCCTTGTGGCTACTGCATATAAATCCCTTCCTCCAAATCCCCATGGACAAAGGTTGTTTTTACATCTAACTGTTCAAGATGCAAATCTTCTACTGCCACTAGACTTAAAATAGTTCTAATTGAAGTCATTTTAACAACAGGAGAAAATATTTCATCAAAGTATATACCTTTATTTTGTGCAAACCCCTTTACAAAAAGTATATCCTTGTACCGCTTCTTGCCTCCATCTTCTTCCTTCAACCTGTAAACCCATTTATTTTGCAATGCCCTTTTTTCTACAGGAAACTTAACCAAATCCCAAGTCTAGTTTCTTACCAATGAGTCCATCTCCTCATCCATTCCTTTCTCCCACTTCTTTCTAGTTTCTACCCGCATTGCTTCTTCATAACATTTTTGTTCACTAGAATCAGTCATCAATAAATAATACAGTGAAGGAGAGAATCATTCAGGGGGTCTACTTAACCTGGTAGACTTTCTTACAGTTGCAGTAGTTTCAGGTACCCACTGTTGCTCTTTATTTTATGGTGCCTTTGGAACTTCATTTTCTTTGATTTCATCAAGCACTGTGTACTCTGTGTTTTCCTTTTCCACTTTATTTCCCTGCAACTGATCTTTGTACATGACCTTTTAATTGAATACTACATCTCTACTTCTAATGATTTTTTTTTTCATAATACCATAAATGATAACCAAAATCATTAACCTCGTATCCAATAAAGGTACATTTCATGGATTTAGCTTCAAGCTTTGTACTATCGTTATCAATATGGACAAATTCTTCACAACCAAAATTTCTCAGAAATGAGTATTTTACTTGTTTATCTGTCCATGCCTCCTCTGGAATCGTACCATCAAAATATCTTGAAGGCCCTTGGTTTATTAAATAAACAGTAGTGTTTACAGCATTAGCCCAAAACTGTAAGGGAAACCCTGCATGCAATCTCATACACCTTGCATGCTCCATGATTGTTCTATTCATCCTTTTTGACACACCATTTTCTTGTGGTGTTCCATGGACTGTATTCTCTCTGTGAATCCCATTGTGTGAACAGTAACTGTCAAACTCCTTGCTGTAGTATTCACCTCCATTATCAGATCTGAGACATTTCAACCTTTTTCCTGTCTCATTCTCATCCAAATATTTCCACTTCTTAAAAGTATCAAACACATCATATTTCTATCTAATGCAATAAACCCAAGTTTTTCTAGTTGCATCATCACTAAAAGTAACATAATAACGAAATCCACCAAGAGATTGTACCTGAGCTGGTCCCCATACATCTGCATGGACAACCTCTAACTTTTCACTCTTCTTTTGTTTCCTAACCTTAAGAAAACTAACTCTCTTATGTTTTCCATAAACATGGTTCTCACAGAATTCCAAACTTACCTGTTTCAAATATGGAAGCAGTTTCCTTGAGTAGTGAATCTGCATCCCCTTCTCACTCATGTGTCCACGCCTATGATTCCACAACAACGCACATGTTTCTGTGGAAGCTACAGAGATAGAATAATCAGTATTATGAGGACATAAATATAACATACCTATCCTATCTCCTTTTTCTATTACCATTTATCCTTTAGTACCTTCCACCATGTTTCTCCAAACGTAGAAAAACAACCTCCATCTCCCAACTGCCCTGTTGAGATCATATTTCTTTTCATAGCAGGAATGTGCCTTACATATTTTAGCAACCAATCATTTCCATTATTTAACTTAATCCGTACCTTACCCTTTCCAACAATTTTACATGGTTCATCATCCCCCAATAACACATGCCCAAAATCACCTTGAACATAATCATGAAAGAATTTACTATGGGGTGTAGCATGACATGAAGCCCCTGAATCTACTACCTAGTAATAACTAGTATTATCTAATGCAAGAATCAAAGCATCTTGTAACACATCACCTGCTACATTCAATTCCTGAGCAGTCTCTTGCTGCCTCTCACCTTTCTTCTTTGGTTCTCTACAATCTTTCTTCAGGTGTCATTTCTTACCACAGTTCCAGCACTCTATTTTTTCGAATCTGGACTTGGATCTGCCCTTTTTAGACTTTCCGCGATTTTCTGAGCTCCTTCCTCTCTCATTTTGTCTCCCTCTATTCTCCATGGTCAATGCATTACCTAATGTCTCACATGTTATTTTTCTTCGCATTTCCTTGCTAAGAATAACACCAAGAACATCATCAAACTTAAGAGTGTTTGAACTAGGGACAGAGTTACTTACAACCATGACCAAGCTACTCCATCTTTCTGGCTATGAGCACAATATTAGAAGAGCCCTAACCTCATCATCAAAGTTCATGTTTATAGAACTTAACTGACTGGTAAGTGTATTAAACTCATTTAAATGATCAGCAACAGATCCACCTTCCGACATCTTCATATTAAATAAACACTTCATTAAAAATACCTTGTTGGAAGCCAAGGGTTTTTCATAGAGCTTACCTAATGCGCTCATCACGCCCTCCATTGTTTTTTCTTTCGAAATATTGAAATCCACCAACAAAGCTAGGCATAGTCATATTGTTCCCAGTGCCTTTCAGTCAAGAACCTCCCATTTTTCATGCTTCATAGCCGTCGGCTGTTTTGCCTTTCCGCCCAATGGTAGGTACAGATCCTTCTAGTATAGATAGTCCTCCATTTGCATATTCCATAACTGATAGTTTTGGCCGTTAAATTTATCAACCCTAAACTTTCCCTCTTCTGCCATTGCTCCCACTTGAATCAAGAACCCTTCTTTCCTGCGAGTTTACCAACCAAATAGACCTTTTGGCTATGTTACCAATTGTTAGAAAATAGGACCGCAAAGTAATAACAAATATACAGTTAAATCATTAAACAAGATGAAAAACACATTAAACACATTACAGAGAGACATAGATATCACGTGGTTCACCCAAACGATGGGCTACATCCACAAATAAATTTCCAGTCCTTTTATTATGGTCTAGAAAGATGAAGGGATACAAACTGCAGTAAAAATGCTGCAGTTCCTCTTCACGCTCTGACAGTCTCTCTCACACAATCACAGAGATTTTTTACAATGCAATAATTCCATTCATAGCCGTGTTACAATGATTTCTTTTATAGGGGAAAAATACCATGGGAAACTACTACGATTAACCCAATACCATGAGTGCGCAAAATTGTTGGCCAAGGCAGGGGGAACGAGTGTATAGTACACATGGGGTACAAACACAACTGGATAATATATCTGGATCTGGAAGATCAGGCTCCACAAGCAACAATAGATAGGTAATTATTCCATTCTTCCCTTGCTACTACTACCTAAGCGGGTTTTATATTCGAAATCGCACAAAGTAATGCCTCAACATCCTCATCTTTTCTAGAGAGTGCATTTGCCACCACATTTTTTGTTCCCTTTTTTTATAGATTATTTCAAAGTCATATCCCAACACCTTAGTTAACCATTTTTGTTTCTCTTCTGAAGATAGTCTTTGTTGCCATCATTTCCTTCTCATAAATGAGCTTCTGTAAGCTTTTTCCCTTCATTGGTCAACTTTCGAAAGTAAGGGGTCGTCCTTCTTGCATTAGAACAACACCGATTCCATTTCCTGAGGCATCACACTCCACAATCGAGGTTTTTATAAAGTCTAGTATGGTCAATACAAGAGCTTTGCACATTGGTTCTTATGTTGTTCAAATGCTTGAGTTTCCTCTAGAGTCCAAGGAAATGCTTCCTTCTTCAATAATGTCATTAGAGGTGTTGTTATTCTTCCATAGTTCCGAACAAACTTGCGATACTGCCCTATCAAACCTAAGAATCCTCTAATATTATTCAAGGCTTTGGGAATTGGTCAGACCATCATTACTTTAATTTTGTTATGGTCTACCTTGACACCTTCATGAGATACAATATGACCCAAATAATCTACCTCCTTTACCCCAAAGAAACATTTGGAATGTTTTGCATATAGATATTGTTCCTTTAGTAGTTGTAGCACCCTGTCAACATGTTTAACATGTTCTTCCCAACACTTGCTATAGATTAGTATATCATCAAAAAATATAAACACAAATTTTCTAGGAAGAGATTGAAAATAGAATTCATCAAACCTTGAAATGTGGAAGGTGCATACGTAAGTCCAAAAGGCATGACCAAAAATTCATAATGACCTTCATGAGTTATGAATTTTTTTGTGGGGGGTGAGCTATGTGTTCTTCCTTCATTCTAATATGATGATACCCTAAATGAAGATCCAACTTTGTGAATTAAATTGCTCCATGTAGTTCATCTAACAATTCATCAATAACCAGAATGGGAAACTTATCTTTAATAGTGATCTTGTTGAGTTGTCTATAATATGGACACATACGACACATTCCCTCCTTCTTGTCTACCAATACCACTAGTGTATAATAATAAATTTGGCTAGGACTAATTATGCCAGCATATAACATGTCTTCAACCATACGCTCAATTTCACTTTTTTGGCCATAGGGGTATCTATAAGGTCTAATGTTAGGAGGAACACTTCATGGAATTTAAGTGAATAACATGATCAAAATCTCTAGTAGCTGGAATACCTTTTGGAATATCTTCAAACACCTTCGATTTATTATCAATTACATGTTATCACAAATCTTGTAGTTTCCCCAATAGATGAATCCTATACAGTATGGCAGAGGCAGATCTTGTAGTTTCCCCATGTTATGACCTACGAAAACCATAACCCCCAAAAGATGGATGGTTGTCACACCGGTTAAGGATTCCTTCACTTTATGACACTAGAGAATCCTAAGTAACAAAGGGTGATACCTAGATTAAAATTGAAAGGAAAGACCCAAGACAAATCACCATATCAGACTCCTGACAAAGACTTCGTAAGGTGAGTGTCTGAAACCCTATATTTAAGGAAAAAACACAAATTAAGGTTACCCACGTGGGGTGGCTATTTGAGATTGGAAATGTCACTTATGTGTTTAAAATAGATGGATTACAAAGATTTAAGTCAGATCTAGTATTTTAGTGTGCTGGTTCAAATGATCAAATTCAGACCATGGGGGGATTTAAGCACGTGATTGAGAAATCCCCAGGACAAATATCATACTGACAATTATGGCTTCCTGCACACTAGTTGGGATGAAATATTTGATAATGAAAAATACCCAGAAGAAACTAAACAAAAAACAATGGGAAAATGGCTGACTTGTTGAGAGGGGGCGTTTTCTCCCAAATAGAGACCAGTGCCCGGAAGGGGGAAGAGGAGTTCAATATAGAAATTTTTTAGGAAGATGGGGTTTTTTAGTATGGTGCACAAAATCTAGATCATCTAATTTGCATATTCCCAGTGCAAATTGGTCCAGTGATTTTTCCTAATGCTAAACGAGGGTTTTTCAATGAAAATTATTGATTGTCAATGCATGAAATCAAAAGTTTGAGAAATTACCCAAGAAACATACCTGAATGATTGCTGATGACCTCCTGGATTATGAATAATTCCTTTCTTGAGATCAAATAAGAGTTTCAGACAAGCTTTTGATGAAGTGTTGCTTGTTGCTTCTACACTCTCCCTAACGCCCCTATTTACCTGCCACACCAAGGGAAATCAATCAGAATGGAAAATAAATGGGAAATGTAAGACAAAATAAGTACAATAAGAATAAATCATAAATTATTTCAACTCCCTGATAACCGATTTTCGAGATCGAGCAACAGGGCAAGTCCCCCCACCAATGCGCCTCTCTCGGAATCGCCTCCTTCAACTTGCAAGTAATCTGGTACAAGGACAAATACAAAAACTATGCCAGATATATCTTAGTGCAAAATAAAAGAAGTTCCAATCAACAACTCATTCATTCATCAAGAAAGTAGACAAGAGTGTAGTCCCAGAAAAAATCTCTTTATCCCAAGTCCGGTGCCAAAGCTCATGAATTACAATGGGGGGGTCACCTCTCTTAAATAGTTTGAGAGAGACATAAACCCTAACTTATTTTATCATCCAAGAGTTGATATTATAACGTTATCAACCATGGAGATCAAAATATATCAACCTATACATGGATCAAGTGACTAATTCAAAGAAGGGGTGCACTTTGCTCAATGACGCCCCTCTAAAGTGAAATGTCACAACATGACATAAGATATGACATGATACATCATAGGAGGGCGTCACTAGGGGCTTAATTTACCCTAGGCCTCTTTAAAACTTCATAATATAAGATATAACAATGGAATACATCAATAGCCACTTAGAGGGGGCACGCCTTGGGGGGGTTTCCTCACCAGTTGAGCCATAAATAAATAATCCAAACATCAGTGAATTTATAGTTCATTTTCTACTGGTAATATCCTTGGAGACTCATAAATCCATCATAACTCACTCTAGGATTAAAAATGGGGAAAAATGATTTCCCTGGATGATTTGGAGACATATGAGAATGGTATAAGTGACAACGCATACCCCTTGGAACACTGCTCTTATCTAGGAGAACCAAACATACTACCATCTGGAATAAAAATAGATCATTTGGCCAATAATTAAGTGATAATAATCACTTTTCTGGAGAACCAGGGCCAAACTCTAAAAACTGAAACTACGGTATTGGTCCTGGGCATGTTTTCAACAAATATAGACCATGTTGTATTTTTGAGTCACTGCCTTGGGAAACGTGATTTACTTGATCAACTGGGTTGACCAGGTCAAAGTTCCCAAAATCAAGGTGAGATAACATGCCAATATGATTCTGCTACATTCCAAGGTAAGACATGCTCCAATGGTTTATATCAAAACCCAACTTGAACCGATTATTCATAATCATGGTGACCAATAATAATTATAATAATAAAATATACATTTGCTTCGGACAGATCTTAGAGTCTTCTAGAAATCTGCTTGTTCGTGTCATACTTACAAAGTGTAATCAATGCGCTATAGAAGGGTGATGATGGAAGAACCAGGCTAAGTCATAGGGGAAATGACTTTGACTGACTTTAACTCAGTGATCTATCCGACTGATAACTAATAAACTCTACCAAGGTGACATATGTATGACAGATCGAAATAGGGGATGGTGGTGCCTCACAAATGGGTGAATTAATTGGGTATGCTTCCCTCAGAGTCTAGCAAGTTTTCCTTTGCAACCTTTTTGCAAATATAGGTCAACCTTCAAAGGCAGGTGCCCTAGAATCCTTCTGGGCTCTAGTACTGACAAAGACCCAGTCTTTCTAGACTAGTCTCACCCTATGGCCCTATGGGGACCATTGAGTCGAACACTATACTAGGAGTGAGTACTCATCCTTTGACCATGAACCTTTCAATGACTTTCACAATTTTTATAAGATAGTAGCCAGCCTACAAGAGCAGGTGCCCTGGAAAGCCTTCTGGGCTCTAGTAAATGACTAAAGCTACCCGCTGCCCATGAGCAGTCCATAGCCCCGATGGGTTTGTCTCTCCCTGGTGCTCTAGTAGAGGGAAAACTAAGCCTTACATTATACAAAGAATGGGTGTTCAATCTCTTGGCCATTGACTACCTTTTTTCAATATTATATATTTTTTGCATTTTTTGGATGTAGCTTTTATGTGTTCTAATGCTTTAGTGTCTAACAAAATTGTTATGGTGGATCACGTGTTTTGAGGACTTAAGGAGGACAACCCCATGCACCTAGCCACACTAGCCAAGACACATACTTCATATCCCGAGACACATAACAACATGGAGTCGATCACACACAGTGGTCAGAATGGGGAAAGGGCCTTCAATCTCACAAGTATTTATCAGTCTTAGTCATGGGGTAGAAACAAAAGTGGATGAACTTGATGGACGGGTACAAATGTAATGGAACCAACCTAGCACTAATGGTTACAATTTTTTTTTGCATGGCATGGGAAACAGTCTTCACATTAGATTCCTTGAACAATCATAACACAAGTTAGAGAAATACAAAACATAATACATAGGTCACCATAATCATCCTAACATGACAAGCATAGGTATCTAAGATACATCACAGAGAAACAACTAAACCATGGAAATATACCGGTCTCCAATTGATAAGCCCCTGACTGTGTGTACGAACTCCTAATCTGTTGCTCTGCTGAAATGAACTAGACCATCACCAAAATCCTCTCAATGGACTCTAAGTCTCAGTCCTGGAAAGGCAAATATCAAGAACAAGGCTCTAAAGAGGAATGGATTTCTAGATATCCATACTGATACCTCATGTAAAAGTATCCCGAAATACAAAAAGAGACAAGTCTACATGCTGCATCATGGAAGCATGGATAAAAATGTATATGTGATAACATCTGGCTCTAGCTGGGACAAGTGCTCTAATGAAGAGAGTGCTTGAGAACCTCATAGATCTTTGCTCCATAGCTCCATCTGCTACTAGCAATCCAGCACATCCTAGCGCATCCAATGTTCTACTTCCTCTCCAATTTTTTACCTATGGTCTACATACATGGAAACAAGAACAACCAGAGTAACATGTATGGGGAAAATATATGCGTAAAACAAAATGATAGGAAACAAACATTGAAAGAAAAATACTAAATTCTAATCTACTCAATTTAACTACATAACAAAACAAGTATCGAAAATAGAATACTCATGCAATAATCAAACATAAGACAAACTCAAACTAATGCTCAAAAGAGCTTATTTCATCCTACCTACACTAACTGATGGTGAAAAATTAGTACTTAATTTATAGGAGGGAATTAATGTTTAAGCATTCTCCCATTGACAGATAATTCAAATTCCTCACCATCCAGAGATTCTAACCAAAATGACCCATTTCCTGCGATTCAGAAAATTCTATAAGGTCCCATCCATATCATTTCCAGTTTACCATGATTTACTGGTTTCGCCTTGTTTGTGTCCCAATAAAGCACTTTGTCCCCAATTTTAAAATTATCATATCGAGTACTTTGGTCAAAAGTGCCCTTTATCCTTTCTTGCTTAGTCACTATTTTGTCAAAAGCTTTTCTTCTCTTTTCATCTAACTCTACCAATTTATCAATTCTAGCTTGCATAGCTTCCTGGTCAGATGTGCATTGATGTAACAATCCATATACTGGTATCTACAAATTAACAGGAAGTCTACAATCTTGGCCATACACGAGCTCAAACGGGGACTTTCCAGAAATTCTCTTCACCGTAGTTATGTCTTCCCACAGAGCATATTTTAACTAATTATCCCAACTTCTTCTGTTCTCAGCCACCATTCTCTTTAAAAGTCTTACCATATTTTTGTTACTGAATTCAGCCAAGCCATTCCCTTGTGGATAATAGTTGAAAGAGTGAGATAAATTTATGTCATGATTGAAACAAAAATTATTCAGTTATATTTTACTGAATCTTTTGCATTGTTAGTGGTTAACTTTAAGGGATAACCATATCTTGACATAACATTCTCTTCCATGAATTTGATTATAACTTCGGCGGTAGCCTTCTTGGTGGGGATAGCCTCAACCCAGCGAGTACAATAATTAGTGCAAGTCAAAATGTACTTAAACTTGTTACTGGAGTTTTGGTCAAATGGGCCTACAAAATCCATACCCTGTTGTTGAAAAGGTGCTTCAACAATTATAGGGTTTAGGGGCAGGGCAAGCAATCTTGGATTTCCCGAGAATAATTAACATTTTTGACATGACCTAACATAGTAAGGAACATCTTTATATAACGTAGGCCAATAATATCATGCACGCATAATTTTAGCGGCAGTTGTTCTAGGCGCATAATGCCTCCCGCACAACCCATCATGCATTTATCTTATAATGACTTTGGATTCCTCTTGATTTACACATTTAAGAATGATTCCATCAGGATTCTTCCAACCTAGACCGTACCACATTAGAATGCACTTTGATGCTTTCAGCCTTAAAACCCTTCGTTGATGGTTGACTAGATAGTCAGGACATGTCAAATTTTTCAAACAATATATGATGTCCTTATACCATTCTTGCTCTATATTTCGGTTGCCATGGTTTTGTTCAATACAATTCACTGAAACCTCCTTTTCTGTTAGCAGTTGAGCAAGCCCTTGTTCTTTTACAATTTGATGGGTTTAATTTCCAAATCATACTCTTGAATCCATGAAATCCAATTTCATCGTATGCCTTACCATCAGACTGGGATAATACATCTTTTACTGCTTGGTATGGCACATAAGCCTTAATTTTAGAAAAAACAGTGTAGGTCCTAAAATGCTTCAAAGCCTTAACCAACACATATGCTTCCTTTTCAATGGTAGTATATTTCAATTCCGCATCTCTAAGGTTTTTACTCATGAAATATATGGGATTCTTGTGATTTTCATCATTCTTTTGCAATAAAAATGTTGTTATTGTATCTTCTAACGCATACAAGTAAATCATGAATTCTTTGTTATAATCAGGGCATGCCAAAATGGGCAAAGTTGATATAGCCTTATTCAATTTTGAGAATGCAATATCACACGTTTTGTCCCACACAAACTTCACATTTTTCTTCAGTAAAGCATTCAAAATCTTGGCCAACTCCACTAGGTTAGGGATGAATTGTCGTACGAAATTAATTTTTCCAAAGAATGATTGGAGACCCAGAATATCATGAGGGGGAGGAATAGCGTTTATGGCTCGGAATCGTTCCGGGTCAATTCAGATTCCATGTTTTGAAACAATCTGCCCTAATAGCTTTCCCTCATCAATTCAAAAAGTTGACTTCTTTTTATTTAAAGTTATCCTGAATTTACGACACATATCAAAAATATTTCTCAAATGTCCCACATCGTCATTCCGTTCCATAGAAAAAACTGTTAAATCATCATGATTGATCACAATGATTTTACCAATTAGATCACTGAATGCTTGATCCATGGCCCTTTGAAAGGTGGATCCTGCATTCAATAATACAAATGACATCCGTATGTATTCATAGGTTCCCCAAGGAGTAGTAAATGTCATTTTTCCCCTGTCTTTTTTTCTAATTTGTTCCTGATTATACCTTGAAAAACCATCCAACATAGACAACATCCCTGCCCTTGTAACACTTGGAAGCAGATTCTCTACGTTGGGCAAAGGGTAACTATCTTTGAGGGAGGCCTCGTTCAAATTCCTGAAATATTTGCAGATCTTAATTTCTCCACTCTCTTTTCTTACGATTACTGGATTTGACACCCAGGTTGTATGCCTAATAGGATAGATGATTCCGGCAACTAACATTTTTTCGAGTTCCTTCTTTATTAGAGGGGGCAACTTGGGATTCACATTACGTAGCTTTTTCCTATAAGGTTTATCTCCTTCTTTCAGTGGAGTTGTATGTTCTATGATGGACAGATCATATGTCTTTAAGTCACTATACGCCCAGGAAAAAATATCTTTATACTCATGAATCAGGTTTTCAATCTCTTTTCTCTCCTTGGGAGAAGCGTTTTTTCCAATCTTAACCATCTTAGGGGACATATGGGTTCCTATATTTCTCTCAACCACTTCGTCTACAGGTTCATCTCTTCTTCCTCTGTACTCATCATGCCCGTTAAAGTTCTTTTCTAAAGGGATTGACAGTGCAATAGAATCCATGTCACATAATGACTGATTTTCCATTTTATCTTCCAAAGTGATAGCGTTGGCTTGCGGGTAATCAATGCAGTGCAAAAAATGAACTATCTGAGCATCATTTTCAAAGACCTACCAATGATCTTTATTATCCAAGACAGATGGTCTAAAAATGACTTCTACCTTATATTTTTTCTCTTTCAGGTATTCTGGTATTTTGAAAGTGCACGCAATTACAGATAAAGCATCAACAAGAGTGTTCTCCTCCCGAGGGACTGCTTTGATTGAAAAGGCATCAAACATCTCTATGGTGTACCACACTACATTTCGGTAGCTGTGAAGTCTATCATTCTTAGCAACAAACTGATTTCTTACTTGAGAGACTACTAAGTCTTAGTCACCAATGACACTTAGGCATTTAATCTTCATATCTCTAGAAAGTTCTAGTCCAAGGAGAAGTGCTTCATATTCGACCACATTATTAGTGCAATCAAATTCTAAACAAAAATAATATATGGTTTCTTCTCCGGCAGGAGAAATCAACACGATACCAACCCCAACACCATGTCTAGATTTAGCACCGTCGAAGCGCATTTTCCAGATATTGCTAGGAGGGAAAGGATGTGGTTTAAATTCTTCCCAATAATTTGCTAAGACCATAAAATTCCCAACATCCGTAGCCATCATGGCATCATCGAACAAGTTATCATGAGTTTCTACATGCTCTATCATAGGTGGTTCATTCATTAATTTGATTGAGGTCATTTCACTAATAGGTATTGTTGTGTACGTGAGGTCCAACGAAATGCTACCTCCTAATTTTGTTGCGAGCTCCCTAGACAAAAGCATACCCCAAACATCAGGAATATCAATGACCAGAACATTCATAGTTATTTTGACGTCCAGATAAGCTTCCAATTTCATCTTCAAGTTTTCTATCACCCCCTTACATTCTACAGGCCTTCGTGAATCCATACCACATACATTTCCAAATCTTCGGGTCGTGGTTAGCTCAAGTTGGTTCATGACCTTATATGCCATTACATTTACTTCTTCTCCAAAATCTAGCATATAGTTATGAAGTATCAACGGGTTTATTTCTAAGGCCACATAAAAGGGGGGGTATCCGTCTCCTTTATTCATCACGCTTTGAATCATAACCGGGGAATCTTTTGTTATCTTAGACATTTGCTTTGGTATCTTTGCCTTAGGTTGGATTCCTAAACACTTTACAGCTTTGCTACTTATTGATGGAACTTTTAAAATCTCTTGGAATGACACATACATGCTAAGCTTATTCAATAAAGGTGACATATCGATGTTCAAACCAAAACAATTATTTTAATCCTTCTTCTCCACCTTTAAACCCAAAAATTCCATGAATTGGTATTTAACAAACATGATTCTTACTAGCTTCTTTAGAGATATGGGAACCATTATATTTGATACTTTACTTGCAAGGTCTATCTTAATAGGTTCTTGGGATACCATTTCGTCTTGAGGATTTATTTTCAATAATTTAGAGTTTGGTGGTGGTTTCCACATATTTCCTTTAACAACAGTAGGTTTGGGAGTCGGGGAAATTATGATATATTTTCTAGGAGGTGCCACTAATTTCTTTGTTGGCCTAGCTGGCTATTGTTGGAGGAGCTAGTTGGTGAGCTTACTAGACTAGTTAGCTGACTAATTAGAGATTAGGTCGGCCTCCAAATGTTGTGTCGGTTAACTAAAATAACAAGTAGTTATTCATAACTATTTTGTAATAATATATAATAGGCTGTTGATCCAGATATGAACTTGGTTCGGTTTGATGTTTGTATGAAACCATATGTGTTTTGTGTAATATAAAGTTGTTATTCAACCTACCATATTGTATCTTGTCTATGTTATGATTATATGATTCTATATGTGTATTATTGGTAACTTAGTGATCTGAGTGATTACAACATTGGTTCTGTTGTCAGTAGTACATGTACGGATGAAATGAACATTAGCAGATGATCTTAGAGCAAGAGATTAAATACTGGCTGGAGCGTAAGATCGTAAACTACTTGCAGAATTACGCTCGAAGAAACAAGGTGACTATTTCCCAAGCGAAGGAGAAATTCTTCACTGAAACGCATGAAAAGTTTGTAGAATCGGTGCCTCATTTTCTGAAGAAATTACTGGATGAAAAAGCCAGTAGACACTAAGGAACAAGAGTTGCTCCAGAAACTGATAAGAGAAGGAAAAACAAACCTGTCAGAGTGGTTTGAGAAAATCACAGACGAGTTATGCCAGGAACAGGCCATGGAAGAGAGAGTTTCGGTCGAAACTATCGAAGAGAGGTTCTATACCGACTTTACCAAGCAATTCCTTTGCTCACAACTGACCCTTTTGTTTAGATTCCTAATCGACAGAGGAGTAGGGCATATTGTCGAACCTCGTCCATCATTGATCGAACCGCCACTGAATACCAACTTGGTGGAGAAGCAGAAAGCATGGGAGAAGTTCATTGCCGAAAGGGACTGGGAGTACTTCTTGAACAAATAGATAGAAATACCTGGGTTTACTAAAGTGTTGGGTAGGATATGGGGGGGTAGCTGGTCATGTGTTGGGGTGGAGTAGAAGGATTCTAGTTGACATCAGAAAGAACCACCAACAAAGAAAATTCATGCCAAGAAAGAAATAATTCAGACAGTGAATCACAAAAGTACTCTGGATTTGTAGAAAATAGAAAGAGATAAGAGACAGAAGAGAAGGGAGGAGCGAAGAGAGAAGTTCATTGCGCTACAGAGAAGAATGAATACCACGGTGACTGACCATGAAAGAAATCCACCAGATTCAGGTCATGACCAATAGGAAGGAGGCGTATATGAAGAAGAAGTGTCACTGATGGAATAATATCCATGGATAGAACAGCGTGAAGCTCTCCATATTGAGATACCCCAGGAAGTAAGACCTCTATCTCCAACGAATCTGAACCTGAGTGACCATGTGCAGACCATTGTCGAAGAGGACCTAAGGCTATGAGCTAGTGATTTCAACATATGGAGATGACTAGACGGAGAAGGCAATGAAGTCGATCATTGGGTAATTCGTCGACCTGAGGAAGGAAACTGGGTCACACTCCAAGCATACCCATCCAACCGAAGTATCAACCTACTCTACCCAGGTAATGAAGGAGCACCCCCCCTGCCAAATGCAACTTCAGAAAACATAGAACAGGTGGATCCTCATAGGAGAATAGCCGAGCTACAGTAGTTATCTTGAACTTCGGTAGAAGAAGTTGAACTGATCCGACTACTTGTTGAGGAGGAACCGACAAATAAAACATCTGACGGGAACAAGAGTTCTGTCGAAACTAGCTGTGACCAACACAGAGCCACAAAAAATATCCCACCACCCCGTCACCACCTGAAGCAGACATCGGCATCAACAAAATGGGGCACAACACACCACACATCCCCCTTTATGAGGGTGATGAGGACCCCAGACAACATTGGTTCGTCTTTGAATCAACATGGGAGGCTAACGCTGTAACTCGTGAAGACAGACAGATGGTGTAGTTCGTTGGTTCCTTACAAAAGAGAGCACTAACTTGGTATACTACATATACCAAGAAGACACCTAACACGACCAAGGCATAAATTAAACAACAGTTCCTATCCTTCTTCAAAACACCATATGCAAAGCATCTGGTGGAAAAAAGATAAAAACAACTATTCAGAAACCCACAGAAACCGTTCGAGACTATGACAAGCGATAGAAAGACCTATTGAGCCAATTAGACTACAACATTGATGAACAAATTTTAATTCAATGGTTTCTTGCAAGACTTGTACAGAAGATATGAAGACATATTAGTTTGGACACATTCAAATCATATGAAGAAGCATCGACGAAAGCACTGCAGGTCGAGATGGACGATGACTATCCAGCACATCTTGTCGACAACCGCATTGACGAGCAGTTAGAAATCATGCAAAAATCATTAAGAGAACTGAACCTCAAAGGTCAAGACATCTGGTGCACAACCTGCTCGACGGTCGGACATACCAAAGAAACTGCCAACAAGAAGTAAATCGACAGCATGTCCGTTTTGTTCAAACGAAATGTTTCTGTGACATTTTCCAAGAACATGGGTCACACATGACGAACGACTACCCTTACAATATGAAAAATGGAAAATATTCATGGTGTGTGATCTGTGAGGTAAAAAGTCATGCGACATCCGACTGCCATTTGAACCTAAAAAATCGACAAAATTACCATGCAGTCTACTAAACGAACGATGTTTCTCAGAACAATGATAATATCCCAAGGAACAATGGAAAAATGAACAAAGTGACCAATGCTATGAAGGTCAAAGATGTGAGCATCGATATGACAATTGTCGTGGAGGATTTGGAGGTCGAGGCCGATTCAATGGAAATCGGGACAACAGACCACGACGACCCATCCAGTGTTTTACATGCTATAAAGAAGGCCACCAATACACATACTATCTGTATAAAGATCGAACCGACCTGAAATTTGTACTAGTTGTGGAGTGGGCGATCACTCACTAGAGGATTGTCCCACTATACTTGACAAAATCAATAAGAAGAAAAATGTTAATGTCTTGTCGTTTGTAAATAAATGTGATATAACCCCTACAAAGAATTTACATGCAGTCACTAGAAAAGTAACAAAGACTGGTAATGATAATCCACACATACGTAAAATAAAAAACAAAGATGATTATCCTAACCCCATAAAGAAAAAACAATTGTACAATGATGCATCAAACATGTTCCAAGAGTTCTCCCGAAAAGAAGAGATTGATAATAGTCGACAAGATGTCTCACAAGAATTACTCAACTTAATACATAATGACAAATCAGTAGCACAATTTATTGATATGTTATATAATATTAAGAACAAAACTAGCATGGACAAACAAACTAAAACTATATACAGCCTCAATCAGAAATATAAGAGCGATGTCGACCCACTCGTCGACCTGGAAATTGAAGGATATCATGTTCAACAAGTCGTTCTCAACTTTGGATCCCAAGTAAATATTATGACATGAGATACATGGGAACAACGAGGAAGACCTCGACTAAACGAATCAGGAATATATCTCAAATTAGGAGATCAAGGTATGATTGAACCCATCGGTGTATGGCAGAATGTCGACACGACCATCAAGGGAATTTCTACGAAAGTCGATTTCAAAATCATCGACTCGAAAGAAGGATCTAGTTATTTCCCAGCCTTGGTGGGCCAACCATGGGGTTGGAAGATGAAATCATCGATCTCGTCAAACAAAGAGAGGATAAATCTCAAAGGACACGCAAAAAAAAAGTTATTGTCCCCAGTCACCTCTCTCATGGTGAACCCTGGACTGAACCAATAGATGAAGAAGTCGACGTTTGACAAATCTACAAAATCGAAAATGACGAAGACTATATTGAGCCAAACATCTACGAGGAATTCACTTAGGTAACCAATACTCATTTGCCTATAACTCGGATGCAAAATTATACGATAGGGAGATAGAAATTTATGAAACTCAAGCACGAGGATGTTGGACTATCCAAGCTATATCAAAGAAACTGACTCAACAATGCTTTTCGGTTTCCATCATTCCAAAAATATTTGAAAGAAAAATTGGGGAATACCCTTCGTTAGCGCTGATTAATACATAAAATAAACATCCTCTTCGATATAAAGAAAGAGAGTCACCAGTACTCCATATCGAACAAGTTCTAAAAACCTAGGAGAGCATGGACGACTACAAAGCTTGGTTGAGATGTTTACAGGTCAAGCTACTCGATGGTGGGATACCCATCAGTCAAGGCTAGAAATGTGGACAACAGCTTCGACATACTTCGTCGAGAGATTTGGTGGAAGGAAGCTAACTAAACAGGAACAAATACCAGTCTTCATACAAGGAAAAAACCCTGAAAAAACACATAAGTATATGCGAAAGGGAATGGAGAATAGTTGGCTACAAAGACGAACGAACATGGACACACTTGTTTCCATCCACACTTGACGACTTACCAAACAAATGGTATAAGATGGAAGAAGCTCGAGGCAAAACATTCATATGGAAGGAACTTAAGGAAAATTTAATTAAATACTTTAGATTTATATCGAAAGATGCCAAACTAGTCGAAGCAACAGAACAAATCAAAACATTTATACAACCAATTGTTCATCATATTTCGACACAAAACCATAATCGAATGAAAGCATCTTGTAATAAAATTCCATCGAATAGAATACCACAGTCGACAAGACTTTGACTAGAGAATGAGCACACACAAGGGAAAATATTTCAGTGGAAAAATGATCATCCAAAAAGAATAAAAGCAATAAAAGAAATACTCAAAGTCGAGTCGATCAACATAGAAGATACCGACAGGATGACAACAACAAACTTCCCGACATCATTTTCACATTTTAAAGAAGGACGTCGACAAATAAATGAAAGCAAGGCACCAAAATGGATGGACGTGAAAGTTAAAACCAAAGAAGTCGACATCTCAAATGATGATCAACCAAAAATGGCACAAATAGGTGACTACTAGGATTATGAGAAAACGACATAAATAGTTAACCTATTAAAAGAATTCCAGGATGTCTGTTCCTGAGACTACAAAGACCTAAAATGGTTAGTACAAGAGATGGGTGAAATGAAAATAGACATAAAACCTGATGCAATACCGATTAAGAAAAGGCCTTACAAATTAGCTCACAAATACAAGGAAATAGTGAAAAAGGAGATTGACAACATGCTAGTAGCAGGGATCATATATCCAATTGACAAATTGGAATGGGAAATCCCTATGATCGTCCAACCAAAAAATCATGACCCAACAAAATTACGAATCTGTATCGATTTCCGAGAACTAAATAAAGTCACCCTAACAGATCCCTTTCCTACACCATTCGCAAATAAAATCTTAAATGAAGTTGCAGGACACGGATGCTATTCGTTTACATATGGATTCTCAGGATATAATCAAGTCCCAATTGCTAAAGAAAACCAGAAGAAGATGACATTTGTTTGTGAATTCGGTTCATTTGCTTACAATGTCATGCCATTTGGGCTAAAGAATGCACCAACTGTATTCTCAAGGATAGTAGTCAAAGCATTTCAAGAATACATATGCAAAACATGGCTAAATATTTTGACGACTGGACAGTTTACTCCATCTTGAAGGATCATTGAAAGTGGCTAAGACTAATGTTGGAAAGATATCGACAAATCCAACTTTCACTCAATATAAGGAAATGTATCTTTTTTACCCCCATTGGAATTTTATTAGGACATATCGTATGCAAGGAAAGTATCAAAGTTGACTTTGCCAAAATAAAGATCATCCTAGACCTAAAACCCCCAGTAAACCCAAAACAAGTCAGAGTATTATTGGGACATATGGGATATTATAGAAAATTCATCCGTCACTATTCAGATATAGCGTACCCATTAGAAGAGCTATTTAAAGAAGGCCAAGAATACGACTGGACTGAGGAATGCAATGCTTCTTTCGACATGTTGAAGAAAAAATTAGTCGAAGCACCCATTCTCAGATTCCCCAACTGGTCAGTCAAATTTCACGCCCACATTGATGCATCAGGCATAGCAATAGGTGCAATATTGACACAACCTGGAGATGATGGGATGGAATACCCAATTGTGTATAGCAGTCAAAAACTAAACAAGGTATAACGCAACTATTCAACGATAGAAAGAGAGGCATTAGGAATGGTATTTGCACTACAGAAATGTCGACATTACCTATTAGCTAATACTTCATATTATATACAAATCACCAAGCTTTAAAATACTTGGTAAACAAACCCTTACATCATGGAAGAATATGTCGTTGGTTGTTACTGTTCCAAGAATTTGAGTTCAAAGTAGTAGTTTGACTAGGGAAGCTAAATGTCGGACACAACCACTTATTGAGAATTGACACAGTGGAGGAACTGACAGGAGTTGAATATGACCTTTCAGACGCACATCTATTTCAAATAGAAGCTGTACCAGAAAAATGAGAAGAAATAACTCAATTTCTAGAGAATGGTCAGGCACCTGAAGGTATGAGCACTAAAAAGAAACAAATTCTAGCAATGAAGGCCACACCATACAGTCTAATTAATGGGTTCCTATATAAAACGGGCTTGGATGAAGTACTCTATCGGTGTGTTCTAGAACATGAAAGAGAAAACATAATGCATGAACCACACTATGGACCAGCTAGAGGATATTTTCAGTCAGACACGACTTCCAAAAAGGTCCAACAGTCGAGACTATGGTGGCCGACATTACACAAAGATTGTCGAAAGTTTGTTAGTAAATGTGATTGCTGTCAACGTTTAGGTCAACCTCTACCTAGTACTGAGATTCCCCTAATTTCAGTAAATCCAATTCTAACATTTGAAATTTGGGCTATCGACTTCATTGGACCATTTCCAGTTCCAGCAAGAAGGACAGGCGCACGATATATCATAACAGTAGTGGAATATGTTACTAAATGGGCAGAGGCAGAACCTGTCGAAACCTGCTCTAGTGAAGTAGCTACCAAATTCATACATGAAAATATAATCACTATATTTTGTTTTCCATTGACCTTAATCAGCGACCAAGGATCACATTTTATTAACAGAACCATTGCAGCATTAACAGAACAATTCAAGATCGACCACAGACAAAGTACAACTTATCACCCTCAATTTAATGGAGCAATAGAAGCATTTAATAAAACCCTAACAAGAGACCTAACAAAAATATGTAACACTGATAAATATGTCTAGGATGAAAAAATTCCTGCTGTCCTATGGGCTTATCGAACAACATATAAACGATCGATCGATCAAACACCATTTCGTTTAGTCTATGGCCAAGAATCAGTCACCCCCCTACACTTCTAACAACAGACACCGATAATAGTTGACATCTTACATATTAATGTCTAAGAAACAAAGAACGACCAACTAATACAACTAGATAAGCTAGAAGAAGACCGACTTATGGCTATATAGCATCAAGAAATTCAAAAACAACAACAAAAAGCATGGCACGATCGAAACATTAAAAACAAGAACTTGTCGGTTAGAAATATTGCACTACTATATAATAGTCAGGTGAAAGGAAAACCAAAGAAACTACACAGAGAGTGGATGGGACCCTATATCATGGAGGAAATCAATGCCAATGGATTAGTCCGACTAAGAACATTACAAGGCAGAGTATTTGGGAAACTAGTAAACGATGCTCGACTAAAGCAGTATCAAAACTAAAAAATCTGAAGAAAAAATAAATAAATAAATAAAAATAAAAATAAAAAGAGAAACGGTTTCATAACTGTTAACAAAACCTATAAAAACCAGAAAAACATAAAAACTAAAAGAATCAAAGAAGACCAAAATGACAGGAAATCTAGAAAAATGTAGCAGAATGCAATTCAACAATAACCGACACTTCCACCATCGACATACCGCATACCGACCATAAAATCAACATCGACAAAAGGATCAAAAGGTCCAATCAAGCCATCATGACTACGATCAAAAGGAGCGCCAAAACCAGAGTGCATTAAAGAGCCTTCAATAGAGCGTCATTTACCATCAAATCCACCATTAAGAACCCATCAACGAGATCACCATCCACTCCACCTATGAATAATACATCGGACGAAGAATTCCTACCACTTTACAAAGATATAGAGCGACAGAGATACTAGACTTCTGAGAGAAAATTAACCACAATGAAATTCGAGCCAGAAACTGACAAGATGGCCCTAAAGAAAACCAGAGTCGTGACAGCCAAAGCAAAAGAGTTGGAATCCGTTGTAAGTCCATTAGTGAAACGGTTGGGAAATATTAAAAACACAAAAGTACAGGAAGTTTCATGGGCGCAAAATTAGATAGAAATAAAAAAAATGGGCTTATGAGGGTAATTCAAAAATGTCAGAGGAGGGGACAAAAATAAACCATAGCACTATCATGAACTATATGAATGCACCCCTCATGGCGAGTTTTGAAGGGACAAAAGAAAATATTGTCAAATTCATCATCAGCCAATACCACAATGGGAAGTTTTACTTCAACAAACCAGTGGAAATATCAGCTAAAAGCATCTACAAACCCACTGGGCTTTCCAAAAAAGGCAACCCTGTCCCTGTAGGTATCAAAGAAGGACTGGTTGAAAGACTAACATGAACAACGAGCTAAAAAGGTAAGAGTTGCTACCCCTCCTGAAATAATTCCTATTGATTTAACACCAAAATCCCCATGACTTTATCCAACCAGAATAACACCAAATTCAACCATCTCCATATCACCAATCTACAAAGATATAATCCCTAGAACCCTTAAAGAAAAAATTGATAAAGATGTTGAACTTCAACAATTTATCAAAAAATTTCCAAACCTATTCCGCAATGCCCAGCAAATCAACACCACGTATAAACTCACAGAATCGAGCTCAGCCCGACAAAGCCTCACCCTACAAACTGACCAAGTTTCACCACAGCTAAAAGTCATGGGACTTATCAGATCCTCATACATCCGAACCCCTGACAAAACAACCACAGTTGTAGCAGCCCAAATCTCATCATTCACACCAACTATCCCAAAACCTCTGGTTAATGAGGAATATGAGGGAACACTTGCTCTTGAAGGAAATGATCAAGAAGCACTAGATGCAGATATCACCAACCCCATGGATGCTGAAGAAATCGACAGCTCTGTCTATTTGCAACCAGAAGTCGAAAACCACATGCCGACAAGTCACCTTCCAACCACTCCATTAACCCCAGACCATTCACCATCACCACCACCAGAGCCAAAGTCCCCTCACAATCTGGAACCACCATCTTCACCACCACTAGAAACACAAACAGCTACAAACCACACCCATGAAATTCAACCAGTCAACCCCGCAACAACACAAGTTCAGTCAATCGAAAATCCACCAACTGAAGAGCAACAAATAGAGAAACAACAAACAACATCAGTACCAATAGGACCAATGGTGTTCCATCACTCTAAACACAAAAGAAAAACAAAAGAAAAGAAGAAAAGAGAATAGCAGCAGACACAATAGGTACCGACAACTATCCACCTTCATCAACTATGGTCGACTTCTGCAATTGACACACCAAAACTTAGAGATGGAGAACTGGACCAACTATTGGAAGCACTCAATAAAGAGGTTGCAACAGGAAATCAAAGCATAAGAGAAAATATAGAAAAACTTCAAGTAGAACAAGTTGGATTCCTGACCAAATGCAGGAATCTAACATAAACAGTTCTACCGGGAATAATAGAGACCAACACCGACAAACCACTGGAAAGGGCATACCAGTTGTTGGAAAGTGTCGTGTCAAACCTTCAGACACAATTGTAGGACAAGAAATATGAGCAACAATGAGAGAATTTTGCGTTATTGAGACATCAATACACAACATTCTCATAAGCCTACAAGGTACTACAAGATCATTTGGACGAGTCTGCCACCACAGAAGAAGTACTGTGAAACTGGTATACTTATTATGGCCAGGTATTCCAGCAAGCTTGAGAGACTCGTGAACACATCAAATCATTAGGAAATCAACAAGGTCTAGAGGAAGCAATGAGGAACACAGTACAAGATCATATTGTACTGGATAAAACAAAACTTGAGAAATTGGAAAAACAAGCACATCAATGGATGAATCAGGCACTACCCAGTCTCGACACACTCGACAAAAATTGTCCATGAATGAAAAGATTACTCGACACAGCAGAGGAAAAAACCCAACTGATGGGGATCGACATGACCAATATCACAGAACTACCAATACAAGAGAAGATGTTGATTCTGTCAAGCATTACAACCCTGACCATTGACATTCAGAATGCTCTTCACAACTGGAAAAAATTTCAGCACCAACAAGCCATTATAGCAGAAGCCATTATGGAGATATGTGTACAAAAAAGACCATATATCTGACTACACATCCCATGAAGACAAAAAAAATTGGAAGCAAACTACTTCAGACAGGATAATTTTGTTACCTCCCTGTTTCTTCGGGACGAAGAAAGATTTTGTTCTTGGGGGAGATGTTGGAGGAGCTAGTCGATGAGCCGACTAAACTAGTTAGCCGATTAATTAGAGATTAGGTTGGCCTCCAAATGTCGTGTCGGTTAACTGAACCAACAAGTAGTTATTCATAACTGTTTTGTAATCATGTATAATAGGCTGTTGAGCCAGAAATGAACTTGGTTCGGTTTGATGTTTGTATGAACCCATATGTGTTTTGTGTAATATAAAGTTGTTATTCAACCTATTATCTTGTCTCTTGTCTCTGTTATGATTATATGATCTATATGTGTATTATTGGTAATTTAGTGATCTGAGTGATTAAAACAACTGTTGAATGTTCCCTTTGACTTGATTAAGACTTTTAGTCTTTGTTAAGGGAATGATTTCAATGCGATTAGGTAGACTAACCGTAGGTGGCTTCCCAAGTCTGTTAGATGTAGTATCACTCTTCTTAGGGATATCTTTAGATTGAGACCGAGTGATTGCGTAACTACTATTTACAACTTCTTTGACCATACAAGTTTTTGTTTGCTCATAAAGGATTCGAGGATGATCAAATTTTGAATAATATTCTTCACATCATTGGGATAATAAAGCGAAAGTCGAAACCATTTCACTCATTGCAGTTGTAAACTTTTCTAGAAGTACAAAGTCATAAGATAATTCATCAAAGAAGGCCATGTTTTTCGACGTGGGATTTCAAAAGTTATAATCGTGGGTAGGTCCCTCAGGGGAGTCTCGTTGTGGATTTGCTAGGAGAATGAACTATCATGTTCACCAAAATAAAGTGTCATGAGAGAAACAGGAAAAATACAGTGGCCGTGTTGAGTTAAGTAATTGAAATGTGATCACTGGGTTTAGGGCCAGATGTGATCTGAATGATTGTAAAGGTAAACACATTCACAGACACTGGAGGTACTCAACATTAACCAAGGTAAGCCTCTACCTCCCCAGTAATGCCGTCAAATTTTTTATCAAAGATCTTGTATTTTCCCCAATATATGAATCCAATACAGAATGGCAGAGGGGACAAGCCACTAAAGCTATGACCTACGAAAACCTTGACCCCCAAAAGATGGATGGTTGTCACGTTGGTTAAGGATTCCTTCGATTTATGCCACTAGAGAATCCCAAGTGACAAAGGGGGAGACCCAGATCAAACCTAAAAAGAAAGACCCTAGAAAAATCACCATATCATACTCCTGACGAAGAATTCGTAAGGTGAGTGTCTAAAACCCTAGATTTAAGGAAAACCCACAAATTAATGATACCCGAGTGGAGTGGTTATTTGAGATTGGAAATGTCACTCGGGTGTTTAAAACAAATGTATTACAAATATTTAAGTCAGATCTAGGATTTTAGTGTGTTGGTTCAAATTATCAAATTCAGACGCTGGGGGAATTTAAGCGGATGATTGGAAAATCCCCAAGATGAAGATGATACTGAAAATTATGGATTCCTACACACTAGTTGGGATGAAATATTTGATAATGAAAAATAACCAGAAGAAACCGGACAAAAAACAGTGGGAAAATGGCTGACTTGTTGAAAGGGGGTGTTTTCTCCCAGACAGAGACGAGTTCCTGGAGGGGTGCAGAGGAGTTCAATCTAGAATTTTTTTTAGGGAGATGGGGTTTTTCATTATGCCGCACAAAACCCAGATCGTCAAATTTCAATATTCCTAGTACAAATTGGTCCGGTGATTTTTCCTAATGCTAAACGAGGGTTTTTCAGTGAAAAATATTGATGGGCAGTGCATGAAAATCAAAAGTTAGAAAACTTACCTGAGAGACATACCTAAATCATTTTTGATGACCTCCTATATGATTAATAATTCCTTTCTTTGTATCAAATAAGGGTTACGGACAAGCTTTTGATGAAGTGTTGCTTTTGTCAATGTCCATAGCGCCCCTGTTTGCATGCCACACCAAGGAAAATTAATCAGGATGGAAAATAAATGGGAAATGTAAGACGAAATAAGTACAAGAATAAGAAATCATAAATCATTTCAACTCCCTGATAACAAATTGTCGAGATCAAGCAACAGGGCAAGTCCCCCCACCAATGCGCCTCTCTCGGAATCGCCTCCTTCAACCTGCAAGTAAATGGGTACAAGGACAGATACAAAAATTATGCCGGATATATCTTAGTGAAAAATAAAATCAGTTCCAGTCATCAACTCATTCATTCATCAAGCAAGTAGACAAGAGTGTAGTCCCAGACAAAAATCTCTTTATTCGAATTCTGGTGCCAAAGCTCATGAATTACAATGGGGGTCACCTCTCTTAGATAGTTTGAGAGAGACATAAACCCTAACTCAGTTTAGATTATAACATCATCAACAGTTGATATTATAACATCATAAATGGTGGAGATCAAAATATATCTACTAATACATGGATCAAGTGACTAAGTCAAAGAGGGGGCGCACTTTGCTCAAGGATGCCCCTCTAAAGTGAAATGTCACAACATAACATAAGATATGACATGATACATCATAGGAGGGGGTCACTAGGGGATTAATTCACCCTATTCCCCTTTACAACTTCATAATATAAGATATAACAATGAAATACATCAATAGCTAGTTAGAGGGGGCACCCCTTAGGGCTTTTCCTCACTGGCTGAGCCATAAATAAATTAAAATAATCCGGACATCTGCTGACTTAAAAATACTAGAGGACTGTCCAGGATGCTAAGAAACATCATGTGTCAAAGTTCCAAACCATTTCCTTGACCCAGGAGGCCAAATCGATTTTCTCAGTGAATTTCTAGTTCATTTTCTGCTGGTACAATCCCTAGAAATTGATAAATCCATCATAACTCACTCCAGGATGCAAAGTGGGGCGAACTGATTGCTCTGGATGATATAGAGACATAGGAGAATGTTATAAGTGACTACTCAAACCCCAGGGAACACTTCTTTGCTATAGGAGAACCAAATATACTGCCATCTAAAATAAAAATAAATCATTTGGCCAATAATTAAGTGATAATAATCACTTTTTTGGAGAACTGGGGCCAAAATCTAAAAAATAAAACTGCAGTATTGGTCCTAGGCATGTTTTGAACAAATATATACCATGTTGTATTTTTGAGTCACTGCCTTGGGAAACATGATTTAATCAGTCAACAGGGTTGACCAGGTCAAAGTTCCCAAAATCAAGGTGAGATAACATGCCAATATGATCCTGCTACATTCCAAGGTAATACATGCTCCAATGGTGTATATCAAAACCCAACTTGAACTAGTTATTGATAATCATGGTGACCAATAATAATAATAATAATAAAATATACCTTTGCTTCTGACAGATCTTAGAGTCTTCTAGAAATCTGCTTGCTCATGCCATACTTACAAAGTGTTATCAATGCACTATAGATGCGTGATGATGGAAGAACCAGGATAAGGCACAGGAGAAATGACTTTAATCGAATTTGACTCAGTGATCTATCCAACTGATAACTAATAAACTCTACCAAGGTGACATATGTATGAAAAATAGAAATAGGGGATGGAGGTGCCTCACAAATGGGTGAAGTATTTGGGTATGCTTCCCTCAGACTCTAGCAAGTTTTCCTTTGCAACATTTTTGCAAATATAGGTCAACGTTCAAAGGCAGGTGCCATAGAATCCTTCCGGGCTCTAGTACTGACAAAGACCCAGTCTTTCTAGACTAGTCTCACCCTGTGGCCCTATGGGGACCATTGAGTCAAACACTATACTAGGAGTGAGTGCTCATCCTTTGACCATGAACCTTTCAATGACTTTCACAATTTTTATAAGATAGTAGCTAGCCTACAAGAGCAGGTGCCCTGGAAATCCTTTTGGGCTACAGTAAATGACTAAGGCTACCCGCTTCCCATGAGCAGTCCATAGCCCCCGACAGGTTCGCCTCTCCTTGGTGCTCCAATAGAGGGAAAACTGAGCCTTACATTATACAAAGAATGGGTGCTCAATTTCTTGGCCATTGACTTCCTTTTTTCAATATTATATATTTTTGCATATTTTAGATGTAGCTTTTATGTGTTCTGATGCTTTAGTGTCTAACAACACTGTTACGGTGGATCACTTGTTTTGAGGACTTAAGGAGGACAACCCCATGCACCTAGCCACACTAGCCAAGACACGTACTTCATATCTCGAGACACATAACAACATGGAGTCTATCACACATAGTGGTCAAAATGGGGAAAGGGCCTTCAATCTCACAAGTCTTTATCAGTCTTAGTCATGGGGTAGAAACAAAAGTGGATGAACTGGATGGATGGGTACAAATGTAATGGAACCAACCTAGCACTAAGGGTTACATTTTGTTTGAGCATGGCATGGGAAACAGTCTTCACATTGGATTCCTTGATCAATCATAACACAGGTTAGAGAAATACAGAACATATAACATAGGTCACCATAATCATCTTAACACGACAAGCATAGGTATCTGAGATACATTACAGAGAAACAACTAAACCAAGGAAATATACTTGATCTCACCATGTATACTTGTCTCCAACTGATAAGCCCCTAACTGTGTGTACCAAATCCTGATCTACTGCTCTGTTGAAATGAACTATACCATCACCAAAATCCTCTCAATGGACTCTTGAGTCTCAATACTAGCAAGGAAAATACCAAGAACAAGGCTCTAAAGTGGAATGAAGTTGTAGAGATCCATGTTGATACCCCATGTAAAAGTAGCCCATAATACAAAAAGAGACAAGTCAACATGCTGCATCATGGAAGCCTGGCTGAAAATGTATATGTGATAACATGACCCTTTGGAGATCCAAGGGAATAGGAAGCTTAGATTTTTGAACATCTATTGAGCATAATTATGCAATTACACCTTGATGTCTGTTGTTCAACATTTTTGTCATACCATTAGAGCTTATCACCTTACCTGACTTCCCTATGATACCCATTAATTCAAATTATTTTACTTCCCAAGAGAATTTCATGAAAAGTTCTTGAAAATTAAAAAGGCACAGTTCCCAATGATTGTAACCATTGAACCCATAAGACAACATCAGCACCACCCAAGGATAGAAATCATAGGACTATTAAATACATATTACCCCATAGTAAGATTGATATTATGGTGTTTCCATGAGTAATTGATAGTTCCTCCATCTACAATCGTTACTTGAAACTCTGGTGTTGGATATATAAAACAATTGAGAACTTTGGCTAATTTACAGTGAATAAAACTATGATTACTACCAGAATCAATCAACACTGCTACCTTTTTCTTTTTGATGTATCCTTTAATCTTGAGAGTTTCAGGAGTGTTAATTCCAACCAATGCATGACAAGATATGGTGGGAGTAATGTATTCTATTTCTTCAGCTTGAGATGGTTCTTGTTCTTTTTCTTCTTCATCTCCATAATCTATGTAGAATAATTTCTTCTCACCATACTTATGTCCCTTACTATACTTGTTGTCATAATTAAAGCAGAGACCTTCCGCTCTTCTTTCATCCAGTTGTTGAGGTGTAAACCTTTGAGGTGGGTTAGAAGAAGGAACATTATTCTATGTGTGTGTTGTAGGTGATTCTTATAGTAGTCATTGCCATATTTTTACTTTCAACCTTCCTTGTCAACATGAAATCCTTCTCTAAGGATATTGGTTTGGAGAGGCGTACCTCATGTTGAATGTTATCCTTCAAAGTTTTGATAAATAAATCCAACAATTTATCGTTTGGTATGTCATCTACTCTGAAACTCAACCTTTTAGAAATTGTTGAATGTGCTTGCTTACTATATCCTTTTGCCTTATATTTACCAATTGTGTAAATAATGAATTGATATTAACATGATCATGATATGATATCAATTCTTCTATAAAAATGGACTAGGATATAATGGATTTATTTTTGCGTTCACAAATCCATTGGTACCACACAAACTGGTCAGGTTCTAAATATAAAGATGAAATAGGTACATTTTGGAAATTTGGAACCTGGTATAACACAAATAATTGCTCCATCTAGAATATCTATGTTATGGGGTCCTTGCCATCAAACTTCCTCAAGTCAATCTTGGAGAGTTGGATGCCCCTTGGGGACCATCCTTGGTTACTTCTATTATTGGAATTAATTCCTCTTGGAATATTCTTATTAATGGACGGTTGCTCAGCATGGACACTATATTTATCTTCGTGAGTGCCCCAGGACACATTATCGTCTATAGAGAGATTGTCCTTTGAATTTTATACAATATTAGCAATCATTTTCATATGTTCATCCATCTTATTATCCATATGTCCCATAATCTTCTCCTCTAAATTAAGTATACCAATCATTTTCATAGATCCTTTAATCATATATTCTAACTTGGACACCTGAAAGGATAGGTCTTCACTTTCATCATAGGTCAGCGATGAATCCTCTATTGGTTTGAGTGGATTGTAATTTTTTCCACTACTTTTGGTGGAATTTTTAACAATATATATAGATATTAGACCTTGGGTTCACCTCAAATAGATCCTTCTACTAAAAATTATTCAAATTAAAAATGGCGTACATTTTTCAAACCCTGATTTGAAGATTGAGTTATTAGTCGAAATTCCAACTAAGGTAAAACTGAAATTCCAGCCCCACTGAGTATGAAATCTCTGCTCATGGTATCCTGATATGTTCTCTTTGCAATAACGTAGGTTTCATTTAATTTGGATATGCCAAAACAACATTGTGACAAATTTATCAACACTTGTTATTTTTTGCCTTTTCAAAAGAGAGAGAGAGAGAGAGTACGGATTTCCACATGTCTAAATTTTCAATTCTGATTCTGAAATTTCTACCTAAGGTAGTGTGGTCTATCATATTTCTGATGCAATGGGTCTCACTCAATTTGGATCTTGCATGCTCTAGATATAACTATTTTTCTGGGAACACTTGTTTTTTACTAGTTTTTGGACTAGTCAAAAACTCTAACTTCCACTGGGTAAAACTTTGAAGTTGTAACAAGTCAGGATAAAAAACTTGTACCACGGATAGTTTTGTCTGTACTCTAAGTACCCTGTGATTTTCATTTTCAGAAATGTCCTAGAAAAAACTTATAGCAAAATGTTCAAGATGACTCATTCTAGAAACGCACAAGCTCTGATACCAAATGCTATGCAACTAGTCCCATAAAGAGCATAAATAGATCGAAAAGAGTAATCCATGCCTTAATAATGAAAAAAAATGAATAGAAAGCCTCTTAGATGGGGAAACCTCCTTATACAATGTACTAAGTACATAAGACCAGACAAGTTGAGATTATCCAAATGAAAAGGTCTCCTTCCTATATATATAGGAAACAAAGAGGTACGTACATAAGACCAGACAAGTTGAGATTATCCAAATGAAAAGGTCTCCTTCCTATATATATAGGAAACAAAGAGGTACAATTACAACTAATGGACCCAAGCCAACATAACTAATATAATAATACTAATGAAAATTACCACTAATAGACCCAATCCAATTAAATAATATGTAATGAGCCACAATATAGGGGGTAATGTGCCAACATTTAGGGCTTCACAAAATACATGTGGATATTTGGCTCCCATAATCATGCTAATAGCCTTGTAAACATGTGAACTATCTTTGATTATTTGCACTATCTTTGATGATTTGTACACAAGAATAAACAACTAGATCTTCAACAAATTTGATAAAAAACTCGCCCATATATTGTGCATCCTTGTATTTCCCAAGAGTATCCACCGCTTTCAAGAACACTGATACATTTTGGGAAGTGTTGTTCAGGATAAAACACCCTTGTAACCTAGGGTTGTAACTTACTATTAACTTGCAGACAATCATCTTTTTACAGGGAATGGAAAGAGAATAGGAATAAAATATTGACTTACCCGATTAGCGACGGTTGATCCAAGCGTGATCTTCTCTCACTCCACTTCTCTTCAAATCTTCTAGGGATGTACTTCCCCACCTGAAAGGAAAAAATCATTCAAGTACTATCTCATGCATATGTATATTAGAAGTTAGATGAAAAGCATATGTATAACATAATCAAGCATATTCATTAAGAAAATATACATGAAATAGACTCAATACAAGATTGGAAGAAGAATTATCTTTATTAACAAGCCGTGAATAAGATAAGAGTACAACCCAACTTCTGACACAAGGACTCCTCTGGAACCAAAGGAATTTGAGTTATGCTGCTCCAAGACTTTGAAGATATACCACCAGCATAACTTTGCTCTCCAAAATTCCTCCTTAGCCCCCACCCCAAGGCCTCTATTTATACTTTGGTAAATAGAGTGGTTTCAAAGGTTGGGATGGTTGATATGGTTGGGATAGTTATGGATTAGGCCCCAACTAATCTCATATAATCTCGATTTATATTTTTTAATGTCGAATTAAGGTATACGTGGGTATTAATATAGGCAACTCACGTATAACACGCGAATTTCTCAAAGGGAATTTGCATATGCAAGTATACGCGGGTTGCAATGCAAATACTCGTGTATGACATGCGAGTTGCAATGCACATAGTCACATATGTAACCCAAAACTCATAATAAAAGTATACAAGGTTGGTTTGAGGATAATGCATCAATGATCATGCCCATCTATACTATTTTGGCCACTTCAATCCAAATTTTCCTTTTGTGTACCAACATGAGGAATGTCAGCACTTGGACGGAGAAGTGTCATTTTGGCTGATAACAGATTCCCTCTAATGTCTAAGGTCAGAGGGAAGCGATGGCCAAAATACATTATAATCATGATCTTAGAGAACTTAGAATTCCAAGGAAGCAGAGAAAGTACCTGAAACAAATACATATCAAATGTCATATACAAAATCATATCTGAGGATGCCATGTTCAATATACTGGAACACTAGCTCCTTTACAATATTTGAGTACATCATATGATACGAGTGCTAGACCAAATTTATTAAAAAGGTGGATTGAATCCACAATATACAATCATGATGAGTCTTCAAAGATCTGGAAGTTGTGTAAGTGAACACAACACAATCTTGCGCAACTTAGGTTATAGATGTGAACCTAAGGTCTTCGTCAAAATCCAAAGGAACCAGTACAATCCATGCCATGTGAATAGATGTATCGAAGTCGAACATGGAAAGGATTCAACAGATTTCCAATCAATAGGTGACAATTGAAAAATGAAGCAAAGGAATTCACCAATGATGAAAGTGAATCCTAGGGTGCCATCGTCAAAACTCTAGGTCTTTGTCTTCAGGAAATGCTGATGAGAAACCATGCTGTGATGAGGAAGGAAATAGATCCTCCAATGGATCACAAGAGTGACTAGGAACTGGATAAAGGAAGTGTTAGCGCTGGGATTGAGCCCATAGGTTGGGCGGAAAAGGGTTCTCTCCCAGGCAACAGCAGAACCACTTTATACTGCGCCTCTGGCCCTGCACAATCAAAGAGGGATCTCTCGCTTACTTACCAGCTTTACTCATGTAAAATATTCAATTAAGAATGGTCAGGAGGCCAGACTCCTAAATAGGAAGGGTGCGTTAATGTAAGATGCCGACAGAACTATCAAAGGAAGGAACCATTGGGAAATGGAGTCAAAGGTCCAGGTAGGGAACATATTGCAGGAGGTAAAGAATGGCATAAACTTATAGACAGAGGCAAGATAGCCGTCAATATCGCAATCAGGAGATATTTAGCGGGTGATTAGTAGATGAGAAGAAACAGTCCATCACATAGAGCATCTACAGGATGAATTCTGCACAACTTTAGAAGAAAACTTAAATGAATATCTGAAACAACATACGGAGCATAGCATGTATGAATTCCAAACTGTTATACACTCATTTCAGACATAAAGGAAATTAACAAACTGGAATGAAAACAGGATAACATTTCACATAAAGAAATTACATATTGAAAGAAAGAACGACACAAGAATCTCTGCCTTGAAAAACAATCATTCCTCTGCAAATTTATTCATAACACGGAAACCAGAGACTAATTACAATGGAGAGCCTCAGCTCTTGAAATTTTCAAAACCAACCCTTATCTCCCTCTATCGGGAGTGTATTTATACTATTTTAGTGCTGAACCTAAAAACTGTTTTCAGTCACAACCAAACGTTAACAGTCTAGAGAGTGGAACTATCGCCACGATTTACAAATGTGAATAAACATCATGGAGCAAGTGGGTGCACTCGGTCGAAGTGATAGCCTGACGTGCTTGGCTATTGTTGTGGATTCTGAGTACGACACATTTCCATTTGTTTTCAGGTAAGTCAACATTTACTGGGTTCTGGACCTCTTAGCCGTCCTGATGAGTTAGCATAGTGCCCTTATTCTATCCCAAGTTTGTGTTTCCGCTGTGTTCAAAGGCGGCTTTCTGCATGGGCACAAACTAGCAAGGCATTTTGCATCTTTCCCCTGCTCAACCTCATCCGTATCCCCCTTCCTCTCCGGGTAACACTGTTAGGAGTAGGGTCTAGAAGAAGGGTTTCATTGCCCCTGGCCGAGGCAAGCCTTTGCGATGGCTTGTCATTATTTTACTCCTCTCCTCCTGTGAGGTGGTCTCTCCCACAGGAAATAAGGTGGAGCATACCTCCACCAGCCCCATCACCTTTGGTAAGTGGAAGTCACAAACATGGCAGTGCAGGAATTGGACCCCTGATGCTCCCATCCAAACAACTGCTCCTACAGAGCACAGTCCAGGACTGTCTCTTTATGTAGATACTTTGGAGGCAGCGATGGTATTAGGGGTTCTTGAAAAAAACACCTATGGGGAGCGAGTGTCCAGGAAGTGCATCACTGGAGGTGCGGGTATTTGAAGGCAGGTGTATCTCTCAAAATTCTTCACGTCTGGGTCCTGATGGCTAATATCATCCTTGGCATGGAACACCAAGGTGATGGGTAAGTGTGGAAATTTTCTCACCAACCATCAGCACACCCAGGAAGACAAGCTTTTTGATCCAGATCGCCCCCACCAAACCCTTCGAATTTCTATGGACACGCGACGAAACGAAAACTTGGTCTCTGGAAGTATGTTAGCTCACTCCTAGCGTTTCAAAGGTAATATATATAAGGCTTCGAGACTGAATTATATAATGATCGGTCAGCATTCCTGAACATTCTTCCATTGAGTGTCTTTGGTGCCGACATGTGTGAGGGCGTGGGCAAGGTGATCCTTCACCTGTTGGGGATCTAGTCACGTCGCTTCATTGGTTGTGGCACCTCATCATTTGTTGTGAGAAATATTTTCGAGTGCCACCTTGTATAGTTGATCCATGCTGCAAAGCACATGGAGTGGACGTTCCCATGCTCCCTTGCTCTTGTGACATAGGAAACAAAATGGTCTCCCCCATCATGTTGTACTCACCCCATGTGAAGAGTGGATTTTCCGGTTACTTTTCTCACTTTCGCATGCCAAATTACACAGAGATCTCCTGTCTCTAGGTGATACGGCTTTGCCACAGGGATGATTTCACCTGTATGCATGTTACAAATGGCGTCTGGGGGATCAGTTAATATACCGGGAGGCATATCGTGTGTGGGAAAGTTTCTTCTCCCGTCGTATTGTGATGGATGTGATACTTGTAGCCTTGAGGCCCTTTTATCCCTCCGATTTGGGGGTCTTTCACATCTCCCATCCACATTTCTTTAACTTATGCCGCCAATTCCTCTTTCTCGGATACAACGAGTAGCTTCAAACTGTGGCGTGTTATTACCCATCTATCGGAGTGGGTCCTACCACCCTTTTGTGAATCGGGACCCTAACGTTGTCCATGTTAGTTCAAATTGTGAAAAGCTCCACAGCCGTAGATCTATTCCCTTCTTTGTCGTGACCATCGATATTTGCAGTCGATACCACTTTTCACGATTTAGAATCGTAACTTGATCCGCACAAGTTTGTTGTGAGAAATCGACTGGGTCGTAGATCTGCTCATGCTCTCATCTCCACCGTTATATATTTCTACCCTTTAACCTGTTTCGCGATTTGGGAAAGTTCCTTCCACAGAGCATGTTTGCCCAGCAAAACCGTCTCAAGCTGTTAATTGGGCTTCGCCTTGATCTCGGCCTTTCATTGTTTGCCCGTTTTAACAGACTTCGCGAAATCCAAACTTGACCATTTCCTCACGTCTTTAGGCCAAAATCAATTTCTATCATTGATCTTCTTCCTTTTGATCCCGAATCATTGGTCTACGACACCTTTCTCTATCGTTTTCGTTGTTGCATGCCTTCACCTTTGGAAGAATCTACCACCATAGATCGAGCTCTCTTCTTTATTTGACGGTCTTAAATGATGGAAAATGTGCATTTGATAGTCTGAAGGGCATCCATATAATTTTCTAATGAATAGGCTCCTTTCGAACTATGTCAGGCCCATAACTCGACTGCTGCAAATGGAGTGTTAACAGCTGGCTCCACGAGGGATGTTATCCTCCCAGGGAGGTAGAAAAGAACCCCCATAGACCAAGTGCCAAATCCATTGGGTTGTCCCCAATCTTTCCTTTGAAACCTTCATTATGATCTGAGCTACTGTTTTAGCAACTTTATGTCACTCAACAAACTATGCTTTTGGCCATACTCTGAAACTGGGAACAGTTGTGACTGCAAACTTGTGCTTACAACTGAAAATCAAAACAAAATAAATAGTAATGAAGGAAATTCTCAATGATTACCAAGCTTATTTGTTTCTACCAACTCTACATAATTTAGTGCACAAGTCCAGTTAAGTGAAATCGAACTTCCAATGAAGCCAATCAAGTAGCTTTCCTAATAGTTTTGTTTCCTTTTCGTGCTTTATGAACAGGAATGAAATACATAATGGAAGAAGGAAATAACAAATAAACTGATCTTTAGAGAAGAGATGCGACCAGTCATTACCATTACCCAACCTCTCCATGTACTCTGCTATGGGGTCGTAGAAAGCATGGAAATATCCAGCATATTTTGTCATTTGTTCATAGGAAAGATGTCCAAAACTTCCTTCCTCTGGTAAGCTATCAGGATGATACTTGAAATATCTTAGAAAAGGGCCCATAGAATCATCCTCCAATGAAACATCCACCCTTTCGCTAAAAATTTCTAAAACTAGAGCTTCACCTTCTTCATATGCCTCAGCATGGATGTCCTCTTTTTCTTCCACAGAACCGAGTAAGCACAGTCCTCCTTTATGGGGTGATATTCTTGAAGGTAGAAAAATAAAAAAAAAGTATTTATTTGAGGACTGATGCCTCCTTCTTTGTGACTTAGTACCTCATCACAAACTCCTGACGTGTCAATAAATGGAGAGGGATTGCATGACCATTCCTTTTTTTCATCTTGTTTTACACATAAGTTTCTGGAATGCACCATATCCTCTAACTTCTGTTTCTGCTTAGAGGCTTTAATCATGTCCCGTATTAATTCAAAAGAAGAATAACACAAGGGTAGGCTATCACCTTCAGCACATTTACCATCATTTTCTATCTCAACCTTCTGACTTTGGATTGCAGCTTGATTTTCTCCATTAGTAGAGCTTGGTTCTATAATTGGTTCTTCAGGTATAGCCTCCAGTTACTCCTCCTCATATTCATCGTACACAGGTACGTCGAACTCCCTTTTAAAATCACCATTGACAAACTCGGTGCTAAACATATTGCAACCTTCAGAGAACAAACCTGCAGAACCATCTGCTTCTATATCGGGTTGATCATCCTCCTGTCTAGCCAGGGAAAGCTTCAGCTGAACAGGGACTCTCCCTTTCTGCTTGTAGGGTCCAACCAATTTTAATGTATCTTTTATTTCACCACCATTGTCTTGTCTTGACAATTTTTTGGACATCTTAAGGTTTTCCTCAACCTCCAAACAATCAGTAAACATATGTTGCAGAGTGGTTGATTTTCTTTCCAAAAGAAATAAGGATAGTTCAAGAGGAAAGGTGGTTGCATAATATATCTTAGCAGTGTTCTCAAGAGGTTGGACTTCCTTGGGCATGTTATAATAAAAGCTTGCAAATCTTCTATTAAAACTAGATATGGCTTCACCCTCATGCCTCTTCAAGGAATAAAATTTTGAAAGTATTTGGTCCAATGGCCTTCTCCTACCCTAGAAATGCAAAAAGGTGCAAGAAAACTCCTCCCAGGTGTTGATGGACTGAGGTTGTAAGTGTTTGAACCATTCTTTAGCATCCCCTTGCAAAGACTAGGAAAAAGTACTCATATAAAAATCGTCATGCTCTGTCTCAAAGAGGTCAGAGAAATGTTCAAAGGCTTGTAAATGTTTCTCAGCAGTGAAGTTTTTGGATTCTCCATCAAATTTGGGGAGGTACTTATAATTTTTCGTAGGAAAATCATGGAGGATAGGAGGCAATTGTAATGGTTTGTACCAGTTTGGAATACTGGGAGAGACCATGTTAGGCGCAATAGATACACAATTAACCGAGGTTTCATGAGGTTCACAGGGGTGACCTTTAATGTCATGAGTTTTGGGAGAAAAATACTGGTCAAAATCAAATGTACAAGACGATGCAATGCTTTCGGTTCGTAAAGAAGGATAAACAGGAATATATTCATAGCTCTATTCCGAATGAATTGAACCATATAAGGTTGTTTTGATAAATTTAGGAAAGGATAAGAACAAACTTATGAGACAAGACAAGGAATCTTGGAATAAACGTAAACTCGAGTATCTTAACCTTTTACCATGCATTTTTGGGCCTTACAAGGGGTCCATTGTCCTCGGACGAGCTTGCCAACTTTCCTAACAATTTGATTTCTGGGTCATACCACCAGCGGAGTCGCTGAAGTCTGAATCTTTCAAGAGTGGAGTCGCTAGGTGAAAAGTGCACAACCTTCTTGATGTTTGATTGTTGTTCACCATCAACAACCAAATCTAAAACTATGTCTTTCTTCCTAGGGATGATCTTCAACCTCATCCTCGGCAATGGCGCCAGTTTGTTAGTGTCGGGATTGAGCCCATAGGTTGGGCGAAAAAGGGTACTCTCCCGGGGAACATCAGAACCGATTTAGATTGCGCCTCTAGCCCTGCGCAGTCAGAGAGGTATCTCTCGCTTAATTTCCATCTTTACTCACGTACAATATTCAATCAAGAACAGTCAGGAGGCCAGACTCTTGAATAAGACGGGTGCGTTAATGTAAGATGTCGTCGTGACTATCAGAGAAAGGAACCATTGGGAAATGGAGTCGAAGGTCCGGGTAGGTAACATATTGCATGAGGTAAATAATGGCGTAAATTCACAAACAGAGGAAAGATAATTGTCGATCTCACAATCAAGAGATATTTAGCGGGTGATTAGTAGATAAGAAGGAACAGTCCATCACGCAGAGCATCTACAGGATGAATTCTGCACAACTTTAGAAGAAAACTTAAATGAATATCTAAAACAACAGACGGAGCATAGCATGTATGAATTCCAAACTGTTATACACTCATTTTAGGCATGAAGGAAATTAACAAACTGGAATGAAAATAGGATGAACATTTCACGTAAAGAAATTACATATTGAAAGAAACAATGACACGGGAATCTCTACCTTGAAAAACAATCATTCCTCTGCAAATTTATTCATAACACGGAAACCAGAGACTAATTACAATGGAGAGCCTCATCTCTTGAAAGTTTCCCAGCCAACCCTTATCTCCCTCTATCGGGATTGTATTTATACTATTTCAATGTTGAGACTACTCTCCGAAACAAACTTAAAAACTGTTTCCAGTCACAATCAAACATTAACAGTCTAGAGAGTGGAACTATTGCCACAATTTACAAATGTGAATAAACATCATGGAGCAAGTGAGTGCACTCGGCTGGAGTGATAGCCTAACGTGCTCGGCTACTGTTGTGGATTCTGAGTACGATGCCTTTCCATTTGTTTTTAGGTGAGTCACCATTTACTAGGTTCTTGACCTCTTAGCCGGCCTGATGAGTCAGCATAGTGCCCTTCTTCTATCCCAAGTTTGTGTTTCTATCATGTTCAAAGGCATATTTCTGCATGGGCACAAACTGGCAGGGCAGTTTGCATATTTCCCCTGCTCAACCTCATCCGCAGCCCCCTTCCTCTCCAGGTAACACTATTAGGAGTGGGGTCTGGAAGAAGGGTCGCATTGCTCTTGGCTGAGGCAAGCCTTTGCGATGGCTTGACATTCTTCTACTCCTCACCTCCTGTGAGGTAGGCTCTCCCACAGGAAATAAGGTGGAGCATACCTCCACCTACCCCATCACCTTTGGCAAGTGGAATTCACAAACAGGGCAGTGCAATCATTGGACCCCTAATGCTCCCATCCGAACAACTGCTCCTACAAAGCGCAGTCCAAGACTGTCTCTTTATGTAGAGTATTTGGAGGCCGCAATGGTATCATGGGTTCCTGAAAAAAACAACTATAGGGAGCAAGTGTCCAGGCAGTTCGTCCCTAGAGGTGAGGGTATCTAAAGGTGGGTGTATCTCTCAAAATTCTTCATGTCTGGGCCCTGATGGCTAGTATCATCCTTATCATGGAACACCAAGGTGATGGGTAAGTGTGAAAATTTTCTCACCAACCATCAGCACACCCAGGCAGACAAGCTTTTCGAATCAGATCACCCTCTCCAAACCCTTCGAATTTCTATGGACTCGTGACGAAATGAAAACTTGGGCTCTGGAAGTATGTTATCTCACTCTCGGCGTTTCAAAGGTAATATATATAAGGCTTCGAGACTGAATTCTGTAATGACCAGTCAAAATTCCCGCACATTCTGCCATTGAATGTCTTTGGTGCCGACATGTGTGAGGGCGCGGGAAGGGTGATCCTTCACCTGCTGGGGATCTAGTCACGTCACTTCATCGGTTGCGGCACCTCACCGTTTTCTGTGAGAAATATTTTCAGGTGCCACCTTGTATAGTTGATCCATGCTGCAAAGCAAATGGAGTGGACGTTCCCACACTCCCTTGCTCTTGTGACATAGGAAACAGAATGGTCTCCCCCGCCATGCTGGCCTCACCCCATGTGAAGAGTGAATACGCCAGTTACTTTCCTCACTTCTGCATGCCAAATTATACAGAGGCCGCCTATCTCTAGGTGATACGGCTGTGCCACAAGGATGATTTCACCTATACGCATGTTACAAATGGTGTCTACGGGATCAGTTAATCTACCAAGAGGCAAATCTTGTGTGGGAACGTTTCTTCTGCTATCAGCTCTGTGCTAAATGTGATATTTATAGCCTTGAGGCCCTTTCATCCCTCCAATTTGTGGGTCTTTCACATCTCCCATCCACGTTTCTTTAACTTATGCCTCCAATTCCTCTTTCCCGGATATAATGAGCAGCTTCAAACCGTGGCATGTTATTACCCGTCGATCGAGATCAACCTTCCCATGCAACTGTCAATCGGACTGATTCCTACCACCTTTTTGTGAATCAGGACCCTGACGTTGTTCGCACTAGTTCAAATCACGAAAAGAGCCACATCCATAGATCTATTCCCTTCTTTTTCGTAACCGTCGATATTTGTAGCCGATACCACTTTTCGTGATTTAGAATTGAAAATTTATCCGCACAATTTTGTTGTGCAAAATCGACTGGGGCTGTAGATCTGCTCAAGCTCTCATCTCCATCGTTAGATATTTCTACCCTTTAACCTGTTTCATGATTTGGGAAAGTTCCTTCTACCGAGCATGTTTTCCCAGCGAAACCATCTTAGGTCGTCGATCGAGCTTCGCCTTGATCTCGGCCTTTCATTGTTTTCCCGTTTTAACAAACTTCGCGAAAGCCAAAATTGACCATTTCCTCGCGTTTTTAGGCCAAAATCACTTTATATCGTTGATCTTCTTCCTTGTGATCCTGGATTGTTGGTCTACGACACCTTTCTCTATCGTTTTCTCTATTGCATGCCTTCAACTCAGGAGGAATTTACCACTATAGATCGAGCTCTCTTCTTTATTTGACGGTCTTAAATGATGGAAAATGTGCATTTGATAGTCTAAAGGGCGTCGATATAATTTTCTAATTAATAGTCTCCTTTCGAACTCTATCGGGCCCATAACTCGATTGTTTCAAACAAAGTGTTAACAGGAAGGTAAACATAAGTGATATCAGATAAGATAATGATGGAATCAGGATAAAAAACAAAAACAACGATAAATCCTTGAACAATGAACACGACACAAAGATGACCCAAGTTAGCTTTTAACTTTGCAGATAGTACAACTAGACTTATATGTCATGTAGGAGACATGATCAGATTCCCCAGGCATAAATGACAAGTGAAGGAGTAAGAAACTCGAAGTGATAGCTGAACTAAAAGTGTACACTGAGACATGAGTATCAAAAAGTTCAGAGAGTGCTATGTTCAAGGAGGACATGCTGCCACCGACTATAACCCAAAGAGAAAACTTCTTCCTTATCTTTCTTGTTAAATTTTAACGAGCCCAGGAAATTCAACTCAGGTCTCTCTTCATTTTTGACAAGCTTGAAGAGAATAAAGAATAATGCTTGATAATGTCACTTATTCGTGGATTTTACGAGCCCAAACTAGTACATGCTCACTTGGTGTTTTCATGTTTAGAGAGTATTAAAATGCCAAAGAAGACTCCAAGGGGGTCCTTTTTCGTCCAATTTAGTCTCCTAAAATCGAAAAAGTATAAACAATATCTTAAAAGAACTCTCTTAACTTCCGAAGAAGAAAAGGTGAACCTTTTTCGTACTTAGTCAGGGAGGTCCGGAAAAGGTTAAATTACCACCTACCGAACGCTCCTTCAAGAGAAGCTTATAGCCTGAGTTTTACAAGTGTGAAGGAAAGAAAGATCACTCGGAAAGATCCATTTGAGTACGAGAAATGGGGCTTACAACAATAAACTCGATGTTTTGTTCTTGTTGTTTAACGAGCATGACAAAGACATAAAGTACACTTGGAATATTTTTCATGTTTAGGTCCAAAGCACGAAAAAGAGAAAACTAAGCTCATACCAGGTGGTCCTTTTCCGTAAGTTTAGTCCCTTAGGTCCGGAAAAGCGATAAACCTATGCCTGAGAATACTCTTCTCAATTCCACAGAAAAGAGAGTGATCATTTCTCGTATTATTCGACATGGTCTAAGAAAGAGATAACCTACCACCAATGTGGATGCCCATTCAAATATTATTAATGAACCTGAATGAACAAGTTTACTCAGCAGTCAAGTCTATTTTGAGGAGTCAGACCTGGGCCTAAAGAAACTCAAAATATTTCCCGTGAAGTTTTAACGAGTCCGAAAAAGTCAACTCACGGCCTCCTTACTGTTTTTAATGAGCTCTAAGGAGAGCAGAAAGAATGCTCTAAATGCAAGGAGATGAGTGTCATAGGCAAGCGAAACTAGTTCCAAGTATAAGGAACAAACCTATGCATAATGCAAGGAACATGAGCAAGATAAAGACATTCGGGGAACGTCTCCTCAAGGTAAAAGGTGTCAAGTTGCAAAGGAAAAATGATACAAGGCTTAGCGGCAATGATAACAAAGATGAGGGCTTATACAACAAGCTAAAAGCGTGGAAGCCGACATCAGGATCATAAGTGCAAGCAGGGCACATGAAAATGCAGTTACAACTTGAAAAACAAGACAAGGCCAGTTAACAATTGTGAATCCAATTAAGAATCATGTCTCCAAGAGACAATGGCATCAAAATCATATTCAGAAGAAAAGATCTGATGCGGGTCACTTTGGAAAAAACACATGTGACTTTGCTATCTTCTATAAAATGTAAAGTCAAGGTAGAATCGACTGAAGAATATTCTATAGCACCAAGGCTAGAGGGTTTATAATCAGTAAGATCAACCTCAGAAGGAGAGCAAAAATCAACAAGGGAGATAGAGTCTGTAGGAACAAACTCAGTATCACGGGAGTTGAAAAATTCATAAGAAAAATCAAACTCATCAGGATCACTGACTTGATGTTCAAAGGAAGAATCAAAAGACTCAACAATCCCAACATAATAAGACCAATCCATGAGAAGATCAGGCTTACTAGGAAAAACAGGGTTAGACTTAGTCACAACTAAACCAACATCTAATAGAAAGTCACACTGTATCAAAGACTCTAGGAATACTTCATCCGAAGGAAGGAGATCATCCGAGATAGGACTGTTAGAATAATCAACCCATAGTTAGCTACCTTAGACATTAATTAATCCATTTTTGTCTTATTTGCCTAGTTTCCATATTCCACCTTATGCAAGTTGTCCTCCACATGTCCAAAGTGGTCAAACTTTCTAAATTTGAGTCATGGAGCACTTGGGAAACCACTTGGAATCAAATCTGCTTTATTCCTGACCTTCCTAGCGCATGTCTACTTTTTCTACTTTATTGCCTGCTTTTGCTAAGTTTTAAGGCAATTGGGAAAGTTTGACTAGGTGAAGTTAACTTGTTTTTTGACCTCATCCTCCTCCACTCTTTTCTCCTAAGAAAAGCATGTATGAGTTGTCCTTCCATCATCTATTAGCTTTCCTAATTGATTTTTCCAATTCGTGAGCTCTTAGATAGATTTGGAAACTGCTTTATGCACCTATGGGGGATTTGCTTAGATTTAGTAAGCCTGCTTTTGACCAAATTCGAATGGAATCCTTATACATTCGAATATATCATGTAATTATTTATTGTGGCAGCCTATGACTTCACAGGGTTGGCTATTGTACACTTATTCAATACATATTAGTGTTCTGCTCCATATTCAGTCTCCTTTGTGTGTAATTTGCATGTGTAATTGGCAATTTTTGTGAATGTAATTGTTCTAACACCTGGGTTCAATTTTTACATGGTATCAGAGCCTTTGTATATCAATTTCTCTCCTTCCAATTTGTTATTACAGGTTTGACATCATTGACTGGGAGCATTTTGCTGACTGAAGGGACAATTTATGAGCTATGGATCAATCTCAGAAGATCATCTTGACTCCATTTAAATTCTTTGAATGGAAAGCAGAGATGGAGATACTGTTGAGATCAAAAGGCCTCTACAGAGTGACTATGGCAACAGAAGCAGATCCCAATGCAGCTGCAGAGAAAATTAAATGGCACAACAGGAGAGATGAGGCCTATGGTCTCCTGTGTCTGAGCATATCCAGAGACCTCATTTTCCATCTTGATGGATTAACATCATCAAATGAAGTATGGGAGAAGCCTGTTGAGCTTCTTGGTAAGACAGGTGAGATGAGGGGACATCATATTGAAAATGAATTGATCTCCCTGAGTCCCAACAGCTTCAAATCCCTGCAACTCTACTTTTCCAAGTTCAAAGCCCTTGTTTTGCAGCTAAAACAATGTGGAATCGAAAAGAAGGATGAGCAACTGGTTTTGGCCATACTCTCGAAGCTTGGCCCTGACTATTCAGTGTTTGTCTCGACCTTCCATGCCACAAAGTTGATAGCTCAAGCCTGGAAAATGCCTAGCCTTGCATATTTCATGGAATCTCTCACACAAGAACAAGATAAATTGGTGATCATGGGCGCCATCAAACCTTCCAAAGACCAAGCTCTGGTTGCTGGAGATTCGAGGGTGGATTCAAAAGGCAAGAAGAAAGCTAAGAAGCCACCTAAGCAAAAGAGAGACAAGAAAAAGTCTCCAGAGGAGCCCCAAGGTTCCAAGAAGAACCCCCAGAAGAAGAAGAACAAAGGAGAAATGAGCAAGTGTGCATACTGCAGTAAGGGAAAACATCTTGAAAGCTCCTGCATGAAGAAGCAAATTGACATGCTGACCCAACTCTTGGAGAAGAATGGCATCTCCCTTCCTGATAGCTCAAAGAAGAGGGAAGGAGGATCAAATTCAGAAGACAGAGAGAGAGTTCATGCATTGGTTGCTGGCACAACAAGCTCACCTAGTTTCATCATTGATTCTGGAGCTTCAAGACATATGGTTTATACCAAGGAGGCATTCACCTCACTTGACATTTCGAAAGGTCCACCAATAGTACTGGGAGATGACTCTCTCACTGAAATTTTGGGCAAAGGGAGGATTGATCTTGACCATGGTAAGTTCAGCAATGTATTGTATGTTCCAGGTATTGCCTCTAACCTCTTATCAGTGTATCAGATGAACCACACAGCCTCTCCAAAGAAGGTCATATTCTCCCCTGATGAATTTGAGATCATAGAGATATCAAGTGGTAAAGTCATTGCAAAAGGAGTTGCAAATCACACTTCAAAGGTATACATGTTCTCACACTTCCTACCTTACTCAAACCCCTCTGCTCTTCTGATTCATGCTAATGAGGCAAGCAATCTTTGGCATGAAATATTTGGCCACCTTAACTATAAGTATCTTTCTGATCTTAGTGAAAAATAAATGGTCATAGAGTTACCAAAGATTAAGTTTTCCAAAGGAGTTTGTCAAGGTTTCATCTTAGGAAAACACCCAGAGCATAAATTTGAGAAAGCTAGTCATGAGAGAACCTCTACACCTCTTGAGTTGATCCACAGTGATGTAGCTCGCCCATTTCCTCATATGTCAATGAGTTAGGCCAAATATGCATTGACATTCATAGATGAGTTTTCCAGGTACTATTGGGTTTTACTCCCTGAAACACAAGTCTGAAGTTTTTGGCCTCTTCAAAGTCTTTAAGGCTTTGGTTGAAAACCAGTCTGAGAGGAAACTCAAGGTCCTTAGATATGAGAATGGTGGTGAGTGTGTCAAGTCTGAGTTCATTCAATATTGTGCAGATGCAGGTATTCATATGCAGCATTCTATCCCTTACACACCACAGCAAAATGGTGTTGCTGAGAGGAAGAACAGATCACTGAAAGAGATGGCAACCTACATAATGGAGGCTAAGACTTTGCCACCAAAGTTTTGGGCCGAAGCTATAAAATGTGCATCCTATATCCAGAATAGGGTGCCTCATAAATAGCTTGATGGTATGACTCATTTCAAAGCATGGAGTGGGCACAAGCCAGATGTGACCCATTTCAGGATTTTTGGCTCAAGGGCTTGGGCTAGAATTCCAACAGAAAAGAGGAAGGCTTTGCAGCCCCAAATCCAAGAGTGTCTATTTGTTGGGTACTTTGAAGATTCAAAAGGGCTCAAACTGATCAATTTGAGAACAAACAAAGCCTTCATTGAAAGGTGTGTTCAGTTCCAAGAAGAGCCCCTAGCAGCAGTGGAAGTTGGAGAATCCTCTTCACCACCAGAACCATTGAATGTAAGTGAAGAGATAGTTGAAATTGCTGATTCTGATATGTCTGATAATTATGATTTAATTGCAAGTCCTAACAGTCCTACAAGACCAAAATGGGCAGCAAAGACCATTCATGCAGCTGGAGAACTAGCTGGAAATCCTAATGATCCTAGGAGGACTAGATCTCAGTTTGAGAGTGCTCTGTGTATGAAAGATCCTTTGTTTGCAGAGAAATGCTATCTGATGGTTGAATCAAAGCCATAGACATATGAAGATGCAACAAATGATCCAAGATGGCAAACAGCCATGAAAGAAGAGTTCAACTCATTCCAAAAGAACAACACTTGGGAGCTGGTTGATCTTCCCCCAGGGAGGAAGCTAGTTCAGTGTAAGTGGGTTTACAAAACCAAAGTTGCTGCTAATTGTTCACCTTTGAAATATAAGGCAATATTGGTAGCCAAGGGATACTCACAGGTACATGGCATAGACTACAATGAGACCTTTGCACCAGTGGCAAAGATGGACTCCATCAAGCTAGCCTTAGCCATTGCAGCTTCGAAGCAGTGGGAGGTACATCACATGGATGTGAAGTGTTCTTTCATGAATGGAGATCTCACTGAAGAGATTTACATGCAGCAGCCTCAAGGATTTGCTACTAATCCATCTCTTGTGTGCAGGCTAAAGAAATCATTGTATGGGCTTAAGCAAACCCCCAGGACTTGGTATGCCAAGATTGATAGCTTTCTGCTATCATTGAATTTTGTTCGATGCAAGTCAAATCCTAATGTCTATTTGAAGATAATTCATGGTTCTTTAATGAGTATTGTCTTGTATGTTGATGACCTTCTCATTACAAGAAGCTCAAAGGATGAAATTTACTCCTTGAAGGATGCAATGAACCATGCATTTTCAATGACAGACTTGGGGTTATTGAGCCAGTTCTTGGGTCTTGAGATTGCTCAAACCAAACATGGAATAAAAATACATCAGTCCAAGTATGCCTTGGATTTGCTGAACAAGTTCAACATGAAGGATTGCAACCCAAGCAAGACTCCTTTCCTTTCAGGAGTTAAGCTTGAAGAAGCAGATTCTTCACCTATGGTAAACAATACACTGTATAGGCAACTGATTGGGTGTTTGTTGTACCTTACACATACTTGAACTGATATTTCTTATGCAGTAAGTGTGGCTTCAAGAGACATGGATCAGCCTCATGAGATCCATTGGATGGCAGCCAAAAGGATCCTTAACTTTGTTCAGGGAACAAGGACTCATGGGATCTTCTACAAAGCTAAATCTAATCTTGATTTGATTAGGATTACTGACAGTGATTTGGCAGGTGACAACACAGATCGAAAGTCAACATCAGGATATGTGTTCATGCTTGTTGAAGGACCAATCAACTGGTCAAGCAAGAAATAGAGTGCCATTGCACTCTCATCTACAGAAGCAGAGTACAGAGGAGTTGTAAATGTAGCAACTCAATGTTTATGGTTGCAGGGTTTACTTGGTGAGTGTGGCTTCGAATCAGAATACTCAACTACTATCTATTGTGATAATCAGAGTACCATTCGAATCTGCAATGATCCATTTCAGAGACAGAGAACCAAACACATTGAGATCCATATCCACTACATCAGACAACTTGTGCATGATGGCACCATTCACCTACTCTTCTGTTCATCTTCAGAACAAGTAGCAGATATCTTCACCAAATTTTTTTGTGAGAAGACATTCAGCAATCTCAAATCACTACTAGGGATTGCTGATCATGCTGAGAAGCATGAGTGATGACAATATTTTCAAATTTTGTTTTACTATCCATGTTTAAGGGAGGATTTTTCCCATTGGGTTTTTGCCTCTTTCCTTGGTTAAATGGAAATGCAGTATGTAAAGGGTGACTAAGCCTTGTTGCTAGGCCCTATAATTTTCTGATATTTTACTCATAACTCAGGCTTAAGGGGGGGTGTTAGAATAATCAACCCATAGTTAGCTACCTTAGACATTAATTAATCCATTTTTGTCTTATTTGCCTAGTTTCCATATTCCACCTTATGCAAGTTGTCCTCCACATGTCCAAAGTGGTCAAACTTGCTAAATTTGAGTCATGGAGCGCTTGGGAAATGATCCGGAGGATTATTAATCTTTAATTTACATTGATCCAATATGGTACAATAGTAATTAATCTATGGTTCAAAGAACATAACACATGTATGTTCCACACATATGCTAAACATAGTGGTGACATATCGCACTTGCTGTGACAGACTTATCACACTGCTGTGACAGACTTAGCTGCGACAGACTTATCACTTGCTGTGACAGACTTTGCTGTGGCAGACTTAGCTGTGACAGACTTAGCTGCGACATACTTATCGCACTTGCTGCAACATCGCAAACTTAGTGGTGACATCAAACGGTTACATTACGTGTGACGCTATGGTATGGTGCAACATATGTGCGTAACGGTCATTGCAACGTGTTGTGAGTCAACATGTGCGTGGAGTTAGTTGAAGCGTTTCAGAGATGATGGAATCGAATCGGTTACTTATCCCTCCCACTAAATGCTTAAATGGGGGATTCTGGCTGCAAGGAAGAGGGAGACTCAGTTCGTTCAGAGCGCAGTACATCGTTTCTCTGTTATACGAAGCTCGAAGAGTTTGCTGTAAAGTGTTCCGATGCTGTTACTATGGAGGTCGACATTCTCTGTCATACTTTGGCTTTCTTTGCCTTACGAAGGCTGATTGTAATTTCCATAGAAAGGTCTTAAAGACTTTGTACAGCATTCTGTTTACAGTTGCCGAAGTTGTTTCCAGAACCATTTTGTACCATCTTTAAGAGATTAATTGGATCGGTACCCATTGGAGAGGGACCCGGAGACGTAGCCCAGTGAAGGGGGTGAACTCCGTTATCAACTTCTGTTTTGTGACTCTTTGATTCTGTGCTTCTTTATATCTGTTTATCACTTTGTTTTCCATCTGTTTTCAGTATTTAATTTCTGTTAATGTTGTTCCATTAATTAACCTGCTGAATGCATTCTTTTAACACAAACTTTTAATGCACACAAGTTGAGGTCCGACGGATCATGTTTGGTATCAGAGCTGGTTGACTGCTTGTGGAAGTTTGTGAATGCTTACCAGATCTAGGTTAAAGCGTGGTGAAGGAGAATTAGTTGAAGAAGATCCTGAGATTGGCTCAAGGAGAACATTCTCAAGAACCATGTCTTCTCCACTGTAATATCCCAAATCCCGATATTTTCTATTTCTAAACAAAAAGGCTGATACAACTGGACATGCAAACTGCCATGCAAAAATCCCTATTTTATAGGAAAAATTAGGGTTAGGGTTTGTGAGATAGAATGAAAACTTACCACTGATACGCCGGCTGGACTGCTTCGGAAAAAGTATGCAAGCACTGAGAGCTAGATCAGAGGTGAACTGATCTCCTATGCTTACGGTGAACCCCCAGCAGCAAGATGCCCAATCAGAAAAGGATGACGGCCTCAGGGAAAGAGGTGTCCGATGGAGCTGCGGATTTGCGTGGTTGATAGCCTTTCCGTGCCGGAGAGAATGCCTGATACAAGAGTGATTTCTGAGTCCTCTGGGTAGGATAGCGACTTGCTTCTGAGAGACATCTGGTCACGCCCCTGGAATCCCGAAACTGCTGATAACTATTCCGGATGAGCATGGATGGGTCTAACAATCACCGGGTACTGGATTATGATGTTGATGATGAGAATGGTGCCTGAGTTTTGGAAGGAAACTGAGATCTAAAGGCCCCGCAGCTGATTAGGGATTTCCAGCTGAAAACCCCCCCCTTTACGGCTGCACACATGTCCCTACAATGATCTATACCATATGCTAGATAACTGATGAATGAATGAAGAACAAGTGGTGAACCAGTATGGTTTACCCTGAATAAGACTAGGGCAGATGTTTCACTACCAAAATCATGTTAGCTGAAGACTCCGTCTCCAACCCCAACTGTTGAGCTGCACGCAGTGGTGCTATCCAAGAGCTCCCAAAATAATCATAATCCAAAAGTGAAGTCTCCTCTCGCTTTATCCTCTATTTATAAAGTTCAACTGCACAAAACATAATCTTTGACCTAATTAGGTCACGTTATCTTCTAATTTGTCGTTGACTTGCATCCATGCGGATGGAGACTTAAAGAGTGCATGCATCATTAAATAATGCTTGGATGGCATGCACGAAGGTGGCCTTTGGCCCTGGTGGCCCTTCTTGACCAAATGATGATGCCCTAGATCTTCTATGGATGGCATCAGTCCTCAGCTGATTCCCTAGCTGTCAGTAACCTCTCGAACCCACAGGAATCACATAGGTTAGCGGTTTTGGGCCTCAAGGCCTAATTGGAAGAGGACATTACAGTCGTCCCCACTCGAGATTGCTTGTCCTTAAGCAACTTCAAATTGGGATGCTGCAATACCTGTTCACCTTCCCAGGTGGCATCCTCTGGCAGTAGTTCTTTCCATTGAACTAAGTATTCCCTGATTACTTTGTTCCTGAGCTTCCTCTCTCTAACCTGTATGATCCGTTCGAGAATCAGTATCAGCAGTCCTTCATCATCTAAAGGGGGAAATTCAGTGGATGGAGCAATGTGTTGCCCAAGGGTCTTCTTCAAACTAGATACATGGAACACGTTGTGAATTTTTCTTTCCTGGGGAAGTTCTAGTTCATATGCCACCTCTCCCACCTTCTGAATTATTTTGTAGGGTCCATAGAAGCGGGGTTTTAACTTCTTTGCTCCTTTATTTTTAAGTGAAGACTATCTGTAAGGCTGGAGCCTTAAGTAAACTAAATCCCCTACCTCAAAGCTCCGCTCAATCCTGTGTTTGTCGGCATACATCTTCTGTTGATTCTGGGCTGTTTGTAAATTCTCTTTCAATACTTTCAGGATGTCCTGACTGTGCTGTATCCAATCCTTAGCCTTAGGAGCCCTATTGTCTCCAAATGCCAAATCTGCATAGTCCAAGGCCTCATAACCATATAATGCCTTAAAATGGGTCATCCTAATAGACATGTGATAAGTAGTGTTGTAGCAATACTCCCCTAGGTGTAGCCATTTTATCCAGGTTCGCTGCTGCCCTGCTACATAGCTCCTTATATATCCTTCGATCCACTTGTTGACTATTTCTGTTTTCCCGTCACTCTGGGGGTGATAACTCGTACTAGTAGCCAGTTCGGTCCCCACCAATCTGAACAGTTCCTGCCAGAAGGCACCCGTGAATATTCTATCCTGATCACTGACGATGGTCTTAGGTAACCCGTGTAACCTGAAGACCTCCCTGAAGAATAACTCAGCTACTTGAGCTGCCGAGTAGTCTGATGATATCGAGAAGAAATGTGCAAACTTGGTCAGTCTGTCAACTACTACATATAAACAATCTCGCCCTTGGACCTTGGGCAAGCCTGTAATAAAGTCCATGGAGATGCTTTCCCACTTCTGTTCTGGAATTAGAAGTGGCTGGAGTAACCCTGTTGGATGGGTGTTCTCAATCTTGTTCTATTGACAGATGCTACATTCTCGGACATGCTGCATAATCTCCCCCTTGAGGCCCTTCCATGAGAACCTCTCTCTGATCTGCCTGTAGGTCTTTAAGAAACCTTGATACCCTGATAAAGGAGAATCGTGGGCTGCCTAAATGATATTTTTCCTCAATGTGGATTCTGGAACGAGGTATATTCTGTCTTTGTAATAGATGATGTCATCCACAATCCTGTACCTGTCATCCTGAATTTGCCCGTCCAATAATTCGCAAGCGAATTTATTTTTGGAGTATTCCACTAAGAGAAGTTCCCTCCAATCCGTGAATATACTACTGAGAGATAATGGGGCTGGACGCCTAGATAATGCATCAGCTACTACATTAGTCTTACCTTTCACATACTCGATCTCGAAATCATAGGCTTGTACCTTGCTGACCCATTTCTGCTGTCGCTCATGCAGTTCCTTCTGCTCCAGGAAATACTTGAGGCTGTTACTATTGCTTTTGATTTTGAACTTACTGCCCACCAGGTACTGCCTAAATTTTGTGAGAGCATGAAAGATGGCCAGCATCTCCTTGTCATATATGGAGTAATGGCGCTCGTAGTTCTTCAGTTTACGGCTCTCAAATGCAATAGGGTGATGATTCTGCATCAACACCGCTCCTAACCCTTCCCCTGAGGCATCACGTTCTACCACAAAAGGTTGTGAGAAGTCTGGTAATGCTAAAACTGGACAAGAACTCATAATAACCTTCATCTCCTCGAAATTTTTCTGTGCTAAGTCTATCCAAGTGAACGCTCCCTTCTTGGTGAGATCTATGAGGGGTACTGCAAATTGGGAGAATCCCCTAACGTACCGACGGTAATAAGTACACAAACCTAGGAACCCTCTCAACTCTGTAACTGTTTTTGGCACAGGCCAATCTCTGATAGCCCGGATTTTCTCCATGTCAACCTGTACTCTTTCTGCATTGATTACGTGTCCTAAGTACAGCATTTCCTTCATGCCAAACTCACACTTGGACATTTTTGCATATAGCGAATGCTCTTCTAAAATACTCAATGTTTCATCTAGGTGTTTCAAATGTTCTTCCAAGGTTTTGTTGTAAATCAGGATGTCATCAAAGAATATAAGCAAAAATTTACGTAGCTGTGCTCGGAAGGTGTGGTTCATGCATGACTGGAAAGTGGCCGGAGCATTAGTAAGTCCGAAGGGCATGACCAAAAACTCATAGTGACCATAATGATAGCGGAAAGTTGTTTTGGAGATGTCCTGGTCCCTTACCCTGATCTGATGGTACCACGAGCAAAGATCGATCTTGGAGAAGTATTGAGCTCCCCGAAGCTCATCCATGAGTTCGTCAATTCTGAAAATTAGATACCTGTTCTTAATGGTGTTTTTGTTAAGTGCTCGATAATCGATGCACATTCGCAGTGTACCATCTTTCTTCTTGACCAGTACTACTGAGGATGCAAAGCGGCTACATTAGAGGAAATTTCAACTCAAAATGGGCCTCCTAAAATGAACTAATAAAATAATAGTTAAAATAATAAAATAATATTTATTAATTTTGGAGGAAGAAAAGAAAAAAACTACTTTTTGTTTGTATTTTTTACATATCTCCCCATGTTTTTACTCAAATTTCGATCAGAGCTCGTTGGATGCGGAATTTAATTCCGCATCCAATGAGTACCCACTCGACATACTTTTGATGGACCATGCTACCCCAAAAACAAGAAATACCTGAAAAAATGGAATGATGACATCATCATTCTGTTTTTTCAGGTATTTCTTGTTTTTGGGGTGGAATGGTCCATCAAAAGTATGTCGAGTGGGTACTCGTTGGATGCGGAATTTAATTCTGCATCCAACGAGCTCTCCCGATCGAAATTTGAGTAAAAACACAAGGCGATATGTCAAAAATACAAACAAAAAAAGTAGTTTTTTTTATGATACCTATCCCCAAATTTATATTAAAAAGGTGTTTAAGACCTATACAGTATTTCAAATTTAAAGCAATTTCATTATCTAACACATGATGACATGGAATTTGAATAAAAGTTAAAAGGCCCATTTTGAGTTGAAATTTCCTCTAATGGAACTGGGCCGAATATATCCAAGCTCAAGTAATTCCTTGATGGTTTTCTCAATCTCATCCTTGTACCTTTTGGGATGCCGATAAGGAGTGGTGATGACTGCTTGTGTTCCCTCCTCTAGCTCGATGATGTGTTCAAAACCTCGGTCTGGTGGTCTACCTAATGGAAGGTCCTGAAAAACATTTTCGTGTTTCTGTAGCAAGGCTTGAATGTCACTTGGGTGTTGTGTGCTAGTCTTTGGGGGTTTTCTTGAAGGTGACCAAACATTCTGCAGCCCATTCTATATCATCCTATCGGAGCACTGCCTCCATTCTCTGTGATGAGACCGGTTTTGGGGGATAAGTGTTCATGCCCCTCAAAACTACCCTTTTGCCATCTGGCCTCTGGAACTCCATTTCCATTGCCCTGTAGTCTGTAGTGTATTTCCCTATAGAATAAAGCCACCGAACACCCAATACTACATGAGTATCTGCTACATCCACTACATAGAAAGAGTCTGTCATCTGATAGTTACCTAAGGCAACATTCAGTTTTGGGATCCAGTAGTTGCACTCCATGCTGGAGTTCCCGGCTACTGCTACAGTGAATCCCTCGAACTTCTCGGTCTAAATACCTCTCTTGGCTACCCAAGCAGAGTCAATGAAATTATGGGTGGCTCCCCCATCAATCAATAATCCCACTCTATGACCCTGTACTACTCCCTTGACCCTGAGAGTATGGAATCTTGGTACTCCAGATAATGTAGCAATGACTCCCTCTGGTGTATCACCCTGGTGTGAATCCTCTTCTGTGGCCTCCTGCTCATCGTCGTCCTCATCACTGTCTGAATACACCTCAATGTAGTGGGCCTTCGCCTTCCCTGCACACCTGTGTCCTGGTACCCATGGTTGCTGACAGGTGAAGCATAGCTTCTTCCTTCTCAAGTATTTCCTAGTGTCCTCATCTAACCAAGTTTTCTTGGGCACATCCTGCTGGAAAGGTTTCATGTCCTTGTCCCTAACAGGAAAATTGGTTTTCAGCGGAAATTTGTTTTTGGGCACTGAATCCTGAAGATCCCTTGCCCTGCTAATAGCATCCTACAGAGTGAGGGGTTTGTAGGCTTTCACCCATCCCCGTAGTGGCTCTATGAGGGCCTCAGTGAATAACATAGTCAATCTGCTCTCTGACACATCTGTTACCATAACGGCTAGCCTCTGAAATTCGGAAATGAAAGCTTCTGCACTACCAGTTTGCTTGAGTTGAGCCAACTCCCTGAAATGGATCTCTGGATCTTTCCTATCAAACCTCTCTATGAGTTTCTGAGTGAACTCACCGTAAGAATGTATGATGTTGTGACCTAATGTCACCAATCTGTGGTACCACCATTCGTGAGCTTCTACGTCCAAGTGAAGTGTAGCCAACTTAATGGCGTCTGTCTCTATCATGGGGTTGAGTTGGAAATAAGTATCCAACTTTTGGACCCATGTTCTCGTTGATCCTCCACGAGTCCCATCAAAGTTTGGGATGGTTAACCTGCCCAAGGTCTTCTGTAGCTCATAGTTGTGATTGAAACCCTTGTTGAAATTCCTGGGCCTGTTCCTACTCTTCATGTTGCAGAAGTCTGAGAAAGACATGGCAGCATGAAACTCATCCCCTGAGTCTCTGTACTCCTGCAAATAAGCCCCAAAATGCTCGCTAGGTTCTACCTGCATGACCGGGCGGGCCTATTGTATCTTCCAAGAAGTGAGGCATGGTAGGCCTGATAGTAGGTCTGTTGTATATGTGCGGAGTGTTATGGATGTTAGTGTACACCATATTTCCACTGCTGCTTGAAGATCCCTGATCTACCGGTGAGGGAGGTGTACTGTTGATACCTGTTTTCGGTTTCGCTGATAGTCTGTTGATTGCATGTAGGACTTCTTTTTGTCCTTTGGCTAAGTCTTGCAATGCAGAGACCAAGCTACGAAACTCCATCCGATCCTCCTCTTCTCCCGTTCCTTTTCCCCTATCTGAATGTATACCTGTTTGTTCCATGTCTGAATTGGTATCTTCTAGTTGGATATCTTCAAATTCTTCTGTGTATATACTCTTCCTGCTCCTATAGGTTACAAAAGGATCTCCTTCTGTATTCATCTACTTTTCATCTCTTAAGCCCACAGCTGGCCAAGAAAATAGCTCTAATACCATTGTAATATCCCAAATCCCGATATTTTCTATTTCTAAGCAAAAAGGATGATACAACTGGGCATGCAAACTGCCATGCAAAAATCCCTATTTTATAGGAAAAATTAGGGTTAGGGTTTGTGAGATAGAATGAACACTTACCACTGATAAGCTGACTGGACTGCTCCGAAGAAAGTATGCAAGCACTGAGAGCTGGATCAGAGGTGAACTGATCTCCTCTGCTTACGGTGAACCCCCAGAAGTAAAATGCCCAGTCAGAAAAGGATGACGCCCTCAGGGAAGGAGGTGTCCGATGGAGCTGTGGATTTGCGGGGCTGATAGCCTTTCCGTGCCGGAGAGAATGCCTGATACAAGAGTGATTTCTGAGTCCTCTGGGTAGGATAGCGACTTACTTCTGAGAGACAGCTGCTCACGCCCCTGGAATCCCAAAACTGCTGATAACTGTCCCGGATGAGCACAGATGGGTCTGATAATCACTAGGTACCGGAGTATGATGCTGATGATGAGAATGGTGCCTGAGTTTCAGAAGGAAACTGAGATCTGAAGGCCCCACAACTGATTAGGGATTTCCGGCTGAAAACCCCCCCCTTTACGGTTGCACACGTGTCCCTACAACGATCTATACCATATGCTAGATAACTGATGAATGAATGAAGAACAAGTGGTGAACCAGTATGGCTTACCCTGAATAAGACTAGGGCAGATGTTTTACTGCTGAAATCCTGTTAGTTGAAGACTCCGTCTCCAACCCCAACTGCTGTGCTGCTATCCAAGAGCTCCCAAAATAATCATAATCCAAAAGTGAAGTCTAATCTCACTTTATCCTCTATTTATAAAGTTCAACTGTACAAAAACTAATCTTTGACCTAATTAGGTCACTTTATCTTCTAATTTGCCGTTGACTTGCATGCATGCGGATGGAGACTTAAAGAGTGCATGCATCATTAAATAATGCTTGGATGGCATGCACGAAGGTGGCCTTTGGCCCTGGTGGCCCTTCTTGACCAAATGATGATGCCCTAGATCTTCTATGGATGGCATCAGTCCTCAGTTGATTCCCTAGCTGTCAGTAACCACTCGAACCCACAGGAATCACATAGGTTAGTGGTTTTGGGCCTCAAGGCCTAATTGGAAGAGGACATTACATCCACGATGGGAAGATGAAGGACATACAGAACGAGAAAAACTTGTTATTTATGAATCTGAGTTTTTAGAGGCTTTTATGAGCATGAAAGCCATGATGGAAATTCTACTCTATGAGCGAGCAGAAAGGAAGAAGAAAGAAGAAGGATCTTCATCCAAAGATGCAGAAGTGAAGAAGGAAGAAAAGGGTAAAGGAGTAGGAGTTGATGGTGATCCTCCTGAAACTAATCAAACTTTCACTTCTTCTCATACTTCTCATTCGAATAATGCAAATCCTAATATGCCTTATTTCAAATTGGATGTTAAATTTGAATTGCCAATTTATAATGGAGATTTAGATGCTAAAAAGTTAGACAATTGGATCAAGCAGCTTGAAGTATATTACAGGGTGCAGGGCATTAATGATGACCCTTCCAGGATTCAATTGGCCACTTTGAGGATGAGTGGAATGGCTCTTACTTGGTGGGAGAGCAAGATTCAGCAAGATCTTCGAAAGAATGGTAAAATTATTTCAGTTTGGAATGAATTCATTGAAGTATTAAGGAAGCAATTTTATCCTTTAGGCCATATTCAACAATTAACCATGGGTTGGAAAATGTTTAGACAAGCTAAAGTACAAAGCATTCAAGATTATACTCATGAATTCAGAAAGAGGGCTATTGCATTGAATGTTGCATTAGATACACAGGAAACTCTTCTTAAGTACATTCGTGGCATGCATTCTTATTTGAGACATACTTTGTTGATGTTTAACCCCAGTAATTTGGATGATGTATGTGTTCAAGCTACCCATTTAGAAGCCAGGGGTAAGCATGCTAATGATACTTTTCTGAAGAAATCATTTAAATTTGACAGCAAATCGAAAGGTCAAGATAAGGGGGAAAAGAAGATGGCTACTCTTAAGAAAGAGGGTGAAAATCCTACATGTTCGCATTGTCAGAAGGGACATGATGTCTCCAAGTGTTGGAAACTTCATCCAGAGTTAAGGCCAAAGAAGTTCGGAGGAAACAAAGATAAAGGCAAAACAAAAGCTACTGCAGCCGTTATTCAAGACTTGGGGTTCGACTCAGGTGATGAAACAAAGGTTACAGCTGTCGGAATCTAGGGTAAGAATAAAAGTATCTCACTTCCCATTGATGCAAAATCAAGTTCTAGTGCAAGTACAAATCTTCCATCTACTTCTAAGCAAAATGATAAAGATAGAAGTGCATTGTTTCATGTTCCTGTCATTGCAAATCACACAAAGATTGATACATTGTTTGATAGTGGTTCACAAGTAAATCTGATATCAGAAGAAGTGGTTAAGAAATTGCATTTAGTTACTATGCCTCATGAAAAGCCCTATCCTCTAGGTTGGGTTACTAATGATACACGATTGCAAGTTACAAATAAATGTGTATTGAAGTTTGCCATTACTAAAAAGTTCATAGATGAGGTAGAACTAGATGTAGTACCACTTGACATTTGTGGAATTGTACTTGGGAGTCCATATTTGTATGACCGGAAAGCAGTCTTTTATAGAGAGCAGAATAAGTATCATCTTTTTAAAGATGGTGTAGAATATATTGTACAAGCACATAAGATAAAGACCAATCTAGCCATAGTATCTGCAGGACAAATGAAGAGGTTGGTAAATGCTAGTAATAATTTTGTGTTAATGATGGTTAAGGTAAAGAATGATGAGATCTCTAAATCTTTTGAAGGATGTGATCCTAAACAGAAATATGAACTGATTGAAATTATTTCTGAGTATGATGATTTGTTTCAAGATCCGAAAGGGTTACCACCAAAGAGGGAGATTCAGCATGAGATACATTTGCAGCAGAATGTGCCACTCCCGAACATAGCCATGTACCGGATGTCTGTAATGCAGAATGAGGAGATCAAGAAGCGGGTTTAGGAGCTGATTGAGACGGGGGTCATCCGACCAAGCACTTCTCATTATGGCTCTCCTATAGTCTTGGTTCCAAAGAAGGATGGGTCGTGGAGGATGTGTATCGACTACAGGGCCCTTAACAAAATCACCATTAAAAACAGGTATCCTCTTCCTCGCATTGATGATTTGCTTGATCAGTTGAAACATGCCATTTATTTTACAAAATTGGATCTGCATAGTGGGTATCATCAAATCCGTGTTGCTGAAAATGATGCCTGGAAAACAGCGTTTAAAACAAAACAGGGTTTGTATGAATGGCTTGTAATTCCTTTCAGGCTATGTAACGCTCCTGCTACTTTCATGCGGGTCATGAATGATGTATTTCGACCATTTATTGATGATTTTGTAATTGTATACTTGGATGATATCCTAGTGTTTAGCAAAACCTGGGGGGAACACATTGTACATTTGAAGAAAGTTTTAGATGTACTGACGAAGGAGAAGCTTTATATAAAAATGTCTAAATGTGAGTTTGCTAAAACTTATTTAGTATATCTAGGCCATATTATTGGTGGAGGCCACCTGCGAGTGGACCCAGCCAAGGTTGTTGTCATTGTAAACTAGCCACGACCTAACACCGTTACTGAAATCAGAATTTTTCTGGGTGCGGTTCAGTATTGGAGGAAATTCATTTCTGGATTTTCTTCCATTGCTGCTCCATTACATGCGTTGACAAGTGTTAAAGAAATTTTCCAGTGGGGAAGAAAGCATCAGAGAGCCTTCGACACCTTGAAGGAAAAGATTAGCACAGCACCAGTCCTAACATTGCCAGATTCGCAGCAGCCATTTGAGATCGAAACCGATGCCAGCGGGTTTTCCATGGGAGCCGTTTTGATGCAAGGAAGGAAGCCATTCTGTTACCATTCAAAGACATTCTCTACTGCGGTCAGTAACTATCCGACTTATGACAAATAGTTGTATGCTTTGGTACAGAGTGTGAAGAAGTGGTAACATTATATCATCGGAAAAGAAACAGTCATACATACTGATCATCAGCCACTTCAATATTTACAATCTCAAACTAAAGTACAACAAAGTAGGCATTTAAGATGGATGGGATTCTTACAACAGTTTCATCTCGTAATTAAGTACAAAAAGGGAATTCATAACAAGGTAGTAGACATGTTATCAAGGCCACCTATGAATGCTTCAATCATTCTTCAGAACATTTCATTAGCACATGAAAGTTACATTGAACAGTATGCAGAAGATAAAGATTTTAAGAAAGTATATGCATCATTAACCCATAGTAAACACGAAGAGAACTATTTTGTGCATGATCAGCTCTTGTATCATCTCGGTAAACTCTGTATTCCAGAGAAATAAAGAGTGCATGTGATCCGAGAGGCACATAGTTCATTGATTGCAAGACATTTTGGAGTAAGTAAAACATTGTCTGTATTGCAGAATCATTGTTATTGGCCTCAGATGCAAGAAACTGTAGCTAAATACATAAGAGGTTGTGTTATGTGTGCAACGAGTAAGCCTAGCAATAGGAAATTGGGTTTGTACACACCTCTTCCAGTTTCTTCTCATCCTTGGGAAAGCATTTCTATGGACTTTGTAGGAGGAATACCTATGTCTAGAAAATGGCATGATTATCTATATGTTGTTGTGGATAGATTCAGCAAAATGTGTATCTTAATACCATGTAACAAACAAATCACTACTGAACAAACCGCTCATCTATTCTTTCAGAATGTTTGGGTACATTTTGGGCTACCCATGTCTATTGTATCTAATCGGGATTCCCGGTTCTTGGGAGAATTCTGGTTGACTTTATGGAAGCTTATGGACACTAAACTGAAGAAAAGTACAACTTTTCAGCCACAGACCGATGGGCAAACAGAGGTAGTAAACAGGACAGTGGTTCAGCTGCTCAGAGGATATTGTAGTAAGCATCCTAAACTCTGGGATGAGCAGTTGCAGTATATACAGCATGCCTATAATCATGCAGTTCATTCTTCCACGAAAAAATATCCTTTTGAAACTTGTTTTGGTTATCTGCCAAAAACACCGATGGACTTCTCTTTTGGCAAAGATGCAGTGGATGGACATCATGATGCAGATAAAGCGCTAAGGTTCATTCAGAGAATCCAAGCAGTACAGTAGGCAGTTCAAGAACAATTGGAGAAGAGCCAGAAAAACTACAAAGCCAGGCATGACAAGCATCGAGTTGATCATCAATTTCAGGTTGGTGACAGAGTTTGGTTACATATCACCAAAGAAAGGATGAAAGGTGAAGGTAAAAAGCTTAAACCTATCCGGTATGGTCCTTTTGAGATCTTGGAAAAGATCTGTACTAATTCTTTTCGCTTGAATTTACCTCCATACATGCAAATTTATTCAGTTGTCAATGTTGAGAATCTTAAATTGTATGAGCCTCCTATGATCATGGATGAGGAAATTATCATGCAGATTCCTTCAGTTGATGATATGGCACCTGAATATATGAATGAGTTGCAGGATGATGTTATTCTTGACAGAAATGTAAGAACTTCATGAAGGGGGAATGCTGAGTACCTCTGAGTGGGGCTTAAGGGCATGCATCCTAGCAAAGCAAGATGGATGGAGATTGGAAAAGTGTGGGAGCTATACCCTCATTTACTTGCAGAATAATTCAGTCTTTTGGTGGTCCAAAAGCTCTCCAATGGGGAGGAATGATCCGAAGGATTATTCATCTTTAATTTACAATGATCCAATATGGTACAATAGTTATTAATCTATGGCTCAAAGAACATAACACATGTATGTTCCACACATATGCTAAACATAGTGGTGACATATCGCACTTGCTGTGATAGACTTATCACACTGCTCTGACAGACTTAGCTGCGACAGACTTATCACTTGCTGTGACTGACTTATCACTTGCTGTGACAGACTTAGCTGCAACAGACTTAGCTGTGACAGACTTAGCTGCGACATACTTATCACACTTGCTGCGACATCGCGAAGTTAGTGGTGACATCAAACGGTTACGTTATGTGTGACGCTATGGTATGGTGCAACATATGTGCGTAACGGTCATTGCAACGTGTTGTGAGTCAACATGTGCGTGGAGTTAGTTGAAACATTTCGGAGATGATGGAATCGAATCGGTTACTTATCCCTCCCGCTAAATGCTTAAATGGGGGATTCTGGCTGTAGGGAAGAGGGAGACTCAGTTCGTTCAGAGCGCAGTACATCGTTTCTCTGTTATGCGGAGCTCGGAGAGTTTGTTGTAAAGTGTTCCGATGCTGTTACTGTGGAAGTCGACATTCTCTGTCATACTTTGGCTTTCTTTGCCTTACGAAAGATAATTGTAATTTCCAGAGAAAGGTTTTAAATACTTTGTACAGTATTATGTTTAGAGTTGCCGAAGTTGTTTCTAGAACCATTTTGTACCATTTTTAAGAGATTAATTGGATCAATACCCATTGGATAGGGACCCGGAGACGTAGCCCAGTGAAGGGGGTGAACTCCGTTATCAACTTCTGTTTTGTGACTCTCTGATTCTGTGCTTCTTTATATCTGTTTATCAGTTTGTTTTCCATCTGTTTTCAGTATTTAATTTATGTTAATGTTGTTCCATTAATTAACCTGATGAACGCATTCTTTTAACACAAACTTTTAATGCACACAAGTTGAGGTCCGACGGATCAAGAAACCACTTGGAATCAAATCTGCTTTATTCCTGGCCTTCCTAGCTCATGTCTGTTTTTTCTGCTTTATTGCCTACTTTTGCTGAGTTTTAAGGCAATTGGGAAAGTTTGACAATGTGAAGTTAACTTATTTTTTGTCCTTATCCTCCTCCACTCTTTTTTCCTAAGAAAAACATGTATGAGTTTTCCTTCCATCATCTATTAGCTTGCCTAATTGATTTTTCCAATTTGTGAGCTCCTAGACAGATTTGGAAACTACTTTATGCACCTATGGGGGATTTGCTTAGATTTAGTAAGCCTGCTTTTGACCAAATTCGAATGGCATCCTTATGCATTCGAATATCTCATGTAATTATTCATTGTGGCAGCCTATGACTTCACAGGGTTGGCTATTGTACACTTATTCAATATAGATTAGTGTTCTGCTCCATATTCAGTATCCTTTGTGTGTAATTTGCATGTGTAATTGGCAATTTTTGTGAGTGTAATTGTTCTAACACCTGGGTTCAATTTCCACAAGGACACATGTATAAACTTTCAAATGGATCGACATAGTGGAGAGCAGGCTCCATGGTCTATATAGGATGACTCACCTAGTCAACTGTTGGGACCAAGTCCCGACAAGGTAAGCATGAAAACAGAGGTTGCTTCTCAGTAGAAATTGAATGCAAAGTGCATGAGGCCACATAGCTCACCTGTGGCGGGGTAGTGTCTATAGAAACACTGGGAATCAATAAAGGAAATACCTGGTCTCTAGTTGGGTCAGGAGACGAATCAATAAAATCCATTTGATCGATAGTGACAATTTCTTCTCCTTGATTAAAGTACATCACATGAAAGAATGTTGACACCACAGCTTGCATGGCATAGACATAATCCCGTCCAAGGAGCATATTGAAGTCCAAGGGGTATTCTATCACCATGAAGTCAACTAAGATGGTCTTCCCACCCAAAGTAACAGGTGTTTGAGCAAGAATCCCCAAGGCAATACAAGTTCTTCTATCAAATGCCAGTAACTAACTAGCAGTCGACACAAGGCTGGGAGATCCCATGCCTCGCCAAGCACAAGTAGAAAAGATACTAACTAAGGCTCCTTCATCAAAAATACAATGAAATATCATGTATGGTTCAACTTTGACCTTTATCTGAAAAGGTGCATCGGAAGGAAGGCGCGATTCAACTAGGCTATCCCAATCAAAGGAAGAAATCCAAGAGCTTGGTGGGGGTTGATCTGAAGCGAGTTTAGTGCCCCCTTGTGTAGTAAGTTCTGAACTGATAGTGAAGAAAATGTGACTAGCAGACACTTCACTCTCCAAAATAAGAGTGGGATTGATCAACAATGGAATCGATTCCACCTCTTCATGAAAGTCACTCTCCGAAGGGAGAGTGGGATTGACCAAAGATGACATTGGTTCAATCACATCAGGATCACTCTCCGAAAGAAGAGTGGGATCGACCAAAGATGAGATTGGTTCGACCACTTGATCAACCAGAGGTTGAGTAGTTCGTTGAGAAACTATAGGTTTTTTGAGAGAAGGAAATTCTTGAGTCTCGGACCACACTCTTCGTACCTTTGCGATAGCATGGCACTGGTGAGTAAGATGATATCCCCCGCATAGCTTACAAAGGAACTTAAGTTTGCACTTCAAATGACTAGTTTTCTCAACGGTGTCAACATGACTAGCAGTGGCTGACTGTTTTCTCTCATCATGATCTACATAGGCTGAGAGTTTGCCCCCAGCATGACCACCAGAGGCTAGGTGACTGGGTCCAACCTGACTAAGAGAGGTTGGTTGTTGAAAAACATCATAATGTTCAAAAATGGGATGACAATGAAACCAAACTCTTCGCACCTCCGTGATAGAAGGTCATTTATAAGTAAGATGGTCTCCCTCACAAAACTTACAAGGAAACTTGGGCTTGTGTTTTGAACGGGCAGTCTTTTCAACAATGTCAACATGACTTGCAGTGGCTGACGGATTGTCTCCAGCATGAACCACAGAGGCTGAAAGACTGCTCCTAGCATGACTTACAGAGGCTGATATACTGGGTCCAACATGACTTGCAGAGGTTGGATGAGCACCACCAGCATGAACCTCAGTGGCTAAATGGTTAGGATCAACATGCTTTGCAACAGTTGAGTGTGTGCCCCCAGCATGAACCACAAAGGTTGGGTGGATGGATCAAACATGACTTGCAGAGGTTGGATGGGGAGGTTCAAATTAAACATCAAAAGTTGAACGAGTGCCCTCAGCATGAACTGCAAAGGCTGAGTGACTGGATCCAACATGACCTGGAAAGGTTGGAAGGATCCCACCAGCATGATGAACAGAGGTTGGATGGTGAATATCAACTTGAATTGCAGAGGTTGAGTGCTTAGATCCAACATGACCTACAGAGGTTCGATAGGTGCCCCCAGCATGAACCAAAGAGGTTGGGTGGTGAGGTTCAACTTGACTTGCAGAGGTTGAAAAGGTGCCCCCTTTCTTATGTGTCTTCTTCCTATTCCTCCTTCTTTTACTCATTTTAGACTGTCGGTTACTAGTATCAATACTTTCACCGCATGAGGTAGAAGGGGGAGGAGAATCAACTACAGGTGAAGGGGAAGCAGTTTTTTGATACCCTTGATATAAGGAGCTTACTTGAGAAGCATCGGGAGCATTCAGGACAGCTAGAGTGGAAAACAACTACACTGGTAGCCCTAGGGTGAATCCAGGTAGATTCAAGGGGGTCATCAAAGAAACACCAACATTCCCTATGAGAGGAATAGTACAATGAGTTCCCAGCATGGGGATCTCCTGGTTGGTGTTCAAAGGGGTGCTATCTATAGCTTCAAACAATAAGACAAAGTCTGAGGTCGACAGGGAACTAAAAGTACAAAGCACATACCTGAAAGCAAGCTAAGTACAGATAAACCACACAACACTCACTAAAACATTCCTAAAGCCAAACAGACAAACAGGTATAAGATATGCCTTCCAGAAGAAAGCTGATAGACAGTTACTTGGCATTTCTATAGATGTTCTTAGGCACAAGCGGAGGAATCACCCACCGCCCTCCCACACCTTCTATCGAGGTTACCTTACAAGCCCGACCAAGGTCAACCAGAAATAGCATTCTGGTGTACCTGTGTATGAACCCTAGATGTCAAAAGAGACTAAAGGCTACCGCAATTATACTGATAATTTTGGGGGACAATCACAAGCCTGGTTCGTATGCATGGGTAGGGTAGCAAATCTCAAAACCCTGTATAAGACAGAATCCCCAAATGCGCAAAAACCTTGGTCTACACTTTGATAAGGAATCGGAGGGTTATCTCCTCGGTCCAAGTCTCCACACAGCTTCGTGCTTAACTCCCATTTAAGAGGAGCTTCCCAGATACAATCAACATAGAAGAGGATTTACCTAGTGATTGGCCAACTACGTCTGAATTTAAACACTTATGGAGAGTTGAAACTCCCTAATCCACAAGTCTAGCCTAAGCTAGTTGATGTAGGAGCCTGTAAAATAAAACTTACTAATCATTTTTAAATTATATCATTCATTTTAATAGGCTTTTTTTAGTCAGAGGGTAAATGGCGTGAAACTTATGTGGTGTTTTGACTCAAAGTTGAAACAAAATGACCAAGCAAAGAGAAATGAAATGCAAAAAGAAAAAACTATTCTCTTTCTTTTTCAAATAGAAACTTGAAAGTCACAAAAGAACAATTTTTTTTTTTTCAAAAATAATGATATGCGGTATATTAAAGACAAAACCCTAATATACATGCATATTAAACGACTATATGTTCTTTTTCTTTTTGTAAATGTAAGCTAATGAAATTAAAACTAAGTGTCAGAAAACTAAGACCTTTTATAATTTTTGAAATTTTATTTGAAAACACTGAAAAGAAAACTACTAAGTGCAACTATATGCAAAAGCATAAAATGTTTTTTTTTTCACTTTTTCAAATTCTTCAAAAACTACAATGCATCTAAATGCAAATTTTTGAGTAAGTTTGAATGATCACAACACATCAAAAGCAAAATGAAGTATAGAGGACCTAGAATGACCAAACTTCAACCAAACAGAAAGGAAACTTGGTAAAAAACCTGACTTGGAAAACTAATGAATAAAATCCACTAGATTTACTAAAGAACAAGTGGCTAACTGACACTACGCAAAGCAGTATATAGAATAAGGTATCTAAAGTCCTGATCACTGACTCAGATACATACCACTGAACTCATAGGCCGAGCAGGAGAGCCAAATTCAAGTCACTGAAAGACTCAAACAAAACAAACCCAAAGGCTTAATAACAAGCGAAAAGTATGGCATACAAGACTTTGGAATTACAGAATTATGCCAACAACAGAACACCCCCAAGCAGACAAAAATAAACCAAAACAGGGACAAGCAAACCCTACCAATTTTTTTTATGCTGCTACAGGATATACGCGACTGTCTTATATAGCAACTCGCGTACCATACGTGACTGTCTTATAGAGCAACCTACATATACAAGTTGCTATACACGACTGTGTATAACAGCGACCCGCATATAAAACAAAAAAAAAATCAAAGAAAAAATATAAAAAGGTCTCTGGACATACTATACTGCAAAGCAAAGGAAAGATAAATAAACCACACTCAGAATCAAAGCAAATACTGATCAAGAACCTACAGGATAAACCCACAGCATGTTGGGCTCCCTAGCAGAGTCGCCAGTTCTATTGTTCAGGATAAAGCACCCTTGTAACCTAGGGTCTGGGGTTGTCAACTTACTAATAACTTGCAGGCAATCAACTTTTTATATGGAATGCATCCGTCCATTCATCAGAAACAATACTAACACCAGATGAGGGCCATGTTGATTTAATTGGCTCTAAGATTGTATCTACCTCATTCCTTACCTTAATTAACAATATGATCATGAGATTCTCTGAACCAAGAGGCACATAACCAGTCAAAGCTCATTCAAATAGACTTCGACACATCTCAATGAACAATGGTGACCATGCACCATTGAATTAAATGAAGTTGAGATAGAAAAAAAATGCAATGGTAAGGTCCACCTTATCTTGCACCTCTTGTTGGAAAATCCTATCCATTGGACCACTTGGATTTGGCCTCTTTCTTGTTGTTGAATATTGACCTCACTCCCATATATGCTAGGTGGAGTCCTAGTTCTAGAGGGTTTCCTCAAGAATGGAAGAGGATCCTCATTCTTTTATTTCTTACTTGTTGTTTCCACCTCCCCTAATCCAACATGATCCTCTCTTTCTATCACCCTTCATTAGGTAGCACTCATTGCTTTACATGCAATAATCCCATAAGGAAGGGCCAACAACTGGAACTTAACCTGGTAATAGGTTCTCTTGAACTCATTCTTGCAGAAATTGAAAGTCCAAATCGCATTCCCTCTCCCACCAAACTTTTCCCCAAGCCCTAATTTCCTTGTCACATGCTTCCACAAAGGGTGTTTTTTCTCTTGGTCCTATTGTCATTCCAATACAGGGTTATATGGAGCTTAAGCTCGACTAGCAGTAGATGAACTTATGCTTGGAGGAGGAGGATAAGGGGAGACACCAACTGAGATATTTCTTCCTTTCATTTTCCCTTTACTAGCTTCCCTAGTTAATTGAGACATTCTTCTTATTGCTTGATGGTAAACTTGCAATGCTCCCAATGAAATCCACCCTTAAATCACTTGTGAACCCTTGGAAACCCTTCGAATTCTCTTCACCTGCAAAAAAAACCACTCTCAAAGCTTGCTCTTCACTTGCAAATGAAAATGAATGAGGGAAAAATCAGCTTTTAAGAGTTTGGGGGCATCTTTTCCACTAGATCAATGTCCTATTTTCGGGACACGTGTTGCGCAGGTCTGGACACGTTCCAATATGTGTCGAACACGTGTTTTGACCATATCCCAAAAATGGACATTGTGAAAACACGTGTTTGACATGTGTCATCACCATATTCGTGTCTGACACAATGACGTGGGACACTTCTGCGAATTTTGACGTGTCTAGTATCTTAGGTGGCAGTATATAACAAGGACTTCCATAAGGTACTTGAAAAGGGGGGGATTGACGGTAGGCAGTTTAGATCATGAAGTAATGGCATCTATCCATCCATAAGTTGAAGAGAACCCTACATTTATGTTGTGGCTTTCATTAGCGGCTATATGGGAAAAATGATGCCAAATAATTTAAAGTTTCTTGGGTACCTTTAATGAACACTATTGTCAAAAAGGGATTAAAATTTATCTGGGAAGATATTCTAACCCCAACAACTTGATGAAGGATTTGTTAAGAGTTTATTCTGTTGAGATATGATTCTCATCCATAGTTTTATATGTCATCATATCTCTTAGATATTATTTGTGCGAGCAATGAGTTCAAAGGAATGGGCTAATCTTGGAATCCAGAAGAATCTCTGGTACAAGTTTACTGCCAAATTTTATGGACACATAATTACATGAGACACTTCACGTAGATATGTGATTTCTTCTTTTCTCAATTATATGAACTTATTTTTTGTGAACCAACAACAAGATTGATTGGCAAGGCTATGGCAGTGTTGAGTGCGATAGTTTATCAGTACATTAATGAGAATTGGACTTACATTAGCTATACCGAACAATGAAACCACCACATGTGTTGCCTAAATTTGTCCCAAAGAGACTAGATATCAAGGAGATTTCTTATCAAACAATCTGACATGGTTTCAATGCATCCTTAAGAAAATCTCACAACAAAAGTTGTCCTACATATCCTATTTACATAGGGATGTATGGTCTAAACAAATTTGAGTTTGTTGAGATGGAGGCTCATGCCATAGAGGAATACAACTTCAGAGATGGTAGATTCAGAAAACATCATCCAAATTCAATAATGAAGAACCATGATCATGTATCCACTTCTAGTACACAACAAAGCTGCAACAGCGTACCAGTAGGGCTAGAACTAGAGCGGGGGGGTCTAAAATCTGTATTGTGTTCGGGTACACAGGGTACTCCCAAAAGACCGAACACCTTCAAATACCGCTTCACACAAACAGATCACAGATCAACACACCGATGTTTGTCACGTGGTTAAAACCCTCGAGAGGGAAATAGTCCATGGCCCCAACCAAATAGCTACTTTGAGCAATTTATTATGCAAAAGAAAGAAAGTTACATGAGCTTCTCATAATCGATGAACTAGCCAAGGACCCTCTATGCTCTTTCAATAGAGATCATAGACCAATCAAGTGTTAAGCCACAGATCAATGGTAGGTATGATCTAAGAGAAATTGAACCGTCGGATCACTCTATGTCTAGAACATATCATGACCGTCGGATTAGAATATTTACAAATGCATACTAATGCATACTAAAGAAACACACTTTTACCTAACGGATATATTACACAAGTTGATCTTAACTAACTCCTAAATGTCTAAATATCCTAACATCCCCCCTTAAGAACAACTTGGGATAAGATTGAAGGATTTACAAAAGTGACACTATTAAGAGAAGGAAGGAGGCATTAGAGCCTATCCCCCCTTAACTACACATTCCTGAACTCCTAACATAGACCGAAGTTTAGAAAAATTCGCTTATGTAAGAGACTTGGTGAAGATGTTTGCAACTTGATCATCTGTAGGGCAATAGAGCACTTCAATAACACGATCATGAACAAGATTTCTAATGAAGTGCATGTGTAGCTCAATGTGTTTGTTGCGCTGATGTAGAACTGGATCTTTGGTAAGTTTGATGGCACTTTGATTGTCGCACCAAAGTGGAGTAGGCTGCTGCTGCTCGAATCCAAACTCTGAAAGGATCTGTCGAAGCCATAAAGCTTCCTGATTGGCATTAACTGCGGCTCGATATTCTGCTTCTGCTGAAGAAAGAGCAAGAGCTTGTTGTTTCTTACAAGCCCAAGTGATAGGTCCAGATCCCAGACTGAAAACATAACCTGCAATAGAATTTCGATCATCAGGATCGTCAGCCCAATTTGAATCAGTGAAACCAACTAACAAAGGTTTCCCCCCTGTACTGTAATGAATAAAAACTGAATTGTACCTCGAATATATCGAAGTATTATTTTTGCTGCTTTCCAGTGACTTTCATGAGGAGTTTGCATCTAATGGGCAACACGACCAACGGCAAAGGAAAGATTAGGATGGGAATGAGTCAAGTATAAAAGACTACCAACAAGCTGACGATACAAGGTGGCATCTACTTCAGGGGAAGAACAAGTGGCAGAAATTTTAACTCCAGACTAGAAGGGAGAAGGGGCTCGTTTACAATCTTCCATGTGGAAGCGACGAAGAAGGTCACAAGCATACTTAGACTAGGAAAGAAAGATTCCTTCTTTGGTTTGCAAGACTTGGAGACCAAGAAAAGAAAGCAAATGTCCTAAGTCTGACATTTCAAAATTTTGCTTAAGACTGGATTTCACATGGATTATAAGGTTAGGGTCACTACCAGTAAGGATAAGATCATCAACATAAAGAACAAGTATGATGAGATGGTTTCCTACTTTCTTGGTATAGACATTGGGGTCAGAATGGCATTCAGAAAAACCAATGTCAAGGAGAAAGCTATCCATTTTGGCATACCAAGCTCTAGGAGCTTGCTTAAGGCCATATAAGGATTTCTTAAGGAGACAAACAAGGCTAGAGTTATTCTGAACATATCCAAGAGGTTGTTCCATGTAAATTTCCTCATGTAAATCACCATGTAAGAAGTCATACTTGACATCCATTTGATGGACTTCCCAGTTATGTAAGGCTGTAAGGGAAAGAACAAGGTGAATGGAGTTCATTTTTTCTATAGGGGCAAAGGTTTCATTGTAGCCAATCCATTCAACTTGGGAAAAACCTTTGGAAACTAACATTTCCTTAAGTCTTTCAACACTTCCATCTGATGCATACTTAGTTCTGTAGACCCATTTACATCTGACAAGTTTTCTTCCTTTTGGAAGAGGAACAAGATCCCAAGTATCGTTCGCCATTAAGGAACGATATTCTTCATCAATAGCTGCATCTCAATCTGGATTTCCTGAAGCTTCTACAAAAGTTTTTGGATCATGATTATCGAAAACTTGAGCCAAAAGAGAAGAGGCTCGTTGAAACTGAGAACGTGTTCAACGTTGATCTCTAGGATCACCGGCAAGATCACCAGCTGCTTCACATGTTGAACAGACCCATCGAGGAAGTATTGGTGCTGGTGCAATTAGAGGAACATGAGCAGGCGAAGGTGGATTTTCATCCTCACTGTCATCATCAGAAAATAGAGTTGGAAATCTATCAAGGAAGTTGGAAGAAGAAGAAGAAGAAGGCACAATCATCGAATCAGGCTCACAGGCCAAAGATGGCACACCCGCCAAGTTAGGCTTGCAGGCCAAGATATTTTCATCAAATTTAACATCTCTTCTAATGATTATATCATGAGAATGTGACTGAAAAAGTCTATAACCTTTTACATCTTCAGAATATCCAACAAATATGCACTTTTCACTTTTAGGCTGCAATGCTTTCCGTTTTTCATCCAGAATGTGAGCCCATGCTTCACAACCAAACACATGAAAGTGACTTACATCTAGTTTAATTTTACTCCATGCTTCTTTCGGTGTTATACCCTGTAAAACTTTAGTGGGTGTGCGATTAACTATGTAATTTGCACAATTTATGGCCTCATCCCAATATTGAAGACTTAGTCCCTTAGATTGGATCATACAATTTGTCATTTCTTTTAAAGTGCGGTTCTTCCTTTCAGCTACACCATTTTGTTGTAGTGTATATGGAACAGTGTGTTGTTGTTGGATTCCTTGTTTAGTGCAAAAAGTAGTGAACTTGTTGTTAACATATTCTCCTCCATTGTCAGATCTTAACTTAATAATTTGATGACCAAATTGTTTTTCAACAAGAACCTTGTAGGCTAAGAACATGTTAAATACTTCGCTCTTAAGTTTTAGGAAGTAAACCCAAGTGCATCTGGAGTAGTCATCAATGAAAGTTAAGAAATATTTGAAACCAAAAAAGGAAGCAAATGGAAGAGGGCCACACAAGTCACTATGCACAAGCTCCAAGGGAACTGAGGCGTGCCAAGACGTACATTTGTCAAAACTATCCCGATGATGTTTTACGAGTACACAATCGAAACAAACACCATCCTTGCAAGATACCAGCGGAAGACCAGTAACCATATTGTCTTTACATAGTTGTTGCAATGAGCGATAATTTATGTGACCAAATCGCTCATGCCAAAGTTTGCTCAAGTTATCACTATGAGCAACAAAAACTGAAGGAAAAGGTGATGACCCAAAGTTGTTAAATTTGTACAACCTGGTAATATCATCAATAGTTCCCGTAGCAAGGATATTTTGAGGACTTTTAAAATCCTTGATTACAACTTGGTGAGGTGTAAACGTCACAGTTTTACCTTCACCTGAATGAGTAATTTGATAGACTGATAACAAATTGCAGGAAATTTTTGGAACACAGTACATCACTGAAATGACGATTTTCTACTGGAACTGTTCCAGATCCTACAACACTTAGAGATCTATCATCACCAACAAATATTTGTTTGGTGTTACATTCATGCATAGTCGAAAACATAGCTTTATCCTTAGCCATATGATAAGATGCTCCAGAATCAATGAGCCATTCAATTGAAGTAGAAGAAGAAGATGCAGTATAAGAGTAACCAGAAGCACAAAGTGCATGTCCATGAGAGTTAGATTATGAAGACGAATATAGGCTGATGTGATGCTTCTTCATTGCTGCTTCCAAGGCTGCCATCTTCTTAAAACACTTAGATTCATCATGATTATCTTTCCCACAAAAATTGCAATGACGCTCAGTCTTCTTTCCTTTTTGCTTGGATCCTTTGTCATTTTTTAAAGGAGCTGACGGAGAGGGTTTGGGACCCTTGTGTTGGCTATCATGGGCAGACCCGGGTTTACTATGTTTAACCAACAACACCCCTAGCTCACTGGCCCTTTTGGTGACAGACCGCAAAGCAGCCTAAAGTCTCACCCGAAGTAATTCTAATGGGTTGGCCAAGGACTCAAGCGTTTTGGACCAGGTTCTATGGCGTCCTACTTGCGCCTCGCAGCTCTGCTAGCCATGAAGTCTCTTTCTCTGCACGTTGCGCGACCCTTCTCTCACGTCGCACGATCTCCTCGTCTCACAGCGCTTCTAGCCGCGAGATCTCTCTCTTCCCGTCGCACGGTTTCCTTTCCATGCTGCGCAACTTCCACCTACTCGCGATGACTCCAACCTTATCGCATCTCCGCGCACCAGTCAACACGTAACTTCTTCCCAATGCTAAGTCCTTAACCTATGGTATCGCGCATCGCAGCTCCTCTGCCGATGCGGTGTCGCCTCCCTGCGATATCCTACTCCCGCAGCTCAGCGCACATAGCGTTGTTTGTGTCGACTTGCAGGACTCAACATGACAGGCTGTTTAACACTGCGACTAGTGACTGTTTCAAGCAAAGCATAAATGAACCCGCATACAACATGCCAAAGACTTCAATTTATATCTATCCTTCTATATTACTATGAACTAAATAACGCATTCATACATTAAACTGTAAGCAAAGTCTTATATACTAACTGTTAGATGCAACAAGTAAACACAGCACATAACTCAATCACATAACACTCGATTTTAACGTGGTTCACCTCCAGGATGGAAGTTACGTCCACAGAACTGTGTTTCTATTATAGCTTAGGGGAAGGTAAACACAGTTCTGCTGCACCGCATATGCAGCTTGAGATCCTCTCTCTTAGATCTTTTTTTTATCTCTATATTGTCTCTCTTACAATATACTCTTCCCTCTCTGTTGATCCATGCGGATCATTACATGCATGCTCTATGAGCCAGCTACTGGTTACAGTAAGATACTACAGCTAATAACGGAACCAGAGCTCAGCTCTATTACAATACAAGGTAGCTATGAGCTAACAGACTCAAAAGCTAACTAACTAACTGGATGGCTTACACTGCTCAAAATGCCAACCCGCCAACCCTTTACAATACAGAATACATTCCTTTATAGGCGGCCCATAGGTCTCGCCATTACAACACTGTGGGCCTATCCCAACAGTAACCCAAACCCTAACTAGTGACAGTCGGCGTATTTGTACTTTGAGGTAGCCGCTATCCGTCACACCACAGCTCTCTGCGGTCTTCCATGCTTCCCAGCACTGATCATGGGTACTATGCACCGCTTCCCTTTACCACAGCTTCCTGCAGTCTTCCATGCTTCCCAGCGCTGACCATGGGTACCGGCGCTGCTTCCCTTACTGCCCTTTGTCTTCAATGCCTCAGCCTCGTTGCTCCTTTTCCTTTATGAGGGTAACTGAGCCCTCCTGTCTTCCGCCGCTGCCTTCAATGCAGTGGCTGAGCTCTCTCGTATCGACCGCTCAAGTACCGTTGTCTTCCTTGACTTCTCTATCTTAAAAGTCATGGTTTTCGGCTCTGCTCTGCAGCTGGAAACCTGCTACGGCGTCGTAGCTCTATCTTGTCTATCCGTCAAAACTGTCTATCTGACAAAACTGGCAGCTTCTTCTGTAGCTGCGGGACCCTGCTCCAACAGTCCCCTAACACTTACTTGTCGCTCGTCCTCGAGCCACTACCAGCAGGCTTCTCCTGCTGTACCTTCTCCTTGGCTTCCTGCGAATTCCGTTGCAACCTGTCGTGAAGTCCTGCGACTTCCTTCTACATCACTTCGACACACTCTCGTGCCGTGTCAAGCAAAGCTTGACTAATACTAGCGTCTTCTGTTAACTTGGTTCGTAGGTCTCTCTTACCTTTCCTTATTGTTATGCTCGCAGTCTTGCCACTGCAAGACCTGCTGTCGCTGCGCCCATCATAAGGATTCAAATCCCTGGTATCACGAGAACTCTTTTCTATCTGGGTTAGAGCTCATGCTATAAGGAAGATATAAATCTGTATCTTCCAGGCTTCTCAACACATACCACTCGGCCTAGAGCCTCCTATATGAAAAAGATACAAACCATGAATTCCGTTCCGAGAACAAGCCTTTGTCTACATGCTGGAATTCTACCATTTGCTGGGTTTGTTGTCCTCTTCCACTTTCCTTCTTAGAAAGTCGCTCCAGGTATTCATGCTCCCTCTGATCGCCAGAGTTTCTCTTCTTTGCCTCAGCAATCTCTTGTTCTTCTCTTAGCTGATCAGATAGGTCGGCTTCCTTCTCCCGTTGTTGTATTTTCCTCATTTTTACTTTCTTCCTCGCGGGAGATTTCTTCTCTTCATTCTTCTGGTCTGCATTCTTATCTTCAATGATCAGCTCGTCTTTCTTCTTCTCGTTAGCAGAGGCTTTGATGACATCTTCTACATCCTGTGCTTGATTCCTCAGCCTTGGAAATTGTCTTACTTGTGATATTCCTAATTTCACAACCCTGGGCGGCGTCGTCTTAGCGGACATACGGCCACCAGGGTCGAAATGTCTTAGCATGTCTCCTAAAGGTTCCTCCTTGGACAGAACCCACTAGGCGGAATTTCTTGGACATGCAATGGCTTCGAACTCTGGGAATCACAGCACTCTGTAACTGGGTGAACTCTCCACAAGAAACTCTAAACAGCTTACTCTATAGCTCTCGGGTTTTTGCAAGTGTAACCCTCTCAAATGATCATTTTATGCTTTTATGCCGAAGGCAGCAATCCTGGACGCAACGATCATCTTGAATGGACCCGTCGGTCATCATAATTGCATGGACGAGACCACACCCGTCATCTGATCCTCAATAAATGATGAAATCCGATCACATTTCCCTCGAAGCGTGTGTGTACAGGCGCCGGTCTCGTCGAAGATTTGCCAAATCTGGAAACTTAATTATGCTGCAGCCAAATCTACGGTAAGGGATACCGATCATTTCCTCATTAACAGCCTGTCAGAGGGCGACGTGACGGGCCCTCTGTCGGTTGCAAAACTAGATACGTGGCACGAGGAAACATCGCCCTGCTGCGCTGAAACACCGCATCCCCTGCGCAAACAAACAAGCCAGTTTTTTTTTGTTTTTTTTTTGTTTTTTTTTTTTTTAAAGGCACTCATGACTTGCGCAAAATGAACCGGCCTTATGCGATTCCTCATACTTATGGTACCTACCGGTGTAGACTAGTTCCCGGTGTGATGCCTCCTTTCAACTACACTGGACATCTGCACCACCATAAACTGGCTAAGCTAGGGAAGAGAGGTGGGGTGGATATCACTATAGAGCTTAAGCCTACTGCCATTAATCAATGTGGGAAGAAGCTCCCCATTCAACTGGCTGAGCTGAACGGCACCTCCCTCTATAACTTGCTGTATCTGATATGGCCCCAGCCAATGCGTCTTGAACTTCCCTGGGAACTTAATGAATTTACTGTCATAGAGGAGTACTAGATCTCCGATCTGGAAAGTCTTACGCTTAATGTGTCTGTCATGCCAAGCTTTTTCTCGTCCCTTCAGCACTTTCTGATGGAATCCGGCAATGAATCTGTCTTCCTCTAAGGCAAGCAGCTGCGCTAGCCTTTCCTCCACTGTGGCTGTATCAGTCATCCCGGTGATCTGAGCGATTCATAAGCTAGGAAGAGTATACTCTATAGGCATAACAGCTTCCTATCCATACACCAAGCTGAAAGGTGTGTGTCCTGTGAGTTTCTTGCATGTGGTCCTATACGCCCATAATATAGCGTTAACTCTGAGGTCCCAATAATTCATTTGGATGTTGCAGATCTTAGTAAGAGCATTTTCTAAAATCTTGTTAAAGGCCTCCACCGTACCGTTAGCCTGTGGGTGGTAGGGAGTGCTCTTATGGTGTTGAATCTGGAATTCTTCTGTCAAGGCCTCAATGGTGCGGTTCAAGAAATGTGTGCCTTGATCGTTCATCAAAATTACTTGGCATCCAAATCTACTTATAATGTTCTCAAAAAGGAACTGTGCGGCTGTAGCAGCATCACAATTTCTTACTACTTTGGCCTCTGCCCATCTGGTGAGGTACTCTATTCCGGTGATAATATATCTCGCGCCAGTGCGCTTTCCTGGTGGGTTGATAGGACCCACAAAGTCTATAGCCCATTTGTCAAATGCGCGTAGCGTAACCTGCGGACGCAGCGGCATTTCATTGCGTCGCGAGGGTTTTCCTACCCTCTGGCAGATATCACAACATCTGCACAAGTCCTTGGTATCCTTATGCAACGTAGGCCACCATAATCCTGCGGCTAGGATTTTCTGCGCAGTCGGCTTTCCTGCGAAATGAACTCCTGCGGTTCCTGAATGTGCCTCTCTGATAATAGCATCTTTTTCATGCGACATCACACATCTGCGCAAAACTTCATCCGGTCCCAACTTGTATAGGTGTCCTGCAATCAGGGTGAAGTCTGCTGCTTTAACAACCAACTGCTTCTTTTGCTGCTTAGTGAACTCATCAAGTGTTGATCCTGTGGTGAGAAAGTGAATAATATCAGCATAGTAGTCGTCTGCGATCTGGATAGAAAACAACTGAGCATCGGAAAAATTGTCCTCTAGGTTACTTGGCTCTTCTCCTAATTCTATCCGCGACAGATGATCAGGTCCAGCGTTCAATCTTCCTGGTTTAACAATGATTTCAAAATCATACTCCTGAAAGAGTAGTAACCATCTGCAGATTCTCCCCCCTAACACTGGCTTATTGACCAAATACTTCAATGCAGAATGGTCAGTAAACATCTTGAACGAGGCACCTAATAGGTAGTGCCTGAACTTCTGCAGCGCATACACCATAGCTAGGCCTTCTCTTTCTGTTGTGGTGTAGTTCTTTTCTGCCGTCGACAGCTTTCTACTGGAATATGCGATAGGATGATCAATATCCCCTTCTCCTGGTTGCGTTAAAACAACCTCTAGTGCGATGCCACATGCATCCACATGTACATGAAATGGCTTAGTCCAATCTGGAAATACTAGGATGGGCCCTGTAACCATATTCTCTTTAAGTGTGTCTAGGCTCTGCTGACATTCCTCATTCCATATGAATTTTACATCTTTCTTTAGCAATTTCTCCATCGGTGCTGTAATCTTTGCGTAGCCCTTGATGAACTTTCTGTAGTACCCGGTATGACCAAGTACTGTCCTCAGTTGCTTGATTGAGTTTGGTGCTGGAAGATTTACAATGATGGCAATCTTTGCGGGATCTACCATCAAGCCTTGTCTGCATACAATGTGACCCAACAAAATACCAAATGGTGCACAAAATATACATTTCTTCAAGTTTAGAGAAATCTGGTACTGCCTACATTTCTCTAACATCAGTGTTAAATATCCTATATGCTTGTCAATTAGTCCGAATACAGTCCAATCATCAAAATATACTTCTAGGAATTTATGGATGTATTCTTTAAATACAGCAACTACTACTCTAGAAAATATAGCTGGTGCATTCTTAAGACCAAAGAGCATTACCGTATACTGGAAGGAGCCCCATTCTGTTGCAAAGGTGGTCTTGGATTGATCTTCTAGATGTATTCTGATCTTATGGTAGCCTGAAAAGCCATCAGTGAAGGAGTAGACCTCATGTCCTCCCACATTGTCTAATACCTCATCAGTGAACGGTGTCGGAAATGGATCGTAAAGTGATGCATCGTTGAGCTTGCGCAGATCGACATAGATCCTGATGTCTCCTTTGGTTTTCTTCTCTTGCACGACCATGGGGCTAACCCATTCGCTTTCTTCTACCGGCTCAATGATGCCTGCTTCTAGCATCTTATCGATCTCATCCTTGACTTTTTCTTTGTAGCGCGGATTTAATCTATATGGACGCTGCTTGACTAGTCTAACATCCTCCTTCAATGGTATCCTCATGACTCCCAGGTCTCCAACTATTCCCTTCATCTCTGTGAAATTGGTGGGGAATAGGTCCTGATAGTCATGTAACAAGTCTGCAATCTGTCCGACTGTTTCATCGTTCCAATAGTCTCCAATAGAGACAAACTTAGGTTCTGTGTCTGTGCCAATATTGATTTTTTTTATCTTGATGGGCTCTGTAATTGCTGGAATTTCTAATTGTGGTCCCTCAACATCGCGAGTCCCTTCTGACTCCGGAATGTTGGTGTTGCGAGTATCTTCATCCTCCTCCCCTGGTTCAGATGCAAAATTATAACACTCTAACGCCTCTTTTAGCTAGATAGCCCACTCAGGTTGAGCTGACTCTGATATGGTACAATCCTCAAATATCTTACTCTTTATTACTTGTAGGGCCTGATCAACACTTGGATACTCAGATTCAAAAGCGAAGGTGAGTAGGAAGTTGTCTATCATTAATGGCCATGTATTTGTTCCTTTGCGCAGTTCAGTCTCTGTATACCAATTCCTTGTAACTGTATCCAAAGTATGAATGAATCGATGAACCCATTCATTCTCGAGAATGTCCGACCAACTCTGTTCGCATGTCTGAATATGTGCTCTGGGGTCACTCTCTCCTGTGTATTTCTGCTGGACATACTCCCTGCTGACAGAAAATCTGATCGCCATCAATCTTTTAATATCATCCCATGATGCGATGTTCTCTTTATGTGCATACCACCATCTTGTAGGTGTGGCTCGTACTGCAAGGTCTATAGCTGCAATCCTCTGCTCATGAGGAATCTGTTGTTCAAACTGCTCAAGGAAGTCCTGGATATCTGTTAGACCATGAAATGATGGAATCTCATTGATCTCTGCGCCAATCCATCGCAGTGACTTAGTCAAGTACGTGCATCTGCGCGCTAAGACTTCGTGAAGTCTGTTCTGCCAGTTCTCTAGACCAACATCTGAATTCGATGCGCCTGAGTTGTCGCATCGCCAACTAATGTTCCCTTCTTCAGTCGGATTGACGTAGTCACTCTGGTTTGTGGTCATCTGATAGAGACTTTCCATGTTACGTGCCTCCTCCTCTGCTCGAATAGGTTCGATATATCTAGGACCCTGAAAGGGGTCTAACGGCGCGATGACCCGGATCTGCGCGTCCTCAAAGGTCAGTTGTCTTCTCTTTAGGTCGATAACAGCCATGTTACCGATCGCCCAATCGATGCCTAGTAGTGCTGGATACGGTCTACTATCGCCAATGATTTCTATAACTTCAAAGTCCGCGAAGCTGCGAACTCCATCATTGTCAACTGGTACCTACGGTAACCGACCCAGAGGTGATACTCGCTGCTGATTAGCTAATCTCAGATGGATAGGCGATCTGATTAACTTAGGGCTACCCATATGTTCCCATGTCTGCTTAGTCAGAACATTCACGTCCGATCCTAGATCTAGGATCACTTCATCCATTTCAAACTCTCCAACTTGCGATGTGAGTCGCATCTCTCTTCCTGTTCTTGTATGTCCTGTAATATTATGAATAGCATGCGGTGTACTACTCACGGAAGAGGATGGCTGATACTGATCTATGATGCGCTGAAGTTCTATGATAGCTTGCTCATTTCTTACAAGTTTTAAACAACTCCGCAGGAAGGAATGTACACTTCCTGTCATCTCGTCATCATCGCATCTTTCTGATGTGGTAGCCTGTGATGTTGTTACAAGGCTATCGCCACAAGGTGCTTGCTGCGGTATGCCCCTAGACAGCGGTACCTGTGATTCTTATTGCGTAGGTTCATCAAAGAAAGCCTTAGCTTCCTGAAATGTCTGTTTGTTCTTCTGCAGGTCGAGTGGTGTTGCTTTACTAGGAGCTCTGCGCACCCACTCCTGCCCTGTATTCTTTTCCATCTCCTACGATGTCCCACTGGTAGAAACACCGCTACGAGTCACAATATTGACTCTTGGTTCTGGTTCTTTCTACTCAGCAGCAATAAACTGGATGTTCTGGTGTACTGTTGGCTTAGGTTCTCTGATCTTAGCCATCAAGGTAGGGCACTCCTCTATAGTATGATCATAAGATTTGCAGTAGTTACAAGTGGTAGTGGGGCTCTGACAGTCCCTAGCATAGTGTCCTACAACTCCGCAGTTGTAACAAGTAACTGGTCCGCGACCACGGCCAAAACCTTCTCCTCGTGCAAAGCCTCCTCCATGGCCTCGTCCTTTGAATCCTCCTCCACGGCCTCCATAAGCCGGATCAGGATGTGGTCCTGCTGCTGGACCCTGTGTCTCTGACTGGACTCTATACAAGTCTTGCTTTGCTCCAACCATGAGATCATAGGCTCTGCAATTGTGTTCATCATGGCCTACAGACTTGCAGAAGACGCAGTATAAGTTCTTAAGTGTCTGCATGTACTTCTGAAGTAGAGGGCACTGGTGAGGTAGATGTCCTCGCGTTTTGCATATTTCACACCATGGTCCGTGGGTCTATGGTAAGGGGTTAGGAGCCCCTGTTGCTATATATTCTACAAAGACCGGACAATTGTCTTTACTATGGCCTTGTGCTTTACATTTTATGCACCATATGTCTTGCGCAACCTCTTTCCCTTTATTAAGTTCATGCAACTGTAATGTGAAATTAGCCAACTGGTTTTGTAAGGTTGACATGCCTGTACTGCTCTCAGCTAGAGGTGAAGCCTCCAGTTTCATCACCATATCCAACACGTCATCTTGCGTCTGGATTTTCTGCTGCATTAACGACAGTCTAATGTGAGGGAGCAGCACTGCAATAAACCATTCCTTATGCTGCTCCGGCGTGAACTCAAAACTGACTTGGTCGATAAGGGCTTTGAATTTCTTATCAAAATCCCACACCGACTCTGTAGGTAGCTGTTTGATGTCTTTGAGTTATGTAATACACTGTGACTCAGACTTAGGTTTCTTAAACTCTTTAATCATGGCGGTCTTGACCTGGGCAAGTGTTCTGGGTACTGTGGTATACTTTATGTACCATGTTAGTGCTCGATCTCTTAGTGTGGTGACCAACTGTACAAGTTTAAGGTTATCATCATTGATTGTTTTAATGGTCCACATGGCTTCACATAGAAACCAATGCTGCTCGGGGTCTTCTTCCCCTGTTCCCTTAAAGATAGGTAGCTTCATATCATCCCCCATTCTATTTCTACGTGATGGATGTTAATTCACTGTGTTACTACCACTCGGCGGTGTAGGTGGAGGTGATGTAGCGGTGGTAGGTGCTGCCTGTGAGCTACTGGATGGAGTTCCTACGGGATTGTTCTGAGTCCCGGTCTGTTTCTGTGGGGTGTAAAGGTGGTAAGGGATACCCCCTTCTGTTCCTTCTGTGGTACTATGACTCTGTTGTCTAGTACTATCTGAACTGTCTTCAAATATTGGAGATCTGAAATCTACTTTATACTTCTTTCCACTACGTGTTCTTCCAATGTCATCAAAATCACTTTCAAACTCTTGTGACATTACTATTTCTACTTATTCATCTGAAACTAGATCCATTGTTCATTTTTCATGTAATAGCATCTTAATGGACAAGTTTAAAAATCTTAGGTACTTACCATGATATCCTTTGAAGAAGTAGCGCTCAGCCTCGCTGAAGCTTTTCGTCTGGTCAACTGCAAACTCTGTGACGAAGCCTCCTAGCACGCTCGCAAGCCAGAAGTCCATTGCTCTCGTGAGGGGATTATCAAGGTTTTCCACGGTCTGAATCAGCTCCGGTGTCCAGACAATGTCTCTTTTCTTTTTGAATATGCCTATATCGGTCAACTTTGATAACCAGTCGTAAAGCTCGTTTCCAAAGATCGTAAAAAATATCGCATGGATGTCTGTAAGGACAAGTTTCTGTAACCAGGCCTCTATGTTTAGTTTAGGACTCCTGTTCTCTCGTTCGGCAAACTCTTTCAGGTTAGACCAAACCCACTCGTTGAGTTCGTTTCTAGTAGGGCGCCACCAGAACATTAGTGCTTAGTTTGTTCAAAGCTGGCAACGGAACCATTTGTTGGTTATCATGGGCAGACCCGGGTTTACTGTGTTTAACCAACAACACCCCTAGCTCACTGGCCCTTTCGGCGACAGACCGTGAAGCAGCCTGAAGTCTCACCCGAAGTGATTCTAATGGGTTGGCCAAGGACTCAAGCGTCTTGAACCAGGTTCTATGTGTTATAGCTCAAAATGACACTTCTCTTCCTGTGACCACTTTCCCATGATTCCGTCGCATGTCGACATTTTCCGTGACGACACTTCATGAAAGTCACTGAAAAAACACCTATATTGGAGGACCCATATCTTGAGTTCTGTAACTCTGTTTGACATCATCTCTACACCATTGGAAAGGTATTTCAGTTAGCTAAAACTTTCTACAAGACACCAAAGTCTGAAAATGCCCATAAATACCCTAAAATGCATTTTTTGTTCATTCGCGATTTTCCTTAAGGCAAACCCAGGAATGTGCCTCTTAGCATTTAAACATTAAAACATGAGTTAATTGGAGATTAGTTAAGTCATTTAACTTAATTTCATTAACTGTTGTAACTTCTCCAACCTTCAAAACTACCTTATTTCACCCATATAAATAGAAGTAGGGAGGTCCACGAGAGGGGACTTGAATTTCTACATTGTTATGCTGGAGGAATCGGGACTCTCTTTGCCCACACCTTTGCCCTGGAGGTCTTCCCCTTGTGTTGCAGAGCTTGGAGGTTGAGTTCTTTAGAGAAGAGAAGCAGCAGAACCAGATCAAGGTTTCGTGAGGTGCCAAACTTGAAGAGAAGGTATATTTGTACTTGTTTTCAAGATTAATAAAGATGTGATATCCTTCTTCTTCCCAAATCATTGTTCAATGTGTGATTGAATCTCTGTTTATGATCATATGATGATGTTATTCAGATTATTTGTTTATGTTTATTTGATTATCATTGTTTTATATGTGGTCATAATGGTTTGAGGAAGGTATAACTTGTTTTGCAGGTCTCTTGGAGCAAGAGGAGCAAGAAGAGGATTGAAGAGAAAGCTTGGACCAGCCTTCAGTTAGTCAGGTGTGGACCTTTCTCATCTCTGAATCTTGTTTATATATACTTGCTGAACATTGTGCATCTCTCTTTCAACCCCAGTACGTTGATGGCCTCTTAAACCCTAGCCATAGGATACTTTCCTTTACAACAATGTGGCGTCCTACTTGCGCCTCGCAGCTCTGCTAGCCGCAAAGTCTCTTTCTCTGCGCGTTGCGCGACCCTCCGCTCGCGTCGCACGATCTCCTCGTCTCGCAGCCCTTCTAGCCATGAGATCTCTCTCTTCCCGTCGCACAGTTTCCTTTCCATGCCGCGCAACTTCCACCTACTCGCGATGAATCCAACCTTATCGCATCTCTGCGCACCAGTCAACACGTAACTTCTTCCCAACGCTAAGTCCTTAACCTACGGTATCGCGCATCGCAGCTCCTCTGTCGATGCGGTATCGCCTCCCTGCGATATCCTACTCCCGCGGCTCAGCGCACTTAGCGTTGTTCGTGTCGACTTGCAGGGCTCAACATGACAGGCTGTTTAACACTGTGACTAGTGACTGTTTCAAGCAAAGCATAAATGAACCCGCATACAACATGCCAAAGACTTCAATTTATATCTATCCTTCTATATTACTGTGAACTGAATAACGCATTCATACATTAAACTGTAAGCAAAGTCTTATATACTAACTGTTAGATGCAACAAGTAAACACAGCACATAACTCAATCACATAACACTCGATTTTAACGTGGTTCACCTCCAGGATGGAAGTTACGTCCACAGAACTGTGTTTCTATTATAGCTCAGGGGAAGGTAAACACAGTTCTGCTGCACCACATATGCAGCTTGATATCCTCTCTCTTAAATCTTTTTTCTATCTCTATATTGTCTCTCTTACAATATACTCTTCCCTCTCTGTCGATCCCTGCGGATCGTTACATGCATGCTCTATGAGCCAGCTACTAGTTACAGTAAGATACTACAGCTAATAACGGAACCAGAGCTCAGCTCTATTACAATACAAGGTAGCTGTGAGCTAACAGACTCAAAGGCTGACTAGCTAACTGGATGGCTTACACTGCTCAAAATGCCAACCCGCCAACCCTTTACAATACAAAATACATCCCTTTATAGGCGGCCCGTAGGTCTTTCCATTACAACATTGTGGGCCTGTCCCAACAGTAACCCAAACCCTAACTAGTGACAATCGACGTATCTGTACTTTGAGGTAGCCGCTATCCGTCACACCACAGCTCTCTGCGGTCTTCCATGCTTCCCGGCGCTGATCATGGGTACTATGCACCACTTCCCTTTACCACAGCTTCCTACAGTCTTCCATGCTTCCCAGCGCTGACCATGGGTACCGGCGCTGCTTCCCTTACTGTCCTTTGTCTTCAATGCCTCAGCCTCGTTGCTCCTTTTCCTTTATGAGGGTAGCTGAGCCCTCCTGTCTTCCGCCGCTGCCTTCAATGCAGTGGGTGAGCTCTCTCGTCTCGGCCGCTCAAGTACCGTCATCTTACTTGACTTCTCTATCTTAAAAGTCATGGTTTTCGGCTCTGCTCTACAGCTGGAAACCTGCTACGGCGTCGTAGCTTTATCTTGTCTATCCGCCAAAACTGTCTGTCTGACAAAACTGGCAGTTTCTTCTGTAGCTGCGGGACTCTGCTCCAACACCTTGTTGTTTTACTTATTATTACGAAAATTTTGTTTCTTGGGAGGCTTGGACTTTTCTTTCTGTTGGGACAATAAGGCTTTCCCAGATGTATCTGCATTGTTAATTATTCCAAGATGAATGAGCTTATCTTTCTCTCTAATTAAGAAATCACAAAAGGATTCAAGGCTAGGCTCTTGATAGCTAGCTGCAGTCAAGGATTATTTCATGGAGTAGAATGTAGATACAAAAACAGAATATGCAAGTCCAAGTTTGGAAAGAATATGATAAATATATTGTTTGTCTTATTTCTTAATCTTGCATTCTGCACATAAGAGTCTAAGAGTTTTATACTTAGATAAATAGTCTTGAATGCATGAAAAATCATTTGGATTCAAGGAAATCAACCCATTCTCAAGTTGATGACCCTGAATTTCATTGTGTTTACCAAACACAGATTCCAACTTTTCCCAAGCTTTATCAGGTTCGTCAATGTCATATATGTGGAATCGCAAATCAATAGAGATTGTCATCCCAATCAATCCACGAGCTTCATCGCGTCTATTTGCCCATTTAATTTTCTTATCATTATCAGTGGGTTTTGTTTATTTCCCTGAGGTTATTCTGAAAAGTCCCCTACTTCGTAGAACATCTTTCTACGAGATTTCCATGAGAAATAGTTAGAACTTATAAGTATAATATCACAAAGGGCGGCCATACTGCAAAATAATGGCTGAAAGAACAGAAACTAACTCTTTGGATGCAAAGAGCTCGAAAAAACATGCGGTTTTTAAAAAAACAGCACTTAAAATGGATTCTGGATGATGAAGTTATGCTTGATCAAATAAAATGTTGAAGATGTCCCCAATAGTGATGTGGCAGATATTAACTTGACCAACTAAAAAAAAGAAGCCCCCTCTTCTCAAAATCAACCTTTGACAATCACTTTTACAATAAAGTTACTTTGAAGTGAATCACTTTTGTAGAATAAGTGATGTTCACTTTTACAATAATGTGACTTTTAAAAAGTGCGCCAATAAATTAAAAGACTTAAGTGACTCACTTTTATTTTATTTTATTTATATAAGATGCACTTTTACAATAAAGTAACTTGAAAATAGAAATTGCATGCACTAAAAAGTAGCTTGATAAGACTTGAACTCAAGACTTATCAAGGTGTAAAGCAACTTTGGACTAAGTGAGCTAAGTTTAAAAGGTACGTAAAAGTATGGAAAGAGAAAATGGACTTTTTTTTTTACTCTTCTCTCTTATTTTCCGTCTTTTCCTGCAAATCACAAAAAAAAAACGAAACATAAAAATAAAAAAACTTTTTCCATACAATGGGGTTAGATCTTGGTTAGCTTACCCGAAAAGTCTACGTTTTCAAGTTTTCTCGTTGTTTCTGATTTGCCGTGATCGCACAAGGTGCACGGCAAAGAGCATACGTAGCCGAGAGGACAAGAAAAAAACGTTCCCTCACTGTTTCTGATTCACCGCGATCGCGCAAGGTGCACGACAAAGAGCATATGCAGTCAAGGAGAACAACAGCCTGAGACTAAAACATAAAAGATCTTATAATAAACTGATAAAATATCAGAGATTTAAAAAAAAAAAATCCGTCACTCTAACATTATACCTTCAGATTTGTTGAAATGGGTGTTTCTGGAGCAAACGAAAACTGTTTTCGGTGAAACAAAAACTATTTCCCAATGGAAACGGCGCTCCAGACGCAATGGAACAGCTCCCATAGACCACAAATGCACAGAAAATCCAGAACCAGAAACCCTTTCAAAGTTTCGGCAACACCGGTTCCAAATCTTGATCAAAACCGAAAGCGGCTCTTCATAAAAGCTCTGATACCATGTTCGGGTACACAGGGTACTCCCAAAAGACCGAACACCTTCAGATACCACTTCACACAAACACATCATAGATCAACACACCGATGTTTGTCACGTGGTTAAAACCCTCGAGAGGGAAACAGTCCACGGCCCCAGCCAAATAGCTACTTGGAGCAATTTATTATGCAAAAGAAAAAAAGTTACATGAGCTTTTCATAATCAATCAACTAGCCAAGGACCCTCTATGCTCTTTAAATAGAGATCATAGACCAATCGGGTGTTAAGCCACGGATCAATGGTAGGTATGATCTAAGAGAAGTTGAACCGTCGGATCACTCTATGTCTAGAACATATCGTAACCGTCGGATTAGAATATTTACAAATGCATACTAATGCATACTAAAGAAACACATTTTTACCTAACAGATATATTACACAAATTGATTTTAACTAACTCCTAAGTGTCTAAATATCCTAACATATTGTAAAGGCCAAAGCGGGTTATATTGTATGGATATTTGGATTAAGGGTTGTTGTCCCCCTGGATTGGTCGTGGAAGGATCCCTTGATTTCACTCCTAAAAGTACTTCGCTTTGTGGCACAGTTGACTACCCCTTCGATTTTTGGATGTCCCCACCATGTATGGATTTAAGCCCATGGGTTGGTGTTTGGGGCTTCTAGAGGTGACCAACAGGAGCACATGACCACCTTGGTTTTTGCTATGCAGAGGTGATTGTGTTTTGTAAAGGGTTGTTTTCCCCTATCTAACACCTCTTTCACCCACCTGAACCTATTCTCAGCACTCAAAATCCCCTCCTCTAGTGTCATTATCCTATGACATCATCCTTCCACTAGATGAGCCTACAAGTTGGAAAGGGAGGTGTTGAGGGACAAGCATCATTTTAGGGTTACTTGGGGCATGACGTCCCCCTTTGTCTTACTACTTCATCAAGGGAAGCCTTGCTTTAGTCTTTTTTTGTTTTTGTCTATTTGAGGGATAAATCCTTAAGTTACGAGGAACCTACCCTAAAGTATATTGTTATTTTATTATTAGATTTGTAGGCTCAAAATTAAAAAGTTGAGGATGAAAAAGTATAAATAGATATCCTCCACTCATTGTAAAATTATAAGACAAGTGTTCAAATATGTTTTTAACTCTCTTTCTCCTACTTTGTGAGTCATTAATGTGATGTGCACTTCTCTTGGGATGCTTCTTTTGGCTTGAAGGTGGATGAAGTAATGTTCTAGGACTTCTTTTTTGCACATGCTAAAGGTTGATGCTAGAATAGTTGGAAGAACTCATGCACAAGTGTGACCTAAAGACTTTATTTGCTCACTTCTTGTTGGATGTTGGTAAGTTATGCTCCTAGCTAGATTAAATGGTGCTTTTATGGTGCATTTTTTTGAATTGTTGGAGATTTTTGTCAACTTTTTGTTTGAAGGGAATGTCCTCCATAGGAATTCTCTATTTCTATTTGGGACCTTGAACTTCTTCATTTTCCCTAGTTAGGCTCTCTTATTGAACCCTAGAGGTTGTTAGGTGATGCCCTAGCTTGCAAGTGTTAAATGACATTTCAAGAAAAGGACGTTGACCATTAATCTCTCAATGCCCTAGGATTTAGACAAAAATCATATCCCCTTTTCTTGTCATTAAATTACTCTTTTTTATTAGTTTAGCTGTATTTTATGTTGCTACAATTTTATGAAAAAACCCTAAAAATTTACATCAATTCAAAAACCTACAAATATTTGGAATTTGCAAAAGTTGGTCCACCCATCAATTTCACACTAGTGGATTTATTCACAAATCTTGAAGGATGACCCAAGTTGAGCACTTGCATTGGGAAACATGAAATTGTTGAAATCGAGGTTTATGTAGGTGTTTTGTAACTTTAAGTGACTCAAAGGGTGCACTCTTGGCCACTTAGCCTTCTCCCCTTCAGAGTGTACCTTTCTAAGGTATTTCCTTGGGAGATGTGAATCCCTTGGATGGGGATTCATGAAGTACATTGAAAGTTGTGATATTGATCGATAAATTGAACTAACTCCTTTACTATGATTTATGTGTCTATATTATTCATTGTTGACTCCATATAAGGAACTGATCTCTTCTATAAAGTTTGTAGAAGGGTATTTGCTCATTTGTGTTTGTAGGTACCCTCAAAAGGGCTCTCCCTGGTTTTAGGAGTTACCCGAAGTAGTTGAGAGCAAGGTTACTTAGGAGCGGGAGTAAAAGGCAGAATTTTCAAAAAATTCCGGTTTGGGAGCGTTTTTTCTATATATATTTTGATGGATATGTCAAAAAAACCATGTGCATCCATCAAAATTCAAACCATTATACACACATATGCAAAGTTTCTCATGTATATAGCAAGTAAGAGTGCATACAACCAAAATAGCACTGAGTGAAATCCATATCTAAACCGAAGTACATCAATAAATAGGCTATAAATTGGGGATTCTTCAAAAACTAGTTTTGAGGCCACCAATATCAATTTGAACAATCAACACCACAAACATCAAGGTACATAAAGGGAATGATGTGTTTGATTAAATGTCAATCCCATACCCTCATACATGATAGAATCCAATGGAAATATTGCAATCCTGAAATCTTAAAAACTGTTAGGCTTGTTGAATTTTGAATGGGATAAAAAATTCTAGTTTTTACATTTGAAATATATGAGGTTGGAAACACTCTCAAACATCCTGAAACAATTAATGGTAATGTTATAAATTTAAGTAGAAGGATAGAAAATGAAAAATAAGGAGAATGTCAACTTTTAATTTAAGAATTTAATATTGCCATTTAATGCTACTGATGATCCTTAATTTAGGTTTTTTGCTATTAGAGTAGGATTTTCCTCCTTTATATAGCATTAGTATGGGCCTAGGGTTAGTTTCCCCCCACCCATCACTTAACTTTTTTGTTTTCTTTAAGAAAATTTGGATAAAAAGGAGGGGGCATTTTTTTTGGAAGGAAGTGAGATTCCTAAAAACGTTTCCATATGGGAGCATTTAAGAAGCACACTTTCCCAACACTTCCTGAATGGTTCCTTAAGCGAGCTTCGGGAGTGGGGGGGCGCTCCCATGCAACATAGGTTGAGTGGTTGGGCTGAGTTGACATTTGGGTCTAGACCTCTCCCATATGCTTACCACTCTCTAGCATGCAAACTACATTATGCTGCTAGTTTGAACGGTAACACACTTCCAAAGACACATTTTTTAAGTATCCTTGTAGGGAAAGGGCGCTAGCAATTATTCCCGAGAGTAAGTCGTACCCCTAGAGAATTTGCTGCAAAACTTCAGAAGATCACGCATGATGTCTATGTTGAATGGTTGCTTAGGTTATAATTAGGTGCTTGTAGACGAGTAAAGTCAATATAAGGATTCTTTCACTACACCATGGGGAACTTTCACGTACCTTAGGATGCCATTTAGGCAGATGAATGTCGAATCCACAATTTAGAGAGTTATGCTTATGTATTCAAGGACATCATGGGTAAGATTATTGTGATTTGTTAGGATGGTTTGACATTTTTCTTTAAAGATAGGAATGCATATATTTGTCATCTCAAGTGGGGGTTTGAAAGATGAAAAAGTATAGGATTTCTCTCAATCCAAGAAATCAGTTTTTGGGGTGAATGAAGGAAAAATATCGAGCCACATAGTATCCAAAGAAGGTGTCATAATTGTTCTAGCACGAGTATTAGGTATTCAAAAAGTGCCACTGCCTTCCAATAAGAAGGCAATATAACAATCATTCTTTGGCTGTATCAGTTTCATCAAGGAGTTCATTCCAAATTTCGTTGAGATGACCAAACTTATTTCGACTGTGCTAAAGAGAAAGATCAGGAGTTCATATGGAGTGAAGAAAGAAAGAAAACCTTTCAATAGATTGATGATATGATTGTTTCAACATCAATGTTGGTCACTCCTAACTATTCTAAGGTTTTCAGATTTTCTCTTTTACATCAGCAAATACAATTGTAGGTGTGCTTTTACAAAAGAATGATCAGAACTGGAAGCAACCCATCATAGCCTTTATGAGTAAAGACGTTAGAGAGGCTGAAATAAATTATTTTACCATGGACAAACATGCCTATGCTTTGGTGTAAGACTTGAAGCATTTCGAGAGTTATGTAGGACATAAGTTTGGCACATTTCTCTCATCTAATGGTGAAGGATATCCTTTCTCGGCAGGAATGTTTAGGTAAAAGAGGAAAATGGATATCCAAGATTCAGTAGTATGATTTAGAGCTAAAGCCTACCAAAATGATGAGGGGTAAAGGATTGGCCAACTATTTGACTTAGAAAAAGAAAGAGGCTATCCAATCTGGAGATGAACATAGTCCTGGTATGACCTGGGTGATTTTTGAAGATTTGCAACAGCATGAATCGTACAAGGACATCATTTATTACTTGCAGAATTTACCTTGTCCTTGTCACTTGTCGGAATCAGCGATCATTGACGTTAACTGCAACGAAATATTGTCTTGTCCAAGGAGCACTGGGGTGGAAGAATCTAGAAGGCTTGATCCTTAGATGTGTGGATCCTACAAAGGCACGTGTACTAATGACAGAGTTACATAGTGGATTATGTGGAGGACATTTTTCAGCTAAGACAACCACCCATAAAATCTGGAGGGTTGGTTATTATTGGCCTCGTATCTTTCTAAATTCTTGTACATGTTTTTGTTACATCGTCTCAACCTTGTCAAACAAAAAAATGATAGCTGCCTTACCGTTGCAGCCCGTGGTAGTTGAGACACCTTTCCAACAGTAGGAATTCGATTTTGTTGGGGAATTCCATAAAATTCCTAACAATGTCTTTGAATGGATCATCACAATGCCTAATCACTTCACTAGGTGGGTGGAGGCATCACCCACAAAGAGGGAAACCGGCATTCATTTTTAAGAGAAGAAGTTAATCACCAAATATGGTGTCCCTGCCAAAATCACGACCAATAATGCCCAAGCATTCAGATCCATTGAGCAAGTGAATTCTCATTTCAATTATGGAATTATTATTTCTCATGCATCTAATTAACCCTAGGGTAATGGATTGACTGAAGATTATAAAAAAGACAGTGCGTGACAATAAAAAATGCTGGGACAACAACCTCAAGTTTGTCCTATGGGATAACCAGATCACAAGGAAGGAAGCTAAATTAAAAAGTCCCTTTTAGTTAGTTTATGGGATGAACGACTTTCCTGATCCACTTGAAGATTCTTGTCTATAAATTATTGCAGCGTTTTACTTCATATCAGCAAGTGTTTTAAGCAAAAATTGATCAGCTGGTTAAATTGCATGAACACAGAATAAAGGCCTTTGAGAATTTTGTAAGAAATTAGGAGAAGACAAAAGAGAATTTTGACAACAAGACAGTCAAGGGTATTCAAAGGAGGCAGTTTTATGATGTGGGACAAAAGGCATGAAAAGCTTGGTAAGCATGGGAAGTTTGTGGTCATTTCAGAATCGAATATGTTGTTGGTCCAAATACTTTCTACTTGATTCACTTGGATGGAGAGAAGTTGGAATTACCCTTGAACGAGAAATATTTGAATCTTTACTATTTTTTATGGCATCTAATGCCAAAGTAGACTAAAGTAGAATGAAGCTCAAAATCATGAGAATTATTGTAGGAGTTATTTTATTTATGCATTTATTTATTTTTCCATTTGGCATTTGGGCTCATACCTTACATGTAGAGCCTTTTGAAGAATAAACATTATAAACAGAATGAATGCTAGACATTGTAATTGGGTGACGGGGATGTGAAGTTTTGGATCTATCCCATCACAATATAATTAATCTAAATGCAAGTACATATTCATCGAGATGGCAGAGATTTTGGGTTCTCTTGCACTCTGCAGGAGAGTGCAATCCTCTTATGGAGCTAGTTGTTAAATCCTTAAATCCTTAAAAGGCATACAGGTTATTTTGATGCTAGATGACATGAATTTGGAGAATACTTGGTTTCATGGGGCTCCGTGGTCCATGTCAAATGTGAAATCAGGGCCTTTTTCACATATTTGCTGACAATTTCACCCTACAAGAGGAGCACTCCTCTTCAAGAAGCTTCTAGGAGGTTCTAACTTCAAATTTTTTAGAGGAAGAGGAGGAGAAGATCTCCTAGGGGTTTCTTTATAAATATTCTAATAAAAAAGCATTTTTAAGTGGGAGATATAAAAGGATATCTACTTTCATTTGCAAAGATGTGAGTTCAGGGAGAGAAATTTCTCCAAGAGGCAGAGTTGATTGTTTTTTTCAAGTTTTGGAACAAGGGCATGCGACAAATTGGTGTTTCCATCTTCTATCTTATTTTTTTATGGATTACATCAATATGCTTGGTTGCCATTAGTTTGCTACTACTGTTAACTCCCTTTTGTTAAGGTTGTTCATTCATTTTGGAGGATTGTTCTTGTCCAAGGGAAGAAGTTAAGGCTGAGATCAATGACCCTCATTGCCTTTAAGGTAATCTGAAAATTATGTGAAGAATTGTATGCTGTTTTTTTAAATCTTGAAGGCTGTTTGTTCTTCCTCTTTGTTAAAAGGTTACATGGTACATTGGCTAATAACTATGTGGTTGTGATGTGCATCTTCTAGGGCTTTTATTTCATCTTTTTATATGAATGGAATCTATTTGACTAGTTGGAGTGTATTTATGATAACCTAGCTAGGTTTCTTTGGTTATTCTTCAAACCCTCTTGCTCAATTGCTGCCCTAACTCCATTTTCCTACGATAAGCACTCATCCTTGTAAATTTCCCCACCTTAAATACAAAAATTCTTCCAACATCTCCATTACACTAATCTGTTCTTTTTAGATCTGCAATAAGGGGTCAGATTAGTGGTCTCATTTTAGGGTTTTCCCCTTGTGCCAGAATAGAGCTGTCCTAAAGTGAGGAAAGGCTGTTGAGGTGGCATTTGGCAGCTTTCCTAAGTGCCCCTAACGTTTCACTTTATTGAGGGACTTGAATATCTTTGAGTGCAGGTTTGGGAGGTAACATGGTTAATATTGTAAAGCACCTTATTATATAAACCATGGCATGTCACATAGATTCATCCACATGAGAACAAAACTAGGGTAGACAACATGAGGCCACAAGAAAGAGTGGTGAGACATTAATGCAAGAAACAAATATTCAGTAATCTTATCCAAAGCACAATTTCTGTTCATGGCATGGAATATTACAGTATTTTCTTCACAACAGAACAAGTGGAATCTAATATAAGGCTATGCAAAACGAAGAGCTTCTTTTAATTAGAACTCCCTGGAAACCATGTTAGAAATTTTTTAAACCATAACAAAAATGGACAATATTTTTGCAGCTACTGATATCCTTGTAAGATCCCAATTTGACACTTGAAAATATTTGTAGGATTATGTGTAAAGCTGGTATGTATTCTTGATGACATCCTTATTTGTAAAGTCTTATGTGCAAATCCCCCATCAAGCATGGGGTGTTCCAAACGAATGTTTATATCTTATGATGTTTCTTTTTGGTTTGGCAAGGGTTCTAAACTAGGGGAAAATATCTTGAGAACAAACAATTAGTGAACTGAATCTTTTACCAGAAATCATTTAGCTACGTTTTTCCTGCTTCAATAGTCTCTACAAGTGGTCTGCACCCCACTCACTTCTCAGGCTCTCAGAATCACAATTTCTCTGCTACCATGTTGGCATTTCAGAGCACATGTACATAAGAAGATGAGATAGTCACAGTAAACTCGAATTTGTATTCCATAGTAACACATATTTATAATAGACTAGCATAGATCTATCTTATACCCACATCTACTAAGAACCCAGATGGTTCAACAAAACCCAGGTGAAGAACTCTCTCATTGCTTAGAAGTTCCAAGGTTAAGATGGATCTACACTTTTTGTCATTGACAGGATGGTAGTTCTTTTCTTTAGACATTACACATCAGAGGTCAGCTTTTTTTTCATTTTAGTTTCATAGTGTTACCCACAAACATGACACACCTCTTCCACCCTGGGCTACAGATTGAAGCTCTCTTTTCTTGGTGTAAAAATTCACTTAAATTGGACAGCTGTGAATAAGGATAGTCCCATGGCCAAAAAGATCTCTTACCCAAAACTGTTTCCCCCTCACTCTTAAATTTAACCCTGCTTCTAGTTCAGCAAAATAGGGCACCCATCTAAAGTGGGCTTTACATACTTTACTGCAAAATTGGCGTGGAAGCATCGTGATAGGGTGAGTTTCAGGTCTGTATTGGAATGCATACTAACAGTGTGGCTCAAATAGGGCTTGAAAGGGTTAATGAAAAGTGTTGACTCCCAGGTGATGGTATTGTGCTTCCTGACCTATGGCATAAGAAATTTCCATGGTTTCCTAAGAGGTGAAGCCAAGTAGCTTCACAATCTTTCAATTTTTCCCAGAAATTTGAAGCATAAATCCTTCAAATATATTCCAAGACATTTGGAGCATAAATCTTTCAAGTATATTCAAGAATTAACATCTTCAAATTTATGTATAAATCTTGAAAAATTCTTTCCAAAAGGAAACCTACAAATTAATCTAAAGGAGATTTTGCTCATGCTAGGAATTGAGTCAAGACCATTACAATTCACCCTACACATTGCAAAAGAAAAGCATGATAGAAATCATAAGAACAACTAAACAAACCACAAAAATCCATCAATAACTTTAAACAAAAGCATGATAGAAATCATAAGAGCAACTATACAAACCACAAAATTCCGTCAATAACTTTAGTTCTTTGACCGGGGTTGCCAGATTTGAGTGAGCATGTTAACGAACATAATTAAATAGGCACCTTTAATGCATGCCAACCATAGAAGCCTGAATTGGAAAAAAATACAGGGGCTACATCTCATGTTGAGCTTGATTATATTCTGGGGGGCTTTCATCCCATTTTTTTCTGGGTTTGGCTTCTTAGAGGTGTGACAACAATATGCTAGGCATAATGTCTTCTCAAATGATATGCTTGTCCATGATGCTCCTCTATGATCAATGACCCTAAAGAAATACAATTTTACAATGGAAAATCACTACCATTGATGAAACATCCTCACTTTTATTGAAATTTGGAATCACTAGTAGAGCACTGAGTTGAATAGCTCTGTGCTACAACTACTGTAATAAGATGTAAAATTATGCACCATCATTCATAAGGTTTTTACCTGACAATCTTTTTTCATATCCATAGTTCTTCCAATTGGCAACTTCAACAGTATCATCTTCATCGGTGTTGGAATTATTGTGGATTTTGAAAACTCCATCTGCAGACATAATTTTTATAACTGCTTTCATCTTTTACCTAATTTAGCCCTTTTTATCTCGTGTACACCTCTCCTATATTTGCATATTTTTCCATCAAAAACACCCCACCTTTCTTGCCTTTAATGTAGTTCCATGCTCTTCTGATTTCCCTGCTTCCTTAACTCTATACTAGATAACTGTACTTAAGCTAAAAGCCTTCTCTCTACATCAGATAAACTTTCCTATTCCCCACACAAATTTCCTCATAGAACGAGAAGCCCCATGCAAGCTCCAAATCCCTTAAAAAGGAAATACACACAATTTCGAGTTGGCTTAAAAGGATCCACCATCCTTTCAATATACGTGACAAGACAAACAACCAATGGTATGGCAAGAAAAGAAAGATGGGTTCCAGTTACTTGTTTCCTTGCACCTTATGTCAATGACTCTTTCATCTTAGAAGGCTTCTTCCTTGCAAGGTATTACACATAAAACAAATGTTTAACTACTTGTATGAGAAGTGGTTTACATATTACAATGAAAATCCCTACAAACAGTCGTGATGAAATCTAGCACAAGTATGAATAGAACATTTATTTCCAAGTACTAAGCAGCCAAATTGTGGAACAATATTGCGAAGAAACAACTAAACAGAAAGAATCCTCAAGCATGAAAAGATGGAAAATAATTAAAATTGAAAATCAGATGAACATAGGTATTTCAACTCCATTTATGCATGGAACTCAGTACAGGGAATTTTTTTGATAATACAGACAAGCTAAGCAACAGATTTCATGATTAAACAGTGTAAGTTGCTTCTGCAGTTTTCCGATATGCTGCAATTTTCTACAGCCAGGTCTGCTCTGCAAACCATATGAGTCTTTCATTTCCGGCTTTTTCTACAACAGCTGTTTTACTTTCTTAGTAGAAAAAGTGTCTGTCAGAATTCAGATATTACTGATAACATCTTAGATTTGGTATTCCGCACAAACAAACATTGGACAAGAATGGAACTTGGGGCATGCAGTTAATAATTTGAGCAAGCATGCTGATTATGAAATGTCTATTTCCTGATATGCAAGAAAAAACATTATGATTCTCACACTGTTCCCAATTATGTTACAAGAAATGGGAAGCAAGAAACGAAACGAGAAACATAGACCAGGGCTATATGGTCTGGGGACTGAGAAACGTGTACCCAATCCCCATATAAAATGGATTAGTAATGTACTAAGGACAGAAATGGTAACAAGAATGGGGAAAAAACCTAATGGGAACTAGGTTTCTGGTCAGGATTATGATAGTATAATCTTTTATTTTGGTTGAATTTGTTGAACCCAGAGTAGCATGGTGCTTTATAGCCCAGTATGGGTGAGATATTGTCATGTAAGGTAATGTAGGTAAAGTAGTCGTGGTAACTATAATCCATATCACAAAAAATAACATGTCAGCTCATAAAATCAAAAAATTAAAATCATCATAGATCCATCTTAAACCTGGCTCTAACAAGGAATCAAATTTCTTTAAGTGCAATTTTTTTAAAATCTTCTATATATCAAGTTTTTATTTTTTATAATTGTATCCCTAAAGGTGTTATATCTATGATAATTGGATCTCTGTAGATTTAAGATAGATCTATAAAGATTATTACTACAATTAAGCACATGGACTCTACAACCCAATTCAAATTGTCTGCGACCAAGGTTTCACCATCTGGTTGAATTGATATTACTGCAATCAGGCACTTGAACTCTGCAAACCCATTTCAAATTCCCTGTGACCGAGGTTTCACCACATCTTCTGTAATGCGATACATACATCCCAGACTTACTATCAGGATTGGAATATATTTCCTAATGCCAAGGTCCGTGGTTGTAGTCCTCATACATGCCTCAAGTTTCTTCCTTTTTCTTCCAAAAGTTTCTAAATATGGCTGCCCAACCTGTAGCCTTCCCTACCTATAGTTTTCCCCAGATTTGCCCAACCCTATAGAACATAATTGGTGAAAACCGGTGGCTGTTAGAGCCTCCAACCCAGTTTGTCAGTGCAAGTAACGTCCCATCTCTTGATAGATAGTGGATGCTCACCACTACGGTATTAATAAATCATCGTTAAAATACATTGTCCATTACTACTTTCATCTATAATAGCCAACTACATTTTCATGTTTCATGTTTCACGAGTGGGGGATTTATGTTTTCAATACAGAAAATGGAAGTTTGGGCATCTCATGCAACTTGCAATACTGACTAAAAATGGGGTTTCCATGAAAAAAAAACTGAAAAAAATCATTACTCATCGCATCTCATTAGACATTGCTATTTCCACTAAGAGGACACTGTGCTTCCTTGTCTCTTGATTGACATGATCTGATAAAAATACAAGATTCCATTGCAAATAACTTTTTTCCAGTGTGTTGCAATAGCATGAAAATAGAGGTTTCATGGCAAACAACTCAAGTAATCAATGATAAAAGCTGTACATATGATATATTAATCATACTTATCTTGGAAGTAACGGATGGTAAAGTAAATGTACCTTGCCATAAGCACAAAAACCAGAAAGAAGTAGCAGATAATAACAACCCACCAAACGAGAGATATCGAGTTCCATACCACCTTCAATATTCCAAAGAAATCCATCTTCCCAAAGAAAGAAACCAAAAAAATAATTACTCTGATTGAATTCTTTGCCAAAAAAATAGATTTTGTTTGTTTACGACGATAACAAGTTTGCTTTGCAGTGAAGTAATGTTAATGAAAGAGTCTACATATTCATCTTCCTCCTCTGCTCAATTCATTGACCCATATTGCGATCTGAACAAACAAAACAGCATTGCATGTTCCTGTTGCAGAGCTAAGATTTCATCAAATTGGTTGTAAGTGGCGAAGAACGATTTAGTGCCAAAGAGAAGAGGGAAACTTTTACAGTTGTCCATGAGCTTTACTTTCTTTTATGCTTTTTCATAAAGTTGGTATCAATTGATAATATTTATATACCCGTGCACGTATTGGAAGGCGCGTGAGGGTGAGCCATTGGATGACATAATTCTCATGTACCTTTGAGGCGAGAATTATGTCTTAATAGCTACCACTGGTTATGGACCTTGTAAGCAGCTTTCAAATTTTAACCTTTTCTAGCCCTGCCAAAGGCTTCTAGCTCTTCTTAGAAATGTAAAATTTAAATTGTCCTTCAAAAAAATTGTAATATTTGAATTTATTTTCTAAATTAAGGACATAAATTTTATTAACATTTTAAAAGAAAGGCAATATTTGAAACTACTCATCCATATAAATTTATCAAGATATTGAAATTCCTATGATATAAAGTTCAAGTGGTCATTCAAAATATTGGAAATATCATAATGATGATTGATGACTATGAGGCACTAGCCACACGGATGTGACCCTAACTCCCGCGTCACTTGGGGCTGCAATCTAAGGCATGACAATGTGTCAGTGATTGCGGCTGTAACAACAGAGAACAACTACTAGTCTACTACTAGGCCTAAAATGAGCCCAAAACTTTGTGCCTACTACCTATGTGAACCTGGCTACCAATGTCCACTCATTTTTCATCAAAATGAAATTCAAATGGTCGGTTTGATGTGTCCTCTACAAGACTTCATTTCTTGCATGAATATCACATACTCACAACAGCTATATAAACAACACTCAATGTCATGCAACTACAAATAATGGCATACAACTAGGATCACAAATTGTGTAGAGGTCGATTTATGCATTTACATAGAGAGTTGTCACTAGGAACACGTCAGGAGAAACAACGAGTTTGAAAAAACATTTGGACCAAAGAACCAAACTAGTTAAAAAAAATGGCTCAAAAATAGTCTTCAATCTGATGGGTGGCATGATCATGATGTAATCTCCCTCCGTCCTTCCAAACTTTTGTGGTTTCTCACAACATTTGTCCTCGACACTCACCACCAAAATACATATAAAAATTACTTGTCTTTAAATCCTCATCTCATAGTCATAACTAAGGATTATTGTGCATGTAAGGCAAAAGTTGATCAAGAGCACTCTTTACATCAAACACGGTCTCTACCCATGTATATGTTATATATTGTTATTTTAAGATATAAAACATCATCACTATAACTACTTGCTTGTTCAAGCTATGTAAACTATTTTATAATTAAATGGTCACTACTAATATTGGGGCACATTTATCATTTATGGTTTGTCAAACAGATTTTCAAGGTTTTACTGAAGTTTGAAAACAGTATTGTGAGGCGGGGCTTCCTTGAATCAATGAATTATAATATGTATGATGTTTTATTATTTTTAAATAAGCATACTAGTACTATACAAATATACTCTTAATTCAAGTTTAATTGTTTTTTAATTATATTATATTTTTTATTTTTTAATATATATTATTGTCTTTCCCAACTCACGGTTTTCTACAAAATTGAAAAAAACTTCGAGTTGTATCAGACACTTGTACCCATGTTCCTAATGTTCCCCCATTCAAAAAACTTGTGCAACATAGTTCAACATTTATCCTCCTCAAATAAAAAAGAGTAGTTAATTATAATTATAATTATTCAAGTTTAAAATATAATTTAAGTATTCGACATTGTTTACATATGTATTGACAGAATTGGGATATTTTTGTCGAGGATCTAAAACATTCGTAGGTATGTGTGTACCCACTCGTTTTATTGGCATCCTTCTACTTCGAAAATAGTGTAAACAAGTGGAGGTTCGAGTGAAATTACTAGTCAATTTGAATCAAAAGCAATTAGAGACTATGTCCCTCGCAAGGTTTGAGGTGTCTTGGTCATGCAGCCTGTTCAACCTTCCTAAGGGCATGGTCATTGTAATCATGCATGTGAGGGATTGGTTGTGTGGGTATGACAATAGTCATATGGAAATCCTTTATCTCTATGTAGTATCCTTTGTTTCCTTTCCAATATCTAGAGAGAAGTACTACTCTTATACGAAAGAAGACTTAATCTTTATCTAGCTCGAAGATGAGGAAGATCATCTTTGGAGATGCATCTAGTACCGGCAAAGATAACAGGCGTCAATGAGTGACCCATTATGTATCTTGGCCATGATGTTACATTTTGAGCACAACGTGGCTTTTTGTGTGTAGAGCTATCATTCTTTCATGTTTGGGCCATAGGTTCCATTATATACATGGGGCACAATGTGCCATTTTGTAAAAAATGTATGGTTGGAACAATTCTTCTTATAGATACACAATTTTGTCAAATGTATCATGAATTATGTTTGGTTAAGTTTGTGATTATTTTTATGGTAAGTTTATTTGATGTTCATGATGAATGATGTTGTTGATGCTATGGTATAATATATCATTTCTATATTAACTTATGAATGTGTAATTTGACAACAATCATTGTGGCTTAGACTATAGTTCATAATCATGTGTCTTGGGGGTGATACTATGATTTGAAGTTTTATGAATAGGTCCATTATTTCCGATCGATATCATGGGTGATACTATAATTTGAAAGTATTATGATGAGGAGCGCCATTTCCAATGGCATTAGTCTATTTACTCAACTTTCATGGTGTCTTTGGTTGTTAATGCATTGTTAGTGGTTAAGGAATTAATTGATTGTAACTAAAAACATCCAAACATTTCATTTGTGGTTCATCATTCCACTATCCATATATATAACCATTAGGTCTCTATTGTAAAATCCATACCACAAAACCTTCAAGATAAATCTTACAATAGTTAGGAACACCACCCTTGGGTTGGAAAATCGCTAGTCCTAAAGCGAGAGAGGAATTGTTGAGATGACAATGGGAATCACCTTTGTGATGACCTTTTGGAGATATTCCTATAATTTTTTGTTTGAAGGTTGATGTCCCACGCGGAAGACTAGGAGACAACAACTAAAACAATGTTGTTGTTGTTGATAGAGTCTAATTATTTGAATATGTATTTCTAACTATGTAAATTCTATGGTGAGTGAGAGATTCTCAAAAACCACAGTGCACTTGGTGACTCCACTAAATATTGAAGCCCTACTCTTGGTTGGTTAAAATCCTTGTCCCTTGTGTTGTCTTACCAAGTATGAGTAGTGACATTAAGGGTACAATCTTTCCTAACAACTTCACACTAAAAGTTAAGGAAAATTGGACATTACCTACACATTCAATCTCAATAACACCTCTTATTACTTATGTATTTAACCTTATTGTGGTGTCTTATTCCATACCTTCTACTACCCTCTTTGTTATTGTTATCCCTACCATTGCAATGGAGTACTGAGTTGAAGATAGATATGATCAATTAGACTTATCCTCCTTCTAAGGCCATCCTTATTGACTTCCTAATGGATATTGAATGTACCTCCATAAGAACAAGAAAGTAATACCATTTATCCAAATGATCACCTAAAAGTATATTATAAATTTATAAATGAGTTTAATGTTGAACATCAATATGTGGTCATAAATTTTCTTTTTTAAATCTCACAACAAGATTTGAACCCAAAATCCAACAAGAAAATCCGACGCAATCCAACCAAATTGACCTTGTCATCAGATTTCACCTTTGTAATTATGAAATTTTTTGTTTTTTTTAATTTACCCAAGTTGACGTCGAATTTACAACGACCATCTAATATCTGACTCAAGTAGTCTTATTTTCGACTTCTATAGTTGAAAATCCGGCGACAGTCGAATATCCGATCATGTGGTAGTTTGTACTAAGGATCATGTGATAGTTTGTACTCCAATGCTACCATACTATGCATTCAATTAAAAAATAATTCACAAGCTTTGCATTAAAAGTTGTTCCTTTTGAAAACTAGGATTCCTTGATTTGGTGGGGCATGCAATTGATGATTGCAACATTTCTCATGAAAGAATAATAGTATGGTTGTGTATTTCCCATCATGTGCATGGGGCTACCAATAGTTTTGGGTTCACTTTCTATGAGAATTTCCTCATCTTGAATAAGCATATATAGTGCAAGAAATAGTGTGCCAAGGTCCATGGTGTTCGACATGAAGAGGGTGTATGCCCTATGCTCTCTAAAATGCATTAATAGAAAACATACTTTCCATGTGAGATTTTTATTTGGATACATCATTCATTGCATATGGATCATACATGCATCAATGAAAGTTGGTCTATCCTTACAAGAAACAAGTTTGCATGTAGTTTCATATGGAGGTTCAATTTACGACTTGATGGTGCTTTCCTTTGGTCATTCTACACCATTGAAAGTATTTTTCTTCACCAATAATGTGAAAAGTCACTAGTGGCATGAAACTTAGGTTATGATTTACGGTTCAAAAGAATGAAAGTGCAATTCTTTTGTTGTGATCCCCATGAGTTGAATCGTTGCATCTTCAAAGGTTTTGGCAAGACTTAGTTGTTCAATGTGATCTTGCAATTCAAGTTGAAGTATATCTATGTAGTCCATTTTCCTCGAAAACTTCATCTTTGTATGGTTATGTAGCAAGAATTATTACACATTATAATATGGTTATGTAGCTTTTTTCATCAAGGGTAAATGTAAACAACCTTCACATAATATATTTGTCGTTGTTTGGAATTGCAAAGCTTGCCTCCAAGATGCAAGGACTTGAGAAACCAATGAAATATATAATTCCAAAGACTCCTTTTTCATAGGGAGGATTAACATTTTACCCTTATTTATTGGATTTTTTATAATCTAATTATGGTAGGAAGAAATGGAGTTCTTAATCAGTTTGTGAGGCTATGAGAAGGAAAATAACACTCTTAAGATTGTTTCAAGTCTTCGCATTTCAAAAATGATCATTGGGCGCCTTTTAAATGCCATAGATGATGGACATGATGAAATCCTCCAAAAAATGCTAGTGAAGAGATGATAGAGATAGTTGTAGTGAAACGTACAAAGTGATGGAGTCCAAGGGGGAAACAACTATCTATCCTTGGTAATTGTATATGTTATATCTAACTAGGAATGATATAACATTATAGACTCAACATTGGATACAATATATTCCAATGAAACCTTCTTTGGATTTATATCAACATTTCAATATTTTCTTAAAATATTAACAATATGTCGCTTAAGTGATGTTCCATTGACATAAGTGCCTTGGTATTGAAATTTAATCTAACAGCGATACCATGGAATTTACGTCGATGGAATGTCGGTTAAGTGATGTATTGTTAATCTATATATTAAAAATAAAAATCAGTGTAAAACATTAATTGCACGGTGATGTATGTTTGAAGGTGAAGAACTAGCTAGTTGGATAAGTGAGATGAAGAGTTTCCATTGTATGAGAATATATAAGATATAAACACAATGAATTTCTTAATTACTAGTTTGAAAGGCCATGCTACTATTAGGTTGAATTTTGTGCAACATGAGAGAGTTTCTAGGGTAAGTAGAGGAACATAACTTTAAGTAAGATGGTGTTCAATTTGAGATTTAACTTGTTGCTACTATAGTATAAAGAAGTTATTTTTAGAGGAATGTAGAACATGAGGAAAAGATACCAAAGAGTGCAAGGGTATACAAAATAATTCTATAAAAAATTTATACATGCATGCCATGATGAGGATGAGAACTAAAGAGTATCAAGGTATTTAAATGGACTGAAGTTTAATTTGAGATGAGACTGTACAAAATAGGTGAATGAGAAATCTTATTGCGCTGAGAGGCGCTCTACAGCCCAGTATGGGGGAGATCTTGTCACGTGATGTAACGTGATGTAACGTTACTAACATGTCGGCAAAAAATAATAGTAAAAGTAACTATTATTTTTTTTACAAGAAACTATTATTTTTTGCCGCAGCCTTTTCCCAAACAATCAAGATTCTAATTTTTTGCCGCAGCCTTTGAAGCAATGAATACTTATATAATTATATAAATATGGAGCTATACAAGCATCTGGGTTTTGTAATAGTTGTCCATCTTGATAAAAATTCTGATGTCTGATGGTTGAGAAAAATATCATGGCTGTACAAAAATGTAATTTTTCTTGTTGATGAACAGAGAGGAGATAGAATAAACAGGTGAGTTCTTGTGTATTTGATGGAAACAAATGTCAATATCTTGCGAACGGATTAGATGAAATTCGTGCTTGGAAGATCAATCAACGCTTTCTTTGAATTTTTTCTCATAATATAGGAAATTCCGTTGTATGAAAGTATGCATTGAGCTTTAAATGGAACCAGACAGAGTGGAGAATAATAGAGAATAAAGTTGAAAAAAATAATATTGTTACTAATTTCGTTGTGTGGAAGTACGCATTGAGCTTTAAATGGTAGAGAACCAGACACTGGAGAATAATAAAGATTAAAGTGGAGAAAAATAGTATTGTTATCTAAATGCTAATGAGGTGAGGAGAAAGTCGAGGAAAATAAAAGAGAAAATCTCGAAAACAATTTTTCATATCTGAAGAATAATCTATTATTATAATTTGGTCCTTAATAGCTTATTAATAATCAATTATAACTTCTTCAGTACTTCATTCTGTATCAGTGAAACATAAAGAGATCTTGAAAGAGCGTCAAAGCATAGGATGAAATCTGTTGATTTCATTAATTATCAACATGGGATATTCTTTCACTGATAGTTATCGTCTTATCCATGATGAATTTGAGCATGGAGAAACCTCTCAAAAGAAGAGACCGGTTGTATCTTCAGGCAGGCACAGAACGCCTCTCCATGGTGGGGTCGTTGCCAAATTAAAGGCTCATGTCTACAGAGGTTGTTTAATCGATGACGGTGATTGCTTCAAGTTGGGATCTTGCATAAAAATAAGTAGGCATCATCTTTTGTGCAAGTTCAAGGCAGTGTTCATAAGAATCAAAATGCCAAGGCTATCATCATCATCCATCAGATCCGAATATGATACTTTAAACCATGCTCTCATCTTTGATGATGCTAGCTCTGAAGCTGATCCACGTGAGCCAGACCATGGTTGTTCTTAATCTCGAGTTTGTTAATGATGAACTCCCTTCTATGGTTTAATTTGTGTCCAGTGGCATATTGGCGTCTACCTTTCTGTATGCTCTTCAGTTTCATTGGGTCCAAGTTGACTGGCTTTGGTGTTATTTATAAACTTTGTTATATTTTTATTATATATCTATAATTGACAGTGGAGCATTGTCAATAATTAAATAAAATTGTGGGAATTGTGAAATTTGTTGGTTACTAAGATTGTATTTTTATTTTTATATATTTTAGACTTTTAGGTGGATTAGTATTTATATTTGTTCTCTATTATAGGAATAAAATGAGAGAATTTGGGGTGGATTAGTATTTATATTTGTTCTCTATTATAGGAATAAAAAGAGAGAATTTGGGGTGGATTAGTATTTATGTTTATTCTTTTATTAGAGGAAAATGAGACAAATGTACTCTCCAAATTGATATATATATTTTAAAAATAAATAGTAACTAATGCATAGACAACCATTACAAATTATGATTGCGCTCTACAGCCCAGTATGGGGGAGATCTTGTAACGTTACGTAATGTTATGTAACTTTACGTAACATTATTTTTATTAATAATTTTTTTTTAATTATAGGCCAAAATAAAAGTCGGCCAAAAGAACAACCTAATATGGGGGAGATGTTGTAATCTTCCTACCTAACAAAACAATAAAAAAAAGTAAAAATTTAATTATCAGTAAAAAAAATGTGGGTCACAAAAAAACACAATATGGGGGAGATGTTGTAATGTTCCTATCTAACAAAATAATAAAAAATAAAAAATTGAATTATCCTCAAAAAAATGTTGGACTTGCACATAAACCATGTGCATGGTTTTAAAACCATGTGCAAGGTCTTCTAAACAACCCATGGTTTTATTGTACATGATTTATAAACCATGTGCAAGGCCTCCTAAACAACCCATGGTTTTATTGTACATGGTTTAGGAGGGCCTTGCAAATGGTTTTAAGACCATGTGCAAGGCCTTCTAAACAACCCATCGTTGTAGGAGGGCCTTGCATGTGGTTTAAAACCATGTATGGGAAAATGTTGTAATGTTCGTTCCTAATAAAATAAAAAATAATAAAAAATATTATATGTCGGTTGTAAATAATATTAAATATTAATAATAAAAATATTTTATGTGAACCTTAAATAAAAAGATGTGTCTTTTGGTTTGAATCAAATCGATGGATACCTAAGAAGAGATTTGATCCCTCTCGGCGCTTGATAGAGCCTAGGATTTGGATCTACACTAGTAAACTATCATTGAGAATAGAAGAAACGTTAGCACACAAAGACACCAAGATGAAATATAGTAGCGAAGGTTTTTGAGGTGGTAGAAGTAGAGGTTTAGTGAAACACACAATAATAAAGGAGAAATATGTTGAAAATTTAGATAAAGTTATTACATTAGGTAGAGGTGGAGGTAATACTCTAGGTGGATATTGATGAAGAGGTAAAAATTTTGGTGGCTACAAGAAGAATATTTACAACTACATGTGTGGAGATGCAAGCCATAGACCATTTAAGTTCCCAAAGAGGGATGGTGTGTATGGTAATGATCAGGATAGAGAATAATTGTAATGAAACTAAGACAAAAATCAGGCTCACTAACTCTATGCAATAAAACTTCACACAAACTAGCTGACAAGTGGACAATTTAGCAAGTTGAGTGAGGGAATAAAATGGGATTTAGGTGAAATCAACAAGGAAAGGAAGGATAATGATTGTTCAGGTTCCTAAAAACCTGGAAGCTAGGACCATTTAGGTTTCTAACATCATCCAGTCTGAATTCTAATACCAGGCTTCTGGGAGTCCCAACCGATGCAAACACAAACATTTACCAAGCAGTTTCCAAGAAACCAGTGGCTAAGAGAATCTTAGGAAGATTCTATAAATATGTTATGAATGTATATATAATTATTTTCATGTTTATACAGATAATCAACAACTTAAAATGATTCTAAAGGTCACAATTATGAAACTAGCTCTTAGGACAGCTCACTAGTTTCAACTTCTGGATTTTCCAAAGAGATAAAGGAGGATGGGAATTCTTTGTTTCAGACATTGGATACTTAGATAAACATGTTAAATACATATCAGAACAATAATTATTGAATTTAGATACATATAGGTCGAATTGTGCATCATACAATAAAACTAGTCATTTCTGGGTGCAAATCTAGACAAGGTTGCGCAAAACCATGTAAAAATCAGTCATAAAGATTCAGATTGAAATGAAAATTATATATAGTATTTTTAACATCAAATAAAATCCATGGATGTTTAAATAACTCTCAGAAATAGTTTATATAGCATTATTTAATCAGATGCATTAATACAATGCATTTAGAAGCTATAATCAATGAGAGACTTGGAGATTCGAACCCTCAGATGTCTCAAAGGAATAGGACATTTAGGATATGATAAATACACCTGAAATACTGTAATTAATTTTTGAGATCCAATAATTCCCAGTCATGACTCTATCTCCCATGCTCGAAAAGAGGAAAATGCTAGCTAGATCTTCAATATTCGGATGGAAGACTCTCTAGATCTGCAAGAGAATTCAAATAGAAATGAGGATGAATTCAATACCTGAAAAGAATCTCCATTAATGGCTGCACCAGCTTCATGAAAAAATATATAACAAGAATGCTAAGGGAAACATCTCCCAAAGCTCAGTTGAGGCACATCACTTAACCATTGAGTATCAGAGCTCTCAAGACAAAATTCAAATGAAAAAAAGTTATGATAGTGATATGCAATCATGGTTTTATAACAATATTAGGATTCAAGGTCGAATTGGCTCAAAAGGTGGCCCACTTCCCTTTCCCAATGCGCCCTCATGAAGAAGTTAGAAACTTCCTTGTTTTGTCTCCCTAGCTTTCCTGACTTGCCAATTGTCCTACTTTTCCTCTATTGGAAATTGTGCCCTCTTGTGCCTGCTTTTCCCATTGACATGTCTTAGTCCATTTAGCAACTGTGCCCTATTTTTTTTCTAAAATTTTCATGTTTTTTCTGTTGACATGCTTTTCCTGCAGTTTCCCTTCTTATGCATGACTTTTCTGGCTTATTGCTTTTGTGCATGCTTTTGTCAATTTCCTTATTTTTGTTGCCACCTTACTTTATGTTTCTTTCCTCCAGTTTCCTCTTTTGAGTGACAACTCATAGGGATATCCATCTTTCCTTCTGCACCCTCATGGCCTCTTTTAGCATGTCCAACTCATAAAATTTAATACAAATTAAATATTACAAAATATTAATTAGCCTCTTCCATTTAATTTAACTAAAAACAACTATATCCCACATTAATTAATTTATTTAATTCCCTAGATTACTTGGCCAATGTTACCCCCCTTATTAATTAATTAACTTATTTACACTAGGATCCATGGGGTTTGATGGGTCATTGGTTGCTCCTTGGTGCTGAAAAAATGGGGACATTACAATCCTCCCCTCCCAAAATTGCTTGTCCTCAAGCAAGAAACCAAATCCAACCATTTATGAAGCCAACCAATGACGTCAATTCTTAAAATACGTTTCTGACTATCTAGAATTGGAATCCTCAATTACAATCTAAATGCCAAAGTCCACCATGTTTCTTCTGCACCACTCTGATTATAGTTAAACCCCAGCGGCTAACCCGTTCTCAACAAAATTTTCAACCCAGTGAAGATAACTGAGTAGAATTCATGGATCCCAATGACTTCTCTGCAAGGATCCAAATATTTCTATCCCTTTTGGAAATTTGTCATTCCAAAGAATTCCAGGTCCCATGGTATTATCTGCACCCTTCCAACGATCAATAAAAACAATAGAATTTCATCATCATAGAAAATGAAAATAAGGTTGTGAAAATCATACCACCACACTGAAAGTTGGAAACTCCCAATAAAAAAATGAATATATGTTAAACTTCCCCACCCAACATGGAACTTCTCAATGTGGGGCCAATTCATATCAATACTTTCCAAAATATGTGACTCCGTGTGAAAGATAGCACTCAAACACGCATCATTTACAATCTCAAGGCAAGGGTGGTGACCCCATGTCCATCCATGTATATTGGGAGTGTCATATAGAAACCACATATTCTTAAGCCAATGCTCATTTGAAATATGGGTTGTACATGTTGAAACTTCACTGATGCAAGAAATAAATTTACCTTTGGGATTGTTCAACCCCAACATGTATACACTCACCCATTCAGTGGAGTAATCCAAACTCCAAGTTAGTAGCTTCCCTATGCACAAGGTTCACTCTAAACAAAGATCTCAATTTATTTATTTATTCTTCCACTCAAATGACTCAAGTGGACCTCCCATGCATCATTGTGCATGATGGAGACATCAAATAGATTCCTCTACTTCTTCTCAACAATTTCGTAAGGGAATGGTGCACTTTTCAAACCCCAAGGGTTGATCATCAAGTCATCAGAAGAAGGGGGATCCTCCTAATCCTCATGTGGCACCAATAAGAAAAATCCCTTCACCCAATTTTCATCCCCACATGATATGGCTGAATTAAAAGTGTGGGGTGAAGAACTATGAACCAACTCTCTACAATACTCCTCCATCAAGATAATGTATGCACAACTTCCTCCACTGGTTTTCTTAGTGAAAGTGTGATCATGTGTCTCCTCCAAAACTGTGCAACAGTCTTCTAAAAGAAATTTATAATCTCTTTGCCGATGAACAAGTGATTGGTCTTTATTTATATTGACCTCAAACTCCTCGAGCAAAAGAAAATCAAAATGCACCTCATGTGCATGTGTATGGGAGGTATATAATGGATGCAAAATAAGTCTTTGTTGCTGCTCACCTATTAGGATAAGGTCAGTTATAACAAAAAAACTATTGCAGAAACAAAAAAATCCTTTACCTCCCAAAGTCTTCATTTCAATGATGTCTCTATCCACCCAATAAATGGATGAATAAGAAATTTTATTTGCTGATCCATATGGAATGTGATCATCCACCTCCTCTAGAGAAGAATATACCACCCATAAGGGTAGTTCATGATGTTTCCCCTTAAAGGTATGCATTTCAAACAACCCTCTACCGATGCAAGCAATTCTAGTGCATCCTTAATCCTCAATTTCAGTGATATATTTACCAACCCAATCCATAAATGGATAATCAATTTTTCTTGTTGATTCAATTGGCATATACTCAACTACCTTTCCCATAGCTAAGAACTCTTCATCCTTCCTCTCAATCTCAATAAGTGCTTGACCAAGATTTTCTTCATCATAGGTTTTCACAAAAATCTGCAAATATGCACCTTCCTCATGTTTGTCCTCCACATGAGGTTCCTCCAACACATCCAAATTACTTCCTACCATGTGCACATGATCATTTTCCATGAAATATAGAGGGTGTGGTACATTAAACTCCTTTCGAAGTTGATCAATTTGCAACCTTGAATCTTGAAGAGCTTCTTGGGTTCTCTTCAAGGAACCATATGTAGCCTCCCATTTTCTATGGAGCCTTTCAAACTCTTATGCTTCCTTCTTGAATGTACAATGGTACATTTCAGCCACCGTGAGGATATGATCCCTGTCAGATAGCAAGCTCATGTAGCTCTCCTTCATCTTGATCATGCCTTCTTTAAGTGCTATAAACTCTTCCAGAAAGGCTTCTCCTTCCAACTCTCCTCCAGAATATTTCCAACAACATCTTGCCACCAAGGCATTGGTGTCAACAAATTTCTTCATGGCTGGCATAAGCTTCTTTCTGTCATCCTTTAGTGATCCATTAAAAAGAAGATCCTCCACCAAATTTTCTCCTTCCAATGGCTTACACATAATATCATCTTTATTGTGGCATGGATCCACAACACAAATCTCATTCTCAACATACCGGTCAACTTTAGAATATTTTGCAAAATCACTTCCATGATATGAAGTGGAGGGTATATCTAAAGGTTGCAATGAAATGTGATCTTTGCGAAATCAGAAAGTACATTATACCTTGGAATTTCATCTTCATGTAGGGACACTATGGTGGCCTGCTCTTCCACCAAATTCTTGGGTTCATAAACAAGTGGTGTGGCCTTGTTTTCGTCTTCATTATGAGGCTCATGAGGTGACTATAAATATAATTTATAATATGGTTTTGGTTCTGATCCAAAATATTTCTCACCACCCTCACATGAACCAACAACCTTAGCAGTGATCTGGAAATCACCCACAAAGAAGCTAAAAGTGCATTCATCTTCACTTTCCTCCTTTCTACAATCCTCATCATTAAGGAGTGGATTTCCAACTTTTTCAAAGTAACCTTGGAGTGACTTATGATCCTCCTTATGGAGTTATTCTTATACTTTACCACTTGAATAATAGGGGGTTGTATGATGATCCCCCCCATCACCTAACCATTTCCTAGAGAAACAACCAGAAGGAAGGATGCTGATACTTTAAGGGGAACTGATACTCTTTTTCTACCATACCTAAGAGTTGTAACGAGAATAGGAAGGAATGAGCCATAGTAGATGGAGCCTAATGCACAAGCACGACTGGAAAAAAGCACCCCCTCCCTAGTCACACCCTTTAGACTATGGGTACTTTATATATCCTAATAGATCAATGAACATAACTATGTGGATCATGACCCTTTTCAATGAGTGTGAATGGCTTTAGGGCCTCCTCCTCCTCCTCCTTACTTTTGCTAGAGCCACAAGATCTTTGGATACCTTATTTTACCTCTTTACGCAAAGAGGTGGAACAACTTGGTTACTCCATGGATGGTTTGATGCTCTTGAAATAATTCTCATCAACATGCTTGATCCAGAATCCATACTTGAAATAAATATATTCCTTGAAAGAAATGTTTGCACAAGTCTCCTTGCCCAAAGCTAGATATTCCTGGTAGCAATGAGGCATGTTTTCAAATGCTTCTATCACCTTTGCCAAGTATTCATTAACCAATGAAGCTTCATACCTAATATATTCTCTATATGATTGATAATATAATTCATCATCATCCACTCGTGGTAGGCCTCCATCAACATAGAGGATTTCTTCTTCATAATGTTCAAAGTCTTCTTCTATCACTGGTAGGAGCCTCATAAATGCAACTTGAATTATTGATTTGAAATATTTATTCACTAAGAGATTACTTTACACAGGAGCAGAGGAAATTTCTCTAATACCACTGTAATGAGCCTAAGGCATAAATCAGGCTCACTAACTCTATGCAATACAACTTCACACAAACTAGCTAACAAGTGGGCAATTTAGCAAGTTGAGTGAGGGAATAAACTGGGATTTAGGTGAAATCAACAAGGAAATGAAGGATATGTATTGCTCAGTTTCCTAAGCACTTGGATGTTGAGACCATTTAGGTTTCGAACATAATCCAGGCTTAAGTCTATTACCAGGCTTCTAGGAGTCCCAGCAAATGAAAACAAAAACCTTTACCAAGCAGTTTCCAAGAAACTAGTGGCTAAGGGAAGATTAGGAAGATTATATAACTCTATTATGAATGCATATATGATTATTTGAATTTTTATACATATAAGGAACAACTTAAAAGGATTCTAAAGGTCACAATTGTGAAACTAGCTCTTAGGACAACTCACTAGTTTCATCTTCTAGATTTTCCAAAGAGGTGAAGGAGGATACAAATTATTTGTTTCAAACATTGTATACTTAGATAAAAATGTTAAAGACATATAAGAACAAGAATGATTGAATATAGAGATATAGAGTTCAAATTATGCATCATACAGTAAAACTAGTCAATTCTAGTTGCAAATATAGACAAGGTTGAGCAAAACCATGTAAAACTCAGTCATACAGATTCATATTGCTATGAAAATTATAGAGAATATTTCTAACATCAAATAACAGACATGGATGTTGAAACAACTCTCATAAATAGTTTATATAGCATTCTTTAATCAGATGCATTAATACAAGGCATTTAGAATCTATAATCAATGAGAGACTTGGAGATTCAAACCTTTAGGTGTTCCAAGGAACAAGAAATTCAGGATCTGATAAATACACCTAAAATAATGTCATTAATGGATGAGATCCACTAATTCCCATTCATGACTCTATCTCCCATGCTTAGAAAAGAGGAAAATGCTAGCTAGATCTTCAATATTCGGATGGAAGACTCTCCAGATATGCAAGAGGATTCGAATAGACTTGAGGATGACTTCAGGACTTGAAAAAAAAAATCCATTAATGGATGCACCATATTCATGAAAAAATATAGAACAATAATTTTAAGGGGAACATCTCCCAAATCTTAGTTGAGGCACATCACTCAACCATTGAGTAGCAGATCTCTCCAGACAAAGTTCAAATGACAAAAAGTTCTGATAGTGATGTGCAATCATGGTTTTATAGAAATAGTAAGATTCAAGGTCGAATTGGCTCAATAGGTGGGCCACTTTCCTTTCCCAATGTGCCCACATGAAGAAGTTAGAAACTTCCTTGATTTGTCTCCCTAGCTTTCCTGACTTGCCAATTGTCTTACTTTTCCTATGTTGGAAACTGTGCCCTCTTTTGCCTGATTTTATGACTGGCATTCCTTATTCCCTTTAGAAACTGCACCCTCTTTTCTTTCTAAAACTTTCCTTCTTTTTATGGTGGCATGATTTTCCTCCAGTTTCCCTTCTTGTGCATGCTTTTACTGGTTGGCTGCTTTAGTGCATGCTTTTGCAAATTTCCTTATTTTTGTTGCCACCTTGCTTTATGCTTCTTTCCTCCAATTTCCTCTTACGAGTGACAACTCATAGGGCTATCCCTCTTTCCTTATGCACCCTCATGGCCTCTTTTGGCATGTCCAACTAATTTAATTTAATACTAATTAAATATTATGAAATATTAATTAACCTCTTCAATTTAATTTAACTAAAACCAACTATAGCCCAAATGAATAACTTAATTTAATTGTCGAGAGTACTTCACCAATGTTATCCCTCTTATTAATTAATTAACTTATTTCCACTAGATTCCATGGGGTTTGATGGGTCATTGGTTGCTCCTTGGTGCTGACAAAATGGGGACATTACAATAATTATCCCAAGGAGAGATACCAGGAGGAAATTCCACACAAATTAGAAGAAGATGATGATGAAAGAATATGATGATGCATACAAGAAATATAGTGCAAGCACAACAACATATACCATAAGGAGACAAGTGGTTGAGGAAACTATCCCTAGAACTAAGTGCAACCTTGGAGATTAATAATAAATATGTAATTGATTCTAGTAGTAATGAGGATATGGTATCATTTGAAATGGTAGATTAATTGGGTTGGCACAATAGATGTTCGGGTACACAGGGTACTCCCAAAAGACCGAACACCTTCAAATACCGCTTCACACAAACATATCACAGATCAACACACCAATGTTTGTCACGTGGTTAAAACCCTCGAGAGGGAAACAGTCCACGGCCCCAGCCAAATAGCTACTTGGAGCAATTTATTATGCAAAAGAAAGAAAGTTACATGAGCTTCTCATAATCGATCAACTAGCCAAGGACCCTCTATGCTCTTTAAATAGAGATCATATACCAATCGGGTGTTAAGCCACGGATCAATGGTAGGTATGATCTAAGAGAAGTTGAACCGTCGGATCACTCTATGTCTAGAACATATCATGACCGTCGGATTAGAATATTTACAAATGCATACTAAAGAAACACACTTTTACCTAACGGATATATTACACAAGTTGATCTTAACTAACTCCTAAGTGTCTAAATATCCTAACATCCCCCCTTAAGAACAACTTGGGATAGGATTGAAGGATTTACAAAAGTGACACTATTAGGAGAAGGAAGGAGGCATTAGAGCCTATCCCCCCCTTAAGGACACATTCCTGAACTCCTAACATAGACCGAAGTTTAGAAAGCTTCGCTTCTGTAAGAGACTTGGTGAAGATGTCTGCAACTTGATCATCTATAGGGAAGTAGAGAACTTCAATAACACTATCATGAACAAGATTTCTGATGAAGTGCATGTGTAGCTCAATGTGTTTGCTGTGCTGATGTAGAACTAGATTTTTGGCAAGCTTGATGGCACTTTGATTGTCGCACCAAAGTGGAGTAGGCTGCTGCTGCTCGAATCCAAACTCTGAAAGGATCTGTCAAAGCCATAAAGCTTCATGACTTGCATTAACTGCGGCTCAATATTCTGCTTCTGCTGAAGAAAGAGCAAGAGCTTGTTGTTTCTTACAAGCCCAAGTGACAGGTCCAGATCCCAGACTGAAAAAATAACCTGCAATAGACTTTCGATCATCAGGATCGCCGGCCCAATTTGAATCAGTGAAACCAACCAACAAAGGTTTCCCCCCTGTACTGTAATGAATCCCAAACTGAATTGTACCTCAAATATATCAAAGTATTCTTTTTGCTGCTTTCTGGTGACTTTCATGAGGAGTTTGCATGTAACGGGCAACACGACCAACGGCAAAGGAAAGGTCAGGACAGGAATGAGTCAAGTATAAAAGATTACCAACAAGCTGACAATACAAGGTGGCATCTACTTCAGGGGAAGTACAAGTGGCAGAAAGTTTGACTCCAGACTGGAAGGGAGAAGGGGCTGGTTTACAATCTTCCATGTGGAAGCGACGAAGAAGGTCACAAGCATACTTAGACTGGGAAAGAAAGATTCCTTCTTTGGTTTGCAAGACTTGGAGGCCAAGAAAATAATGCAAATGTCCTAAGTCCGACATTTCAAAATTTTGCTTAAGACTGGATTTCACATGGGTTATAAGGTTAGGGTCACTACCAGTAAGGATAATATCATCAACATAAAGAACAAGTATGATGAGATGGTTTCCTACTTTCTTGGTATAGACATTGGGGTCAGAATGACATCTAGAAAAACCAGTGTCAAGGAGAAAGCTATCCATTTTGGCATACCAAGCTCTAGGAGCTTGCTTAAGGCCATATAAGGATTTCTTAAGGAGACAAACAAGACTAGAGTTATTCTGAACATATCCATGAGGTTGTTCCATGTAAATTTCCTCATGTAAATCACCATGTAAGAAGGCAGACTTGACATCCATTTGATGGAATTCCCAGTTATGTAAGGCTGCAAGAGAAAGAACAAGGCAGATGGAGTTCATTTTTGCTATAGGGGCAAAGGTTTCATTGTAGTCAATCCCTTCAACTTGGGAAAAACCTTTGGCAACTAGCCTTGCCTTAAGTCTTTCAACACTTCCATCTAATGCATACTTAGTTCTGTAGACCCATTTACATCTGACAAGTTTTCTTCCTTTTGGAAGAGGAACAAGATCCCAAGTATCGTTCGCCATTAAGGAACGATATTCTTCATCCATAGCTGCATCCCAATCTAGATTTCTTGAAGCTTTTGCAAAAGTTTCTGGATCATGATTCTCGGAAACTTGAGCCAAAAGAGAAGAGGCTCGTTGAAACTGAGAACGTGTTCGACGTTGATCTTTAAGATCACCGGCAAGATCACCAGCTGCTTCACATGTTGAACGGACCCATCGGGGAAGTATTGGTGCTGGTGCAATTGGAGGAACATGAGCAGGTGGAGGTGGATTTTCATCCTCACTGTCATCATCAGAAACTGGAGTTGGAAACCTGTCAAGGAAGCTGGAAGAAGAAGAAGAAGAAGAAGGCACAATTGCCGAATCAGGCTCGCAGGCCAAAGATGGCAAACCCGCCAAGTTAGGCTCGCAGGCCAAGAGATTTTCATCAAATTTAACATCTCTTCTAATGATTATATCATGAGAATGTGACTGAAGAAGTCTATAACCTTTTACACCTTCAGAATATCCAACAAATATGCACTTTTCACTTTTAGGCTGCAATGCTTTCCATTTTTCATCCGGAATGTGAGCCCATGCTTCACAACCAAACACACGAAAGTGACTTACATCTGGTTTAAGTTTACTCCATGCTTTTTCCGGTGTTATACCCTGTAAAACTTTAGTGGGTGTGCGATTAACTATGTAATTTGCACAATTTATGGCCTCAGCCCAATATTGAAGACTTAGTCCCTTAGATTGGATCATACAATTAGCCATTTCTTTTAAAGTGTGGTTCTTCCTTTCAGCTACACCATTTTGTTGTGGTGTATATGGAACAGTGTGCTGTTGTTTAGATTCCTTGTTCAGTGCAAAAAGTAGTGAACTTGTTGTTAACATATTCTCCTCCATTGTCAGATCTTAACTGAATAATTTGATGACCAGATTGTTTTTCAACAAGAGCCTTGTAGGCTAAGAACATGTTAAATACTTCGCTCTTAAGTTTTAAGAAGTAAACCCAAGTGCGTCTAGAGTAGTCATCAATGAAAGTTAAGAAATATTTGAAACCAAAAAAGGAAGCAAATGGAAGAGGGCCACACAAGTCACTATGCACAAGCTCCAAGGGAACCGAGGCGTGTCAAGAGGCACATTTGTCAAAACTGTCCCAATGATGTTTTCTGAGTACACAACCAGAATAAACACCAACCTTGCTCTGATACCATGTTCGGGTACACAGGGTACTCCCAAAAGACCGAACACCTTCATATACCGCTTCACACAAACAGATCACAGATCAACACACCGATGTTTGTCACGTGGTTAAAACCCTTGAGAGGGAAACAGTCCACAGCCCCAGCCAAATAGCTACTTGGAGCAATTTATTATGCAAAAGAAAGAAAGTTACATGAGCTTCTCATAATCGATCAACTAGCCAAGGACCCTCTATGCTTTTTAAATAGAGATCATAGACCAATCGGGTGTTAAGCCACAGATCAATGGTAGGTATGATCTAAGAGAAGTTGAACCGTCGGATCACTCTATGTCTAGAACATATCGTGACCGTCAGATTATAATATTTACAAATGCATACTAATGCATACTAAAGAAACACACTTTTACCTAACGGATATATTACGCAAGTTGATCTTAACTCCTAAGTGTCTAAATATCCTAACAATAGAATCATTACTACACTTATACATTATTTTGGTTTTAAAAAGGATATGTGGTAATAGTAAATAACCAATGAAAAGTTGCGTTAACGTTGTTAAGTACAAAGATATATTATGTGATGTGATCCTTGTGTATGAATGTCACTTTATTGAGGAGACCATGGAAATTTGATCATCATGAAATACATGGTGGGAGAGAAAAACCAATGAAATATTCTAGCAATGCGCAGGGGCATATAGTATTCTATATTTCTAATATAGTTTTAAATCTAGAATACTATACCCAATAACCTTCTTCAAAAATAAAAATGAAATATAAAAAAAAACAATAATAAACATATAATAAAAATAAAAATAAAACAATAATAAATATATAAAATATAAATAATAGTAAAAATAATAAATAATAAAACACAATAATAAATATAAAAAAATAAAACATAAAAAAACCATAAAACATTTTTGCCCAAAAAAATTACACTTACCTCTCCCACATCGAACTCGCAAGTCTCGCGAAGGCGCGAGAGGGTCAGTTCGTATTTCCTCACCCACATTGAACCAAGTCTCTCGGAGGCCCCAAAGAATCAGGTCGGATTTTCTCACCCACGTTGAACCAAGTTCCACGTCGGAGGCGCCAGAGGATCAAGTTAGAGAGGTAACTGAAGATGAGGTGGTAGAGCTCATCAAGGAGGTTGGAGAGGTCAATGAAGAGGTCGTAGCACTCGTTAAGGATGCCAGAGAGGACACTAAAGATGTCATAGATATCATCGAGGTCACAAAGGAAACAAAGGTTGCCGATAATATCCACAGAAGACACAATGTCGCTGAAATTGGTTAGTAACCTACCATTTGACCTTGAATTACTCTACGAAATTTGTCTGAGTTTCAATGTTTCTAAGCATTGCGAATGTGATGTGATTTGGTTTAGGGTAGGAATTGTGTGAAATATTGAAATTTTAATATGGCCTTTCCAAACTCCTTTTGGTAAGTGTAAAATTCCAATACACCTCCAAAGGATGCAGCTCTGAAGCAATGCCCTAAAAGAGTCTCTTTTTGCCCCATGTCTACTTGCCAAGATTAGGGTTTTTTCATGCCCATAATTAAATATTGGGGTGTAATAGAAGTTGCTTCCAACAACAACCTATATTGATGATATATATTATATGCTCTAGCATAGGAAACATTCTCCAACACATATACTCCATTGAGCCCAAACCTGCAACATTGCATAATATTAGAATTTTTGCCCATTTAGTCTTTCAAAACCATATTAAAAAGTGTGCATCAAAAACCTCTTTATACCTTTCTGCAATATTGAAAAGTTGTTGTAGTAAGAAGGTTCCCTCAGCATCAATATAGAGTGCTTTTCCTTCACCACCACCATCAATATTCAATTTTTTTCAAACTTTTTAACACTTAAAGCAACCCCTCCCTCTAGCCCTTTTATGGGAAATGAAACAATGAATAACAAAGTATATACAATGTGGTATTTATATTCTAATAAAAGATCAAATTGACAGTAGTTTCAAGAGAAAATATATAAATATATCAACACACTTCACTACCCGCTAGCATCTCCTACTGCAGTTTTACAAGTCCAAATCAAAGTTATCACAAAGGAGTGATTTATATTGCACGTACCTTTAGGATGATCTAGTCTCTTCTTTTGTCATCTTTAAGATATCACAAGTCCTTTCCACATGATTACATTAATTTCATGCATTCAACATGTCAAAAACCTCCATACATGATCCCAAGTTTTGGTTCATGTCTCAAGTAAGATTTTAAAGAACTCTCTCTTTCAAGTTATGTAAATTGTATTTGAGAAGTAGACAATGATATTTGTAGAAAATATGCATTCAGTATAGAAGAGCATATTTAGCATATTTGTAATGAAATTATACCTAATGTTGAAAAAAAACAATGTCCTGATATCCAAATCAATTTTAACTTCATTCAATTATTCTTGTTGACAATTGACCTTTATAGAGACATGCAAACGATTGAGCCAGAAGTGTACATTGGTGTCTTGAAGAAAGGGAACCATCACCACATCACCACTTCTTCAGAAAAAACTTATATTTTCAAAATAATCCATGTTAAAGGTTCAAAATGATGTCAATGTGTTTCTCCTATTTTCAACCTAAATATAGTAAGGTATATCAATATGCCCCTTCTCAAAGGTTTGACGATTATACGGTGTTCTTTGCTTAAGGATATTGTCATGGTGATTTTCTCATTGCTAATTATAAATTGTTAAGAAATAATCATAAATCTAATGTTAATGCCAAAGAAATTTGGTCTTAGTTAATGCAATTGTCCAGCAAGTTTGATCTTGATTTCAATAGGCTTTGTGATTATTGTTTCTTTATTAAATGATTATGCATTACAGGAACTCAAGGCTTACGAAAACCTGATTAATACCATTCAATATTATTGCTCAAGAAAACAATCTATGAACCAAAACAATTTAGATTTAGATTTAGGAGTTATGTTGATTATATTGATTTATTATGTTTGTTATTTCAGCAAAGAAGTTATTTTAGAAAAGAAGGTATTTTAGTAGAGAGCTGATTGGTTGTACTCCACCTTATTGGTATAACCCTTTGGTCCTTATGGTTATGTCTTGTGGGTAAAGGGGGTTGTTCTCCCCCATTGTGTTTCACCCCTTTGGTCCTTTGGTTAAAATGGGGTTTTGAGCCTTTCCTTGATTTATCATTGGTCATGTGTTAGCACCCTCCTTCTTTTGTGTGGTGTGGTACCTAAAATCCTTACTATTAACCCTTGGCATCTACTTATTGTTGTTATTGTATCTTTTGGTTAAGGATTTCCATTCTTTTAGGAGGTGACTGTTTGTCCTTACCTTTGACCCTAATTTTGAGGGAAGGCTCTAGAAGTATTTGTGCATTATAAAGGAATGATATTTGACATCATTCATCATCCATATTTGGTGGTTGATCTAAGCTTTGATGTCAAGGGTTATCCGTATTGTTTGGATGGAGGCTATTTTCTAAGTCTATTGTGACTCTAGCCGCCTGTTGCATGGTGATGTTTCTTCTTGTTGAGCTTTTTTTCATGTGGGAGAGATATACAACTTGTATGTGCCTATTGTTGAGATATTTACTGTATTCGGGGTGACCCAATATGTCTGTATCCCTGATCCATTGGTGGTTGAGTTGGTCCTTCTGTGTGAGATCCGATCTATTGTGATATGTTGTCTTTGTGATTCCATCCACTGTCTGCAGGGTTTGATTTTTTTAATTTGAAACTTGATATGTTGTGATCTACACCGGTGGTGATTCGTTCTACTACTTGTAAGGTTTGAACTGCTCCAAGGTGAAGTCTTTACTATAGACTGTAGTGCAGACCGTAAGCCTAAGTGACCTATTGTCAAAGAAGTATGAGATTAAACTTGTGTCTATATTTTTTGGGCTTTAATTGTGACTTCACTGTCAATGACCATTTCCCTACTACAACCTGTCATGTCTCTCTCTCTAGTTTGTACTAACCCTCTAAGGTTCAGCTTGTTCCTTTTTTGTGTTTGTGTCTCTAAGAGACTCAATCAATTATGAAAGTACTATTATGAGTATATAATTAGGAAGTGTCCCACACTATAGGTGTGTAACTAATCTTGTTCTTTTATAATTTGTACAAGTCATTGCAATTTATTTTGTTGATCTATTACATGTTATGAGCACTTACTTTAACACCATTGACAATTTTAGGAGTAACTTAGAATTTTGAGCCCTTGAGTCTAGAAGAGATTATGACCAAAATAGTGAGTTTGAAGATCACATTCAAAAGGTTTGTTTTAATAGTTGGATGACTTGCAAGGATCTATCTAAATAGTATTATTGAAATCCTGTAGAATATGATTGTGTAGAATATAGGAGGCAATAAATACCAAATGTGGAAGACAATAAACATCCAATTTCGATGATGACCCGAGTAATAATGCTAATGATGAAAACAATGATATGTCTACATGAATTATATGTTCATATGAAAGAAGAGACTGTTCATTTCCTTGTGAAAAAAGGAGGTGAAGTAAATTAATTATGCTACATGTTTGAATTATGAGTTACTTTAATCTTGGAATGAAAGCAAGGTCAATAAAAATTAAAAGAAACATCCTTGGATTTGAACATATGATTCAAACTGATCACTTTTTTTTGTGTGAGTATGAAACCATCTAATTCATGTTGAGTTACATTGATTCACTTTTGGTTCTTTAAGAGTTGATAGTGGCCTTGAAAATGTCTTTGAATTATTGTTTCACAAAGGTGTTGAGCTTAGCTAAATGATCAATATGGGAATGATGTTATCTAACTTCAGAAACACTAGTTTTGGAGCTTGGAAAGATTGAATTTGAATTGTCTTCAAAGGAGATTGGATTGAAATTGGGGCTAGAATGGAAATGGGTTAATTATTTTTTGACATTGGGATAATTTTAAAACTTTTTTCCCATGGTGTAGGTAGAACCAAACATGTATTTGTCGGATCTGTCTTCCTCGAACGAGGGGAGTTTAGGAGGACTAAAGGAAAGTGAGACATCCAAAAGGTCTACAACAGGTATATCCACTAGATGTCAAAAGATCATAAGAAAATTCCATTCAAGGTGCACTTAATGTACAAACATTTCATGAAACAATGAGTACACAAGGATCTTCCTCAAATAAACACGGATTTTTGTGTGAACGAGAGGATATATCAAATTGCACCATCGTCATTACATGGTTTGGGTTTGTTTTGCATGGATGGCATAAAGGTCAGTTACGACAAATGTATAGAATTAATGGAGTATGTTGGACCCTATTACAATACAGATATTTGATGTGACTGGTCCAATATAAACGAAGTATGCGCAGATACAGATTGTCTGCAATTTATTTACAGTTGAATGACAAGGATTAAAATAAAGGAGCAACGATGTACATTGACAGAAGGCCAAAATCTACAAGGAATATTGCAAGGTTTATAAATAGTACAAAACCAAGGTCTACAATTAAGAAACCCAATTGCATATTTGAGGGGCGTGAAGGAAACCGTGTTTTTGTATGTTCCATTAAATTAATAGTTGCATGGAAAGGGTTGCTTATTAATTACAATTTGAATCGAATAGATACAAACATGGTTACTATGGGAGTGGTACATCTGACAATTTACCCAACCTTTAATTAATGAATCTAATATATTATGTATTTTTTGTTAGTATATTGTTCTAATTTCGTTAAAAGTTTCTATATTTATTTCGAAAGGTGGTGATCGAGGCATCTCCCTAGCAGCTGATCAGAGGAGTACACCATGCTCGAGGCAATAACTATACATCATTGTAATTGTACAAATATAATATGAACATAATGTTTATTTGTTATATTTTTTATGAGTATATTTGTTTCATTTAGATAATGTTATCTATATTTTTGTTGCAGGGTGTTGATCGGGGCAACTCCCTACCAGTAGATCGGACAAGACCTGCCTTGAGGCAGTAGGTATACCTCATTGTAATTTTACTATTATAATATGCGCACTATGTTTTTTTATTATTTCTTTACATGAGTAATATTGGTTTCATTTCGATAATGAATTATGTATTTTTCATCATAGGCTAGTGATCGAGGCATCTACCCGACAGTTGATCAAAGGAGTACACCATCCTCAAGGCAATAGGTAAACCTCATTGTAATTGCACACATATAATTATATGAGAACTATATTTTTTTATTATGTTTTTTTCGTGAGTACATGTGTTTCATTTCGACGATTTTTTATACCATTACTTGTTGCAGGGAAGTGATTGGGGCAAGTCCAAAACCATTGATCAGATGAGTACATGCTCCTCGAGGAAGTAGGTACACCTCTTTCTAATTGCACAAATATAATATGAGCAATATTTTTTTTGTTATGTCTTTTTCTTGTGTATATTGGTTTCATTATAATAATGTTTTCTACATTTTTGTTGCAGGGTGATGATCGAGGAAAGGCCCCAATTGTGGACCAGATGATGCCATCCTTGAGGAAACAGGTATACCTAACTGTAATTTTTGAAATTGAACATGAGCAGTGTGTTTTTTTATTATGTTGTTTTCCTTAGTATATTGCTTTCATTTTAGTAATGTTTTATATATTTTTGTTGCAGGCTACTAATTCAACGTTTGATCTAGCATCAGATAAATTAATAGATATTAATGTGGATGATATCGTGTGTGATGGTGACATTGGATCTTCGCTAGACCCAATTAAAATGATAGAGAAGACCTTAAAAAAATTAATGAGGATATCCTTCATATTTTATTCATTCAACCACATACAAATGAGATTAGAACAAAGGTTGATGTTTTAGTAAAGAGATCTAAGCCCTTGAAAGTAAGTTGCAGGATCTTAAATTAGAATATAAATTAATTTATGATTTTATAATTTGTACTTATATATGATTGTGAACTAACATATGGTTTGTATTTATAGGATTTTATGTGACCACATGCCAGTGGTGAGGGTGGTTTTGTTATTAGTGATGATTGTGGAGAGTCATCACATGAGCATATGACTCCACCTGCATCTCATGTGGCATTGTTTTCGACTGAACAGTCAGCAACAAATTCCATGACACCCCTCAGGCCAGATGTGAGTGTACCCTCTAGTGGTCAGCGCACACCAGATCATACAGAAAAAGGGGTCGATGCAGATACGAGTAATGATAATGCTCAAGCAACATTTCCTGGATCTTCCGGTGTCACTAGCACGGGTACACTACATACAACATTTTTGGTGGATGAAAATATTGTTCCCATAAAAATAGAGAAGATCCTAGGTATTTATACATTATTTGAGTTATTGTTTATAATTTGATTGTAATATACTTAGAAAACATTGATTTTCAACTAATGATGACATGATCGTCTTTCAGAAATGATGTTTTTTTATAAATATCTAAATGACCTATCATTGGATATCTTTGGGCCCACCATCCGCACAAGGTGGGATAAATAAACTAAAACTATAAAAGATGATATCATTAATCACTTGGTTGGCATGTTCGGCAGTGAGACCTTCAATCGAGCGGAGGTCCTAAAGAAGGCTAGCCAACATATGAAGATTGTGAGGGACCAATTTAGGGTTCATATAGAAAGGAACCGTAGCTATGAGCGCCCTCCAATGATTCCAGGAAGAGAGTGGAAATCCATAGTGGAAGATGGAAAGGAGAGGGCTTTAAGAAAAGAAGGAAAGCTACCACGAGGCACATGAATGTATGCATTACTTTCATCAATGTAATTATAAACCTTATTATTATTATTTTTGAGATAACATTTGAAACATATAAAGTATTTCAACCTTTTCATAGGTTGTCAGACACATCAAATGCCATAAAGGTAAGACAAGAAAAAATTGGGTAGCACAAGCTTGGGTTTGGTGGTTATTCAAATTTGGTGGCATGAATTGTAAGTATCAAAAAAAAATATTACATCCAAATAATAAATTGCAAATTATTTTTGTTTTATTGAACTATAAAAGGTAAATTCATGACATTATGCAAATATGCAGGCTGATCGATTCAATAAAGTGACCACAAAGGAAGACTTCAATCTTTCCTTCCAAGATGACATTGAAGCTGTTGTTGAACGCCAAAAAATATTTTCTGGGAAAACACATTCGTTTGGTGATCCATCTTGCACACAGGTATATAAAATCAATGAAGTTCATTTAATATTGATTACTTGTGCAATCTATTTGTTATAAATTTTTGCGATAAAATATTGACTTAGTTTTGAGAAGGAAATCAACGATCCACCTAATGTTGAGGATGGACAACAACCTATCAAAGGTCATGCTTCAAATCCTGGTAATGAATGAATTCATATGCTACAATTTAAAATATTGCATTGAAAATGGTGAATATTAATTGTACTTTTTCTTTTTTCAATTGCAGAGAATGTAGAGGGTCCTACTATACAAGATAAGTCTAGACAAGAACATGAAGTACATGATGTGGGCACATCGGGTAAAAAAACATCTGTATTATTTTTTAAATGAAATAATTGTAATTATAATAACAAAATATATTAATGTAATATTTTTACATTATTGCAGCAAACATCGACCCCTTGCAGCAACATCCACGTCGCGAGTATGAAGCGAATAATTATTCGCTTATACAAATAATATTACCAAAAGACTTGGAATATTAAATAAGCCATAATAATATATAAATTGATGATAGAATAGATATGATGATAGATTACAAAGTGAGTGCCATATATATATATTAATCGTAAATGAACTTTGGATACTATCCATGAAAGGATGCGTCATTTTAGAATTGTTTACTAATAACTATTTATTAATTATTAATTATTAATATTAATAATTAATAATGATATTTAATAGTTATTATTAATTATATAATAGTTATTTAGTGATTATTTATTATATATATTTTTGTTCATTACATGGCCTCTCCCTTAGAATTGCTTTGTCCTCAAAGCACAATTATGGAAGACTTTATCCGTTGTTCTAGCTCGTAACGCTTTCTCATGACATTGTGTGTTGGTAGTTGCAACATTTGACGAAATAAGACGATACTTTCTTTTAAACATTGTGTGGAAATGTTCTGTCAGTTGTGAATTCATCCATCCGAGATATACCCTTAACGAAATTATTTGCGGATCGATTGTCAAGAGTTGTCGATTTTCTCTTTGCTCTTTGTAGGAATAATACTAGTAATTTTCCTTTTGATTTTTTCATCTATCATAATGAATCTTGTGATTCAGATCGCGATAAGGAACTCGAATCGCCTATGAAGTGTTTACTGGAACTTCAACTTTTGGTGCTTCTAACGATTTTTGTAATTGTTTTTCAGAACCATTTTCTGTTGATGCTTGCAGCGATGTGATAATAAGATTATTCTTTTGAACTTTGACGAGATTTGCATTGCTTCCCTTTTCTGATGTTTGATTCTGAGCATTTGATGACTTCTCTATTGCGTTAGTCATTGTTTCTTCTTTAATTTGATGTTGGTTGTATCGACTTCTGTGATTTGGGTGACGATAAGGTATTTGAGACTATGATTCTTAATCTGTACGATCAAGTCTTGACTATGATTCTTCAAACGAGTAATTTCTTCATCCTTACTAGCGACAAATTTTTCAACTTATTTTTGCTTCTTTTGTTCTGACTTCTGATTACCCTATGAAATCATCTCTGATATATACTGGAATTCTTTAGATGTTGGAGGTTATATTTCTAGCTTCATTGTAATATCTTGAAATGTGATTCCCTTTCGCTTATAGGAAAATGTCAAAAACTTCTTTTCGACATTTAAGATGAAATTCCCCAATGTTTTTATCCAGGGTAAACCCAATATTATGTCACCGTCAAAGCTCCATAAGGAACTAACAATGAATTTCGATGTGACCATATAATCTCCAACACTTAGTTGTAAGCCACTTATTTCAGTTCATTTTTTGTCCAAAACGTCTAGCTCTTCCCTTATATTTGACTCAGGAATCACTAAATGGTTAGCAAATTCAATACTAATATAATTATTTCTTTCAGCGGGTGGAATAGAAATGGTGATATCCTTCCCTGCAAGTGTCCCTTTAATTCTAAATAACATTACAACATTTTTTTGTAAGGTGATAGGAAAATTTTCCTTCTTTTGAACATTAAAATCCATATTCTTGAGTTTTCTTTGAAATTTAATCAATATCTCCTTCTTTTTTTCCAATAGTTTGTAAAAATGTCAGTATATTGGGTGGTTGGGAAGAATGAGTGTTACCTTCCCCACCTAATTTCAAATCTCACTTGCTTTTTAGTAGCAATTATTATGCACCTTTTTTTATCTTTTTTTTCCCTTAATTTTTGCAAAATGTGAGTAGAATGGGTGGTTGGGAGGAATGAGTGTTACATTCCCCACCTAAGTTCAAATCTCACTTGCTCTTTACTAGTAATTATTATGCACTTTTATATTCAAACTCAAACCCACTTTAAGAAACCAGGTGTGGTTTCACTTTTACCCTCTTTTTTTTTCTTTTACTTTTATCTTTTCTTTTTTTTAACTTTTTTCTTTTCTTTTCTTTTTTTACATTTTTATTTTTCTTTTGGACAATGTCCAATATTTTAGGGAAACCCTAAAATAAGGCTACAAGCCAAAAATTAGACAAGGTCTGAGAATTAAGGCCAAAGGCTCAGATGAGCCAAACGAGGCTCTGATACCACTTGAAGCGAATAATTATTCGCTTACACAAATAATATTATCAAAAGACTTGGAATATTAAATAAGCCATAATAATATATAAATTGATGATAGATTACAAAGTGAGTGCCATATATATATTAATCGTAAAGGCACTTTGGATACTATCCATGAAAGGATGCGTCATTTTAGAATTGTTTACTAATAACTATTTATTAATTATTAATTATTAATATCAATATGTATTAATATTAAATTAATATTGATATTTAATAGTTATTTAGTGATTATTTATTATATATATTTTTGTTCATTACAGAGTACTCTACTAGGAAGACAGTACGTCAAGATGTAGATGCCACAAGAACTGAACGATAAGTTGCAGAAGATGAGTTGCTTGTTGATTTTGTCAAAAGGGAAAAACCTAGAAAGAGGTGGTTGAATAAACACTATGTATACTTATTTTTTATAATAAATTAAATCCATATGTTTGCATATAAATTTAATATATTTTTTCAAGTACATGCAATGTGTATAGGGAATTGAGAGTGATGTGAGGGGGAGGAGGGACCATAAGATCTCCCACCTTCACGTGGTTGTCCCTTTTCAGTAGAGAATATAAATCTATTCTCGAAACAAAGAGGAGCTCAATGAGGTATTTATACGTGCCATCAATGAAGTAGCTTCAATAGCTATCATAAGTGAGACCACACTCTTATGATCACAATATCAACTAGGTTTCAACCCATCAAATCCTTCACATGTGCAAGTGCTCATCTCAAGCACACTAGGGTTTGACCATTAAACAACCACTCCTAGTTTCACCAACTGAAATATTTGGCCTTCAAAACAATAGGAAGGAAATTACAACCCAATAGGATCCCCCTAGCTATAATCAATCAATTCCAAACAAAGTTGGATGCTTCATCATTCGTATCACACAATTGAACATCCAAGTAGATCATCACATCATGTTCCAAAGAAATCTCAGCAAAATCCATCAATCATGACATCACATCAACCTCCAAGTCCTCCAAACAAAGCATCTCACTATGCTCAAGGTATTCGCGTTAGTGATCTTGTATTCCTTAGGGTTTACTAGCCACTGTGACTGGGAAGACAATAGATCCATTTATAACCAGTAAAAACTACCCTATACAATATATAGTATTTCCTATTGATCACTTTCTCATGATGCCATAGACCACTTCCCCATGGATTTTAGACTAGCCACAGTCTTCATGGGATACATGAGTTCCTCCCTAGCCATAAAGGTTAAGTCTAACATTCCTCCCCACTCAGCCTAAGTTTGAATCCCTAAGAAATCCAAGGAATGTGTTCCAATATTCCATTATTATGGGTTATATAATATGTCTGCATATATGCCAAAGTTGTTAGAAAACATTTTATTAGTAATATTGGCATGAAGAAGAAGGACCAACAACTAAGTAGTTGCTTCTTACTACTTTGAATATCTTACTAATCTTAAATCAAGATACATGTTAGCCAAATGATTACTCTAGACTACTTCTATTATGCAACCAAGTCCTAGATATAGCATAAAAAGAGTAGAAATAACAATAAGAGATTAATTTGCGCCTTAAAAAATGAATAGAAGAGATAGATATCAATCCTCTTCGAGGGAGGAACCTCCTTACATAATGTACTGAGTACACAAGACAAGATAAGATACTACGATGACTAAAATGAGAATATATCCTTCCTATATATAGGAGATAAATGTGTACAAAAACAACTAATAAACCCAATAATAGACCCAAGCCTACATAAATAATATGTAATGCACCACACTATAGGGGGTAATGCACCACACTATATGGTGTAATGTGTTATCACTAAGGGCTTAACAACTTCTATATATTTTACCCTGCTAACATTGCGTGCAGATGAATCTAGATATCATAGGCCTATAGATATCACTATGAACCAACTCTAGAGAAGTGGATTCTAACTAAGTTTATCCTTTGTATTGTTTGAGTGAAGTAATGATGACATTTGAGGGGAAACCTTTTTGTCTAGATGATCTATTTAGAACATTATAAAGATGGCACTTGCAACTACTAAGGAGAAGGAAATTACAGTTACCTATGAAATTGTAGCTGATAAACAAAAAATGGTCAGTTATGTATACTTGATTCCTCTTATTTTCACTCAAGAGAAAAAATTACATACATCTATCTCATTTTTTATTTTACTTATCACTACTTATAAATGCATTGTTGTCTGAAATTGACAAATAGTTTGCTTATGGAATGGATGCAGTATGAAAAAACCTGTTGTATTTCAGAAGATGCAGGAAAATATTGAGAAGTACCTTCCCCTAAAGAACACATAATATACTTGATGCTTTGAAATGGAAAAATAACAAGCTACATGGTGGCAATTGAAACTACAAAATGTATGAAACTCGGAGCATTAGTCATTGTGTTGTTTGTATAAATAGGACACGAGATTAACAAAAATGAACCTTATATGACCTTATATGACCTTAGATGACATAAGATTGTCTAGGAATTCATAAATAATGAGATCAAGAACTCCATTTGTCACGTCCCCACCCCTCTTACCGATGACGAAGAGGACGTGACTAAGTTGTTGCTATTGTCAAAACGGGAAATCTAGCCCCATGAACATAAACATAAAAATGCATTGAATTAAAAACATATGCAGATGCATAATGCAATCTAAAGAGGAATCCAAAACATTCATTTAAGCATTCAACATGTTCATAGTAACCCATAAAACAAATATAGTTGAGGAAATAAAATACAAAAGAATACTTATCTGGAAAAGAAGATGGTTCGCAACTAGCTATATCGCTACATCGTTCCACCCAATTGTAGTTCAATGTGCTCATCAATCTCTCAGCATCACTACCACCCCCGAGCTGGGAATGATTCCATAAGGCACTAGGGAACAACAGGCTCACACATAGTCAAAACCATACGTTCATAGTCAAGCCAACACACGTTGGGTTTCACAGACTATTAAGGAAAAAAGCCAATAACATGGAGGGGTCCTTAGACTTACTCATCCAAGCCAAACCATGCATCAAATACACAGTCATCCAATCAACAGATGGTTCCTTGGACTTACTTTGCCAATCCATCATAAGGATGCACCCAACAACAAAATACCATTGCTGGTTAAGGGCCAAATGTCTCGGGAACCCAAAACATAAAAGGAATTTGGGGAAAACACCCTGAGTGAATAATATGATTCCATCAAAATGTTCAATGGGTCTATTGAGGAAAAACGACCTCTACAACCCTCAAACTGTAGATCTGAATACAGGAAAATGTATATGGCACCACGTGAGAAAAACCAACCTCCCCAAACCCACAGATCGTGAATCTCCTCAGGCCATTCACACAGCAACAACAAACAGGTTTCCCATCTTGTAGAAAGTGAGGAAAAAGTAGAAAAACGTGAGGGAAGCTCCCATCTTGCTCACAGAGACAAAAAAACCACCTCAAACCCCAAAATCGTGTCCCATTCCTTCCCATTCANATTCTGGGCATGGGAAAAATGAAGAAAACAACCCAAATCATGAGGGAGACAACCCCCCCCCCCCCAAACAAACACTGAAATATGAATATCTCCCCCATAGGAACTCAACATCACAAAAACGGCTTCCCCAACCATGGAGAAACATGGGAAAACTGAAAAAACGTGAAGGGAAAAGCTCATTCCCCTTCCTGCTGCGTGAGATAGCCCACGTGAGTCAGAATGGGTGAGGAAATGAAATGCATGGATGCATAATGGCTTGGGCATGCATTCCCAAGATTTTAATTTCCACATAAGTCAAAAACACTTTCCAAAAATGGGGGACTTCCCAAATTCGAATTTGACCTCCATACCTTTACCATCCCAAGGAAATAACTTCCTTTACCAACTTTAGATGACTGGGCATAAAAGATAAAAAGGGTAGTTGAACACTTTGTGGGTTTTCCCCCATTGGCCCAAGGGTTAATTATTTCCCCCTCCCTATTCCTTGTGAAATCATGCCCCCATCTCTTTAATGTTGTAGCACATAGCTAGTTGTGGTATTTTTATCAATTTGCATTTTACATGATGTATCAAGCATATCGTGCTTGGCTAGCACATAAACCATCGGCATTGATTTTAATCGCCATAATACACTAAATCCATGGTTGAGCCTTTTCCTTGGGCTCCTCACCATGATCAAATAAAAATATTTACATCATATGAAATTCAATACCACGGGGTCAAAACCAGGGTGTTACACCATTAGTTTCTAGAATTCCAAATCCATGTACATCATATTTTTTTATGTGTTGTATTCCACATACAATCTAGATGACCAATTTACAGTTTAGGCTTAAATTTTATAACCAAATTTTATCTTTGTTTCCAGATCCTCCCATGAATTCAACCTACTTCTTTATTGCGATTCAACAAACTTGTGGGTTGCCAAGGTTGCTAACCTCCTCCTTGTTTTGGATGTAGTAAAGATTTGTCTACTTGATCAAGGAAAATTCAACTCTATGGGGGGTTTGAACTTATGTATGGGCACTAAAATTAATTTTATTTAAGTACTTGACTGTGGCCTAGTTTGTGCAATTGGCTCATTGTTTAATCATATAATACTAGCTAGGATAATGGGGTTGGGATGTTTGTGCATAATATTGTAGTTAAGAGGTAATATAATTATCATAGGCATTCCAATGGATTCTATTTTACTAAGAATGATGTATATTTTGGAAGGATTTGTTTTTTAAAAGGAAATTGGAGAAATTGTTAAAGTGCATACCATTTCGTAGGAACAATCTCTTCATGAAACAAGTAGGAATAAAGTGCATAAAATTTCCTAGGAACACTCTCTTCATGAATCAGTCAACCACTTTCATGACCTTGTTATTAGAATCTATAGGTATACATAACATATTTAGTCAACATACCATAAATAGAATGCTTACCCTCAAATTTTGATAAGCAAGAGTGAGATTTTTCTCATGGCTCATAACGTCAACTAGTATTGCCTCACAAAATATGAAACATGTCACAAGTGATATTTAAACCCAAGTGGGGAGGATAACATTTATCCTCCCTAACCATCCGAGCCAGATCTAGTTGAACTATTGAAATTAATGCTACTTGCTCACATTTCAATATGGGCATATTTTTTTTTTTTAATTACTCAATATCGTTGCATTTCTGACAAGATAGACTATATCCAATGAGGTTTCTATATAACTGAAAGTAAAGGAATTGAATTTTTGTCTAGGGTTTTATCGGATATCCGACGGACCCCTAACAATAATCCGACGAGAATTCTATACCTACAATGACAAACATTGTCGTATCTGTAATCGAATTTTTGACCCATACATGTCGATTATTCGACAACCTAGGAGGAATAAGATGTCGGTTAATCGACCAAGTATGGGTCGAAAATTCAATGACAGATCATCGGATTTTGTCTCAGGTCAATGGTCCTTACATGTCAGTTTTTAAACAACCTGGGAGGAATAAGGTGTCGGTTAATCGACCATGAATGGGTTGGAAATTTGACGACAGATCGTTAAATTTTTGTTGTGGATCTGTGGTCCTTATATGTCGGTTATGTGATGAGTGGTTGTCATATTTACGATGAATTTTTGTATCGATTAGATATCCGACGAAGTTTTACCAACATTTAAAAAAAACTACTTTGTCAGATGTTAGACAAAGTGTTGTCGAAAACTAGATAAATATGTCGTCGGATTTGGGTTCAAATTTACTCATGTCTTAAAATATAGTGGTATAAATACACATGGTTTTTTTGGGGAGGATTACCCATCGATGATGCCTTTGAGAAATATTTTAAATGAGAGTGGGGAGGGAATAAAGATAAATAAAATATAATATGGAGAGGTCCATAATTTCACATGTGATATCATAACAAGCATACAAATATGTTTTCCATATATATTTCCTCATGTTCCTCATGTGTAGGGTCCCATGCATAAACCACAAACGCTATAATAGTACATAGTGTGCAAGGAAATTTTTTGTGGCTCCAAACCTTATCTATTATGAGCTTTCCCATACTAACTATGTGAAAATGGGCTCCTTTTACTTTCTTGAGAGAATTCTTGTGTCTATTATCATGTTTTACAACCCCAATCATTTTATGCATGTGCCTTCAATCTCCCATTTAGGGACCAATCCATTTATTTTTACCACCAAATCATTCCTTCATAAATATTAATCCTTTTCGATATTTAGCATGATCTAGTGACTTATGCATGCATCATACTTATTACTTTTTATAATTTAGGGGGTATTTAAGCCCCTATTTTCAAGCAAAATATTCTTCATAAACCGTCATTTCTCAACCCTAAGCATGTATTGGTTGAAGTGATGCACCCTTAGAGCCAAATGCCATATATTTTCCCCTCAAATTATGTGATGCTAGATTATTATGTATGCCATTCACTCAAAAGGATAACTTTACCTTTTTTAGCCACATATCTGTTCATACTATTGCATGTCTTTTTTATTGTTGGTTTCCATTTTTTTCCTTATTGCATTTAGGTTAATATCCTTAAGAACACATGGTAAATTTGATCTAGGGGCATAAAAACCAAATGGCGTAGCATGATTGAGTTCCATAAGCTCTAGCAAGTCTATTTGGGAAAGGTCAATGTGTGCACACTATCACATGCTCATGAACCAAAGTTTTCAGGAATTGACCCTTTAATGCAAAAATTGCATTTCTATTATTGAGAAAAACCCTAGTTCTAGAATTTTTCGAATAAAAAATATCCCGGCCATGGATTAATGAGATTATCATGCCCCTAATTTTAGTCCAATGTCACGAGTCCAACGTGAAAGACAATTCATCGATTTTGTCCTTGATTCTCATTTTATGGTGAGTTATAATTCACCTACTGAAGGAATTCAAGGACACGTCATGAATTTGGTCCAGTTGTATAAAAACTAAGTGGAGTACTATATTTGAGTCCCGTAATATCCAAAAATTATGTTTGGTCAAGGGAAACATGAGCACACTATCCACATGCTCATGAACCAAAGTTTCAAACAACTGATCATTCATTGCAAAAATGCATTGCATGATATTGAGAAAAACCCTAGTTCCAAATACCACCAAATAAAATAATCTCTTGGTCATGGAATCGTGGGTTAAGGGTTCCCCTAGTTTTAACTCGAAACCACCAATTAAATCGAATTTATGATTCATCGATTTATTTATTTATTTTCCAAGAAAAAAAAGCATAATTTTATTCATCTTTCGAGATCAAAATTACATTCTGAATATTCACAACCACGTGAATGCCGAAGTCCAAAAAAAATTTGGAACCAAAAAATAGACTGCTAAGTCTTCTGAAAAATAGAATCAAGGAAAGCATATTCAAATGCATTTTCACATGAAAACTATATAGATCATTACATTTTATATTTCCACAAAAAAGAGATCATATAGATCGGCCTGTTACAGCCAGCAAGTTACCATCAAAAAATTTCTTGAACCCACTGATGGTTCACCATCTACCAAAAAAACACTGTATGCTTTCGAGGAAGATCATTAGCATAATAGATTCATCCAGTTGCCTGCTATATTCCAGCAATAATTCTGGCCACTGATAGATCACGATAAAAAACCAGTTCCTATAAATAGAAACCTCTGTCAATATATAGCAGAAAACATACACCTGTTCACTGTTTTCAAAAAATAACATGACTTTATATCCACAAAAAAGAGGAACATATATTTCTGCCTGTTACAGCCTGTATTGAAACATCAAAAAATACTGAACCCACTTGGTTCATGATCTGCCATAATCACTGTATGTTTTCTCAAAAGAGATCACTAACAGTTTAGATTCCATCATGCGATAATATCATCAGTTCTGATAACTGATAGCTCACGATAAAAATATCAGTTCATTGTGAATAAGAAACCTCTGTCAATTATATGCCGTAAACATAAACCTGTGACCATTGGCACAAAAAAACCACAGTTTCATAATATTATACCAGGCTATCTAAACCGCATCCAATATCAGTCGAGATATATACATCAATAAGGTCTGACTTCAAATATTTTCAATAAACAGCCTATGATAAAAAGTCTGAACTGTATCTTCATTAATTTCTTTCACCAGCCAAGAGCCCAATGCCAACCGGAGCCCTTCCTTGGAAGCTTTGTCCTCTTCCTGGTTGTTTTCCCTGTATACATGACGGCACGAGAAAGAGTCAAAACGAAATATTCATCGATTTAATTACTAATTCTAATTGTTGGATAATCTTATGATTGAGAGGGGGGGGGGTGAATCAGCAATAACGTAGATATATGTATTATTTCATTTTGACATAGTTTCACCAATTAAAACTTAAATACAACAACACACAAATATATGAGATAATTGTATATCTAGAAATATATGAGAATGACTACATCAGTGGGAGAATGCAATATCCAAAAATGAGCACCCATTCATTTTAGATGTTGACTTAATCCTCAAGTACAATCTACTGGTTACAAGCACTGACCTAAAATGACTTCAATCTGCGTGAGCATCGGCTCACAAACTTCATGCATCAACCTGAATAGATGTCCACCACTATTGTAATCTCTCTTATATTCATCTGAATATATGTGGCTGAATATCTACGTATAGATATATGTTTCCACCACTATGAGGTGCAATAAAGATTGCGATGCGTATCTGTACTAAACACTATTTGGAAATGAGTCACTTTTGTGTCTTTGCAATCTATTTTTTCAATGTGTAAGGAATTTGTATATCCTTAATACAAGTATCCTTATAAATAAATCTTCTTGATGTATATCATCTGTCGATTTCCACACTTCAGATCCACTGCATAAAATTATTTCTACGTTCAACAAGCCATTGATACCCAAAAATTCTGGAGCTTCTCTTAATAAGAATTTCTTCAAGTCTTCATGCTTATAATATTTCTTCAACACATCCATATCTTGATTATTTATACTCTATCCAATTCAAGAGATGTGTCCACTTGTTGAAGTTCCTTAACCTTGGATAATTCCCCACTTGTTTACATCTTCTTCAAGTTAAAATCTACATTAGCGTGCCACTTATAGTAATTTATCGTTTGTGGGATTTGGTGCATATATGCCAACCTCCTTGTGGGAATTGTGAACATAAGTTCATATATGATATTATTCTATATAAGTATTCATTCCACAAACCATTTTCTTTATGGTATTTTTAGACACAAGTTTGTATTTTAGGTTCTTCATTTGTAAGTCCCATACAACTGGTATTTGCACATATCTACCATTTTCAATGTTCTTCTTGTGGATTGTTATTTGTGCACTTGTGACTAATTTCGTGGTGGGATCTCTTCCCTTTCTAGACTTCGACATTCTTCCATATGTATTTCTTCAAAATGGATTTGTTTGAGGAAGTCTTTATCAATTACAACATGTTCAACAAAATCCTTTAACATCAATCTCCTTTGATATTCTTTAACATCCATTGCAAGATGTTCAATTATCGATCCTTTTACAAGTCATTCGACTCTTTGACATCACTAAAAATACATGTTCAACAATCTCCCCCTTTGTCATTGATGTCAACACCACTCAACACCACTCTGTCATAACACCTGTCATAAGATCCCCCTGAAAGTGAACTCTATTCCTATGCTCAAAATTGTTGTCCCTGATATTATCCTCTGATTATTTTCTAGTTTTTTTGTGTATATTTTCCTTTCAACTTCTTCCATTTACTCATTCTCCCCTTATCATTGGTATTTCTCTTTCTCTCCCGCTTTGACATCAATGGAAGAGGGACTCTCTTCTTTGTTGACTCCCCCTGGATTTGTGATCATTTCTTCCTATTTGGTTTGCTTCTAGTGTGATAGGTCACATATAACTAATCTATGCATCAGATAGATAGAACTGAACTATTATGCCTCATCACCGCGTCTCAATTAATGTTGTCTGTGAGTGATCTTATCTTGGATTTCTGACACGAGGGATTTTTATAAATTGCAATAAATTATCCTATTTTCACACATATTTCCAACCATCTGCATGCATGGTGAGAGTTGATATGTCCAATACCTTGTCCACGTGTTGTGTTTTTACTAAGACTTTATTTTGACATTATTCTTTTAAATCACTTTTTTTCTTCATCGAACTATGCATTAAATTTCGACATCTTCGTGATCACAATTGGATTGCACAGTGCATGAATTCATCAAATTTGACACCCCTTCAATTTATATATGAGCGCGTGAAGATAAATGTCTCTGGATTCTATAAGTTAGCAATGTTTTCACTTGGTTCATTCCCTATCAAGCTTATCCTGCTTTGTGCGGATTTTGAAGTTTCCTCCTTCAACTATCCTTACTTGATTGTCATCATGTATTTCTTCCAAAGGTTAAACAATTCCCTTGAAAACCTTTGTTTGGTGGTCTAGTCACAACATGCAGACTTGGGATGGCTAAGGGTGGATATGGGTTCTTGGAAAAACCAGATACATGAATCCAATTTCATGCCTTGGTACCATAAATCGTAGTTTAATAGGATGACTTCTGAGTCGCTTTCCAACTTGAGTATATGGGTTGATCTCTTATAACATCAGCAACAACAAACACTTGATCTTCTGAATCAGATTAGAGTCAAGCATGCTTCCTTAGATTCATCATCTTTAGCATTGAACCTTCTTCCTTTATTGCAATCATGAGAGTTTTCTAAGACATCTGCGATGGATATGGACCTACATTTATCACCACTGCCTGCCACCCAAGTTGAAGAAGTCAATCTGAAATCGTGTTTATGACTCATCTCCATCTTCTATTGTCTTCAATTTTGTTCATGATGGGACTGAATCTACTTCGATCTTGTTCGACTCTACCATGTTGTTTTGTATGCTAATGCGTGGCCCGATGTAATTAATACAAGCTACGAAGCTCCCTTTTGTAATAACTCTTTTTGAATATAATGTAAAACTTCCATTTTGCAAAATCCATGTGTATTACTTATACATGTTTCTCCTTGTTGTTTTTATGCAAGATAATCCCACACTTTTGAAAATAAGAACCGCATAAATAATAACAATCTTCAGAAAAATTATATATGCAACAATCTACTACTTTAGTCCTTGAATTCCTGATGTACTTGTTTGAACTCAAGGATCTTACATAACCCATTTTGGTTAGCAATGAAGGAAATAATTGTTTGTTTCTAGAACTCTGATGGCATTGTATATATCTTCTGTGCACTCCTGAGATGCCTTCTTTACCCATATCTCCTTGTGCACCATCAACTAAATTGTGTTAGCGTTTACATATTTTGCACACTTTTGAAATACATTCTTAACCCATGTATTATTGTGCACAGTCATCCTCTGCTTCTGTGGTGGATTCTCTTTTACATGCTTATGCCAGACAGGTATTTTTATATTTTTTGTTTCCATGGAACAATGCAAATCCTTGTTCCCATACTCATCACACACATAACATCTAATGGTGTGGTGGTATTTTTCTATATGTCCAACATAGTCACATTTCCAACACTTTACCAGAATGAAGCTATTTTGGAGTTAACATACATGTATTTCTTATGTATTGTGAGTAGTTCACATCTTCTATAAGATGTATCTTGTTGTTAAAAATGAAATCCTCCTTTGTTTCAAAAATCATCACTTGCCTCTATATATCCAATATCTATCTTGTCCTCTAGAGACTTTTGACTGATTAGGATCTTGTCTAGAATTGTTGAGCTATTATAAAACTTGGCTTGTGTATCTGCGTCCATGCATTTTTTTATTTTCCCATGAATTACACAAACTGGATCATATTTCAAGTATGAAATTTCTGACTCTTTTAGCGCAATTTGTTCTCACAATAACCCATTCATTGATTCTGACTCCTTCCAAGATTTTCAAGTGCAAACTTGTTTCCTTCAAGTTCCTTGATTTTACCTTTTGTGCTGGGCAATTCCTCTTCTCTGACATTATTTTATTCTCCAATGTTTCCCACATGTCCTTAATTTGCTTGACTTGTTCTTCTACCTTTTCCAGTTGTTTTTTTAGAACCTCAGTTGTTCTTCCTTGATTTTTTCAGTTCTTCCAATGCACTGACTAATTCTCCTTCCCAATCTACTTCAATACATTCATCATCTTCAAACTTAGACCTTTCTTCTATGTCTTTTGATATTTCTTTTGCTTTAGTCTTTGAAGATAGTAAACTAATTCCATTGTAGGAACATTTACTTGCAGTCTTCTTTTTTGGTTTGGAGGATTCTTTAGTGCAACTAAACTTTTATTTAGCATCGGATTTTGGAGAAGACATACATATTCCATTATAGGTCCACTTATTTGATGGTTTTTATGTGCTTCCTTGAACTCCTTTGACTAACGATCTTCCTCCTTCTGCTGAATTTTCATCTTGAATAAGTGCCATGAACAATACATCTCTTGTATTGTCATTGTTATATTCTTCTTCGGATGAGTTGTTGTCCTCTTTAATGTACAGGTTCTTTTTCTTCTATGAAAACTTCCTTATTTCTCCAACTTCGTTTTGTTGGTGCTTACTTCTTCATTCTTGTCAATCTTATTCTTCTTCATTTTATTCATATGTGCACTTTAAAGCAAAATGTCCAATCTTTCCACATTTAAAACACTTGAAGGGAAACTTCCCTTTGTATTTGCCTTGTCCTCTTTTTAACTTTATCACAATATTAGGCTCTTCTTCATCAAACATATCAACTATGTTGTTGCACTCATTCTTGTTTAGTTTCAGATTCCTTGTGGCTTTAAATGTCGCTTCCTTTCTGGAGATATTTTCTGGTTCAATCCTCATTTCATAAGCAGTGAAAATTCCATACAACTTGTCTTTTGTTAGTTTGTCTAAATTAGATCTATCCTCCAAGACTGACACTTTTGAATTGAACCATGAGTGAAAAGATATTAATTCCTTTTGTACAAGTTAATCCTCTTCAATTGTTGCTGCAAGTCCCTATTTAGAATTTACTAGATCATCTACTCTGAGAAAGTATGTCGCAATATATTCCTCCTCCTTCATCTTCAATGTTTCAAACTACGCAAATAAGGTTTGCATCTTATTGTTCTTGACCTTTTCATCTCCTTTGTAAATTCCTTTTAGTTTGTTCCTTATTTCTTTTTTTGTGGCGCATTGCAAACTTTGGTAAATTCAACATCATCTAGTCCACATAGTATTGTGTTCTTTGCTCTTGCATTCCATTCATATTGTATTTTGTTTTTTGGGTCAACTAGTGCAGTTCTAGAAGTTGTGTGCTCATTAGTTCCTTCTGACTAATCTCAAGATATCCATTCTAAGGGGCTGCAAATAAACCTCCAGTTGTCTTTTCCAGAATGTATAATTGGAGCCATTAAATATCAGTGCTCGGTTGGTGGAAATACCTTCTTATTTGTCCATATCTACATTGGATCCTTATTCCATATGTTAATATGTTACTGAATATTCCCATTATGATACCAATTGTTGTATGTATCTTATTACTGAGAGGGGGTGGGGGTGAATCAGTAATAACACCGATATATGTATTATTTCACATTGACATATTTTCACCAATTAAAACATAAATATAACATCACGCAAATATATGAGAATAATTGTATATCTATAAATACATAATAATGATTACATCAGTGGGAGAATGCAATATCCAAACATGACCACCCACCCATTTCAGGTGTTGACCTAATCCTCAAGTACAATCCGCTTGTTGTGGGCACCGACATGCAACAAATTTGATCAACACAAGCACCAACTCTCAAAATTCATGTACCGACTTGAACAAATGTTCGTTTAACTATGCAAATTGCGGCTTGTAGCAACCAAGCTTCGACCTATGGATAACTATAATCTCCGATTGTGTAAGATCCAAATTCTGAATTACATTCTCCATCCCCAACTAGAAGGATGCACCAACCCCCTAATTATATTTACCAGTTTCAACTAGAAGGAGGCTCCAACCCCCTAATTATATTTACCAGCTTCAACTGGAAGGAGGCTCCAACCCCCTAGGTTTTATCTACTCCAACAGAAAGGATGCTACAACAACCTGGATTTGTATTACCGACTCCAACTAGAAGGAAGTTGTGACTCCATCTTCCTTTCCTTGTCTAAACTCCCTGATATGAAAATAAGAATGTATGACAAAAATTCCAAGTTACCTTAGTTGTAAATCTGCAATTGTTGTAATATCTTTGATCCATTTTTAAATATTTATGTCTAAATATCTTCTTATGGATATCAGTTTCCACCACTGCGATGTGTGATAAAGACTGCAATTTGCGTCTCTATACTAAAAATTGTTCGGAACTCGGTCACTTATGTGGCTCTGCAATTTGTGTTTTCACTTAGTAAGAACATTTCACATCCTTAATACATGTATCCTTATAAAGCGCTCTTGTTTTTGTATATCATCTATTGATTTGTGCACTTTGGATCTATTCCATAAAATTCTTTCTACTATCAAAGATCCATTGATACCCAAAAATTCCAAAGCTTGTCTTAATCAAAATATCTCAAGTCTTCATGCTTACAAGATTACTTCAACACATCTAACTTTTTCTTATTTATACTTTATCCAACTCAAGAGATGTTTCCACTTGTTGAAATTCCTTAACCTTGGATAATTCCCCACTTGTTTGCATATTATTCAAGTTAAGATCTGTGTTGGCATGTCGCTTATCACAATTTATCTCTTATGGGCGTTGGCATACATATGCCAACTTTGTTGTGGGAATTTTGCACATAAGTTCATATATGATATTCTTCCTTACAAGTCTTCGTGACACATACCATTTTTTTGGGGACTTTTACACACAAGTTTGTATTTCAGGTTCTTCATTCGTAAGTCCCATATAACTAGTATTTGTGCATACCTTCCATTTTCAATGTTCTTCTTGTGTATTTTTATTTGCACACTTGTGACTAGTGTCATGGTCGGATATTTTCCCTTTCCGGACTTCCACATTCTTCCATATGTATTTCTTCAAGCTGCTTTGTTTGAGGAAGTCTTTATTAATTACAACATGTCCAACAAACTCCTCTGACATCAATCTCTTTTGATATTCTTTGACATCCATTGAAACATGTTCAACTATCGATCTTTTGACAAGTCATTTGATCCTTTGACATCAATGCCAATACATGTTCAACAATTCAGGGACACTTGGGGAATTTGGTTGAGGGGAATAAAAACTAGATAGAGCAGCAGAATTGAGAGGCATAATCTCCAACAAGTCTATTTAGGCAAAGCCAATGTGAAAAAGTAATTTCTTGTTTTAATTCACATAAATTATCAACCAAGGTTGGTAAACTAGCAAGGTATCGTGCAAAGTATATGAAAAACTAAGTTCAACTAACAACACACAATAAATTTCTTAAAGTAAATATCTGATTGATTGAATTAATTTACTGTCTTTATACCAATAGGTTACTCTCTCAAATTTAAACTTCTAGGAAAATATTATGTTTGATATTATCACAGTATTTAGATAACAATCCTTGATTTATTAGTCATGCAAACATGAAATGAACCAAATTAAAACTCTCCAAATGATAATCATCACATTGTATGAAATCACTTTGTATGCCCCAATAACTAATTACCAAATCAAATGGTGATCCTATACGAACTACTAGAACTATCAAAATGCACAGAACACAACTTTTGCTTTTATTACAAATTGAAGTGTAACACCCCGGTTTTGACCTCGTTTGCATTAAATTTATATGATGTATATATTGTAATTAATCATGGTGTGGAGCTAAAGGAAAAAGCCCCACCATCGATTTAGCGTTTTATGTTTCGGCGATAATTTCTGATGGTATTTTGTGCTAGCTGACACATTATAATTTTGGACATCATGTAAATATGCAATTTAATTAAAAACCCACAACCAGCTATGTCAATGCAACAATAATGATATGGGGCCGTGATTTCCTAAGTGTTACGGAGAGAAATTCCTATGGCTTGGGGTACCACAATAGACAACTTGACTCCAGAAATCAATCCTTTCCAATATGCAATCATGAAATTAAATATCTAACACTAAAGGATCAGACCTCGTACCTTATTCCGGACGGTTGAAGTAGATCCCCGTTGAGCTTTCCAACTTCAACTTGAATTGATAAAGTACTTCCTCAACAACAAGTAAACAATACAAGCATACTATATATATTGGTGTTAGATCTATTCTAGCATATATAATCAACAATTTATAAACATTTGAAATCATCCAATGGATAAAATATTCATTCAAACATACATTATTGGACAGGAAAAGACATTTCTATTATTATAAAATCAGATATTACAATGGATACAACCTCTGTCGGCACGTTCGCGAATCGAAGAAACTGAATCCCCCACTTGGGCCTCCACCACTTCAATCCTCCATCTCTCGATAGCAAGCTCACAAGCAAAAGGCAAGCTTGGGAAGAACACAAAAGTGCTCCAACAGACAAAGGGATGCAGACTCAAGCATAAGTTTTGGCAACAATGGACTATAGTTTCTTCGCTCTCAATTCTCTCTTATGCCTTCAATGTACCAAAGAGTTCCTTATATATATTTTCAAAGGGGTAATGAAAGGTTGAATCCAAGTGATCTCAAGGCATATGGAAGGCCAGGAGTCAAGTGAGTCGGATCCATGTCAAGGAAAACTCCAAAAGGATTTGGATTTTGTACACATCCCGATGTACATGGTTTTAGTGGTCAAACCCGTGTATATACGCGATTAGAGGTTTAAAAGTCACGTGTATCATTTTTCACATGTTTTTAGGGATGGTCAAGGAAACATCAAATGACAAAAAGTGGTCCAAGGGGTCCAATGAGTCTGCAGCGGGACAGGGGAAATTCCATACAAGTGTGATTCACCTGGAGTGGTAAAATCAACTATAATAGATGCCCCCTAATGTGTGAGGTCAGAGGGGTCATATGATGGCCGAAATACATTATAAGTCCATCCCAGAAGTGAAGTGATGAAGAATCCCAAATGGAAGACCAGCCACCCAACCAACATAGTACACTGATACAACTCTACACATAACTGCAAATACATATAGCAGTCCCAGATACATAAGAGTACAATGGCCATGAATAGGAATGCTACAAGATATCACATAAGTGGTCATCACCACGTACAATATGCATGGATCAGAATCTCCATGATGAAGATATACAAAGGACCATGATCTCCATAATAGTTGAAGATATAAAATGGATCAAGATCTCCATAATAGCTGTAAATGTTTGACATATACTGGAATCAAATCACGAGAGCTGAAATCTCATGAACACTGGCATGATCAAGTAGGTGGCATATAAGAGATGCCACCAATCTGGAAGGTCTTCTACACAAACCGCTACGAGTACATGTTCTACTATGCGAATAGAGGTGTCGAGGTCGAACATAGTAGTTTATCATCTGATTACCGGTTGTTAATGTATACCGTTAACAGACGCGAGATCACCCACCGATAATGAAAATGGGAATCAAGGTACTAGAGTGCAAACTAACAAGTGTGAATAAATGTGTTGAGGTCAAACACTTGAGAGGATCCATCGATTAGGGGACATTTATGTATTCCCAAAGACTGTCGATGGTGAGAGAACCTGCCATTGATGACTGCAAGTCTCAAGGCACTCAAAATGACTCTAGATTCCAATCCTAGAATAAATGATCTGAAGTCGATGGGATGAAATCCGCTAAAAGGAGGGCATTAAGGCATCCCCCATCATCCAACATGAGGTACTCAGCAAAGTTGTATGATGTGGAAGGACTCGATCATAAGGTGCATGAATCAGTAACTGTACCGGGAATGGCCAACATGCAAAGTCAAGATAATTGAGGAATGGCTGAGTCAGGTTTCAACTTCCTTCGAACAAGAGCATAACGGCGAATGGTGACTGAATAAAGGTAGCATAGACTCGATATGCAAACTGGGACATCTCTGCGACATAGGAGGCATCGACAGAGGCTCCATAGGGACTGGAAGCTTAACCAGTCGGTGGAGATAAAATCAGATAAACGAGTACAGCTCCTAAAGTCAAACTATAAACCCAACCAATGGATGTGATATACAGTGCTCTGTTCGAAGGCGACACGACTTGACAGTTGCCAAAGATAACATCTTTCCTTGTCCAGCTTTTTGGTTTTTTTTATTTTTTTGGACTTTTTCAATTATTTAAAAAGCTTGAAAAAGAATAAAATGGCTTTATAGTTACAGACTAGGAGGAGACGAGTATCATAGGGGCAAACAAACTAGTTCCAAGCAGTGGAACATACCTATGCTTAATGCAAGGACACATGTGTAGGATATCAACACTCGGGGGGAATCCCCTCTCGGTAAAAAGGGAATCAAGTTGTAAAGGATATATAAAATGGCTCTGCATGGCTAGACATTAGACAAGCTTGGGCTATATGGCTGAAACGCAATGTCAGGGAAGCCGACATAAAGCTCAATAAGGCAGGCAAAGCTCATGATAATGCAATTACAACTTGACATACGGGAGTCCTGAGGGAAATAGGCCAGCAAAAGATCAAGAGTAGTATGAGGCTCTTGCGAAATGTCATGGCAATACTATACAATAGACTCCCACACCCTAAAATTCAAAAAGTCAGCATGGGCACCAAATGCAAATAAGGCGCTAACTAGGGTACCCATGTAAGGTCAAGCTCTACCACCCATATCATGCCACTTCTAAAGCAACAAGAAGGTTCTGTGACATAATAGAGTGGGTTCATACCTAAGGCTATGATGAAACGGTCATAAGGTCATGCAAAATGCAAATGGTGATGAAACCTAACTTATATGCCAGTTTAGACATGATACCTGAAATCGGCACGAACGGGTCAATCCAATGGTTGAAACGACACTCGAAAAGGTCTACTACATCATAAATTAGGCAAAAAATAGTCCAAACTATAGGAAAGGGGGTAAAAATTTTCAAAATTTTGAAAAATTTCTATAAATAGTAAATATTTTAAAACATTATAAAACATTTGAAATTTTTACCCAATTAAGCTCAAATTTTCAACAGCGAATTCCAGGAGATCCAGCTGGCGGACTCCACTATTGTTTCTTCTAGGTACTTACCCATGCTCTTCTCTTCCATTTCAATGCAATTTTTATCAAATTCCATGGTCATTTGAGGTTTCTAGGCCAAACTAAAAAATGCGTTGTGGCCCACACGGAAATTGAGGGTTTTTCTGCGTATAGGGATGGATATACATGGAAAATGCCCCCAAACCCACGTACATACGTGGCTGTTTGTAAAACAATCGTGTATGTGGCCACGCATAAGGTTTTTTGAGTAATCTAATGGGCAAACTTGCAATTTTTTGTGCAAGATGGTCCTAGAGTGGAGAGAGCATGAACATGGTGATGTAGAGGAGGCAGTAAAGGCCGATCTAATGGCTCAACAAGCGCTATGTGCATGTGGCCTCTACAAGTTTTGGTGTCTTGGCGGCTTGAGAGCCAAACTAAGACTATTGCAGATGCTGGTGGATTATTGGGATCTAGACTCTGAGTCCTTCCAGATAGATGGGATGTCCCTCACCATAGAGGTGGAGGACATATACTTTATTACTGGACTTTCCCGATGGGGGGAAGTAGTGAACCTTCGTTCTCATGGTGGGCCCAGAGGTGGCCTGACTATCGACGAGTACATTGCAGTGTACTGCTATCCAGACACAGAGAAGGTGGGGAGTCAGGTCCCAACCAACTCTATACAGGTGCTGGGCCTAAAGGCCATTCTATTGACATTGGGCAGGATAGTAGGCTTGGCTTCACTCCACCAGGCCTCGCGGCCTCTGATGTTCTATGCAGTGGAGTGCATGTGACCCACGGTCTATGACTGGAGCACTACACTACTGAGCAACATGAAACATCAGCTCAGTGAGTGTAAGGCGGGCAGAGTGAGGAACTTCGGGTTCAACAACATATTGAGCACATTTTTCTTCGAGCTTGTTCCAGGATTGAGCCCCAGAGTTGACGTTCCTCTTCACGGGGTTCGAGATCTGGCGCAACGGCATTGGGCAGATGCTATGCATAGACTGGGGGGAGGTAGGTTGGCCAACCCTTATCCAGCTGATTTATTTCCGTGGTGGCGACGACAGATAGTTGCCATCGATGACTACCCCTATGCGGGGATAGATTTTTGGGGGGCCCCGGACATGCCACTACCACTAGGATTAGCATATGGTGACATATGTAATGAATCTCAACCCTCTTTTCTTTTTTTTAAAATTTTTGAGTTATTAAAATTTTGTTTTTTGTTTTCTGATTATATGAAATCAAAAGACATATTTTTGGGTGACAATATATAGTGAAATCTACCATTTGCATGTAGATGTGGGACCACGGTAGCCTGAAGGCTTCCCTCGTCACAGACAGAGGGGAAGAGGAGATGATATCACGGGTGTGGATGCGGAGCGAACTCTCTAGAGCATTCATACCAACTTTGTTAGGTTGACACATAGAGTTCCCATGGCGCAAGTCGAGGGCTTGCCTGAGGCTATGCAGCGCCAGGTGGTGGGTGTACCACGAGCATGGGTGCGATTATTCCGATGGCTAGCTAGAGCCGTAGTGACCTTCCATGATTACAACCCCCCTCCTCCTCCACAGGCTTAGAGACCTGGGAGTGACACATTTTGTATTACCGTGTATTATATTCTGGTGGCTGGAGAGCCCCATTTTTGTATCATGACACTATGTATTTCACATTTTGGATGTTTATAAAATCTCTTATGATGATCGGTTTATTTATTTACATGTGTAAAAATTTGTGTTTGTGATGAATTTATTGTGTATGAAACAAATGCCAATCTAACACGTAGTTAGCATATGAGTCAGCAACTTGATTATTACTTCTTGGAATATGTATGTATGTTATGTTGTCAAATTGCTGTTCTAATAATCTCACACGTAAGAATATTCTTAATAATGTCGGATCTCTAACACGGTACAAACCATTAAGATGTGACACTACCAACTTCGAATCAAGACGTACCTCAAGAGAAAGAACACCATGTGAAATGGCATCTTGTAAAAGCTCAATAACGGCACTATATTCAGCAACATTGTTGGAATATGGCCATATACATATGCCTCCTAAAGACAGTACCTGACCCATAGGAGTATAAATCACCCAAGCAGCAGAGGCTGAGTGTTGAGTGTGACGGCTCGCACCATCTGCGAATCCTATGTAGGTGGAAGATTCCGTTGACATTTGCCAAAAGAAACGAAACTAATCACAAACCTGATCACGATAAGGAAAAAGACCTAACTATGCAAATTGTACAATAATATGCAATAACCAGCCTCGGCTGAAAATCGTGCATATTATTTCTTGAGATAGACCCCATTTCTAGGCTTCGCCAAGGCCATTCCCTCATAATCTACTAACTCATAAGCACCCTTCTCTAACACATGTTTGACGACATAAGGACCATGCCACATGGGGTTAAACTTTCCTGCCCCCAAGGGTTCCTTCGGTTGATCCCACAAAAGGACCAAGTCTCCCTCACTAAACCTCCTTAGACGGACAGACTTATCGTACTGGACCTTTACGCGGCGTTTATTTACCTCTAGAGCCACCAAGGTATCTCGACGCTGCTCATCAAGTTGCTCAAGGTGGACCAAACGCTCCTCCAATGGTGAAGTGTCTGGTAAGAGTTCTACAGCTATCTTCAAAGAAGGAATCTTGCATTCAACCGGCAATATTGACTCCACTCCATGTACAAGTTGATATGGAGAAAAACCCATGACAGTCTTAACCGTGGTTTTATATGCCCACAAAGCAAGATATAACATGATGTGCCAATTATTCTTGTTCTGTGTGATGGTTCGTTGGAGAATGGATTTGAGTGATTTGTTCACTGTTTCCACCTGTCCATTCACTTGAGGGTAGTAAGAGGAGGAATGCTCTTGCTTGTACCCTACTTTGATGCCAACTCTTCCATCATACAATTCTGAAAGTACGAGCCATGGTCAATGACAAGCTCTTTTGGAATCCCGAACTGAGTAATAATCTGGTTGAATACGAAGTGCACGACTGTCTCACCATCAGATTTAACTGTAGGCATAGCCTCAGCCCATTTCGTGAAGTAATCAACAGCCACTATGATATGATGATGCCCCCCAGCCGAAGCTGGGTTGCAATCCATAAAATCAAGCCCCCACTTAGTGAAGGGACCAGCGGTGATGATGGGATATAACGGGGCAGGTTTCGAGCACATATTACGTGCGAACACTTGGCAAGGGTGGCACCTCTTGACCGCATCTACACAATCCTTAAATATCGACGGCCATAAATAACCTGCTCTTAATATTTTTTGGGCTGTAGAAAGCCCAGATAAATGACCACCACATGCCCCTCCGTGGAAATCATTCAGCACTACCTCAGCCTCTTCATGGGTTAAACAACATCGTAAAATGGAATCTACCCCACGATGGTATAAAGTGTTATCCACTATGAGGTAATTCTTAGACACTTAACGTAATCGCCATCGTTCATCCTGTGAGAGGTGAGTAGGGACCTTCAAAGTTTGTAGATATATAATGATATCCCCATACCATGGGTCTAAAGTTGAGATTAATAAGATGTGCTCATCGACAAATGTATCTTCACAAACCAAATCCTCGGCTTCGCTTGGGAAATCCAATATAAGCTCTACAAAAATTAACGGTTTCTTCGACTTTGCCAAAACAAATTCGAGATTGAATTCTTGCAGCATGGCAATCCATTTATTATATTTTCCCCCAATCATCCTTCGAGTGAGGACGAATTGAAACAGATTGACATGGTCTACAACTAAGGTCTGGCGAAGGAGAATATAATGTCTCAACCGTTGAACTGCATGTATGGTAGCTAAGGCAAGCTTCTCAAAATGAGAATAATGAATCTCTACGTCAATAAGGTTTTGGCTCAGATAGTATATGACATGCTCTTGGAGCTCCTCATCCTCTTGAACCAAAACCATCCCAATCGTCTCCATGGATGCGACCACATAAAGTAGAAAATCACGGCTATAGTCTGGGGGACTAATCACCGGGGCTGATGCTAGGGCTTGCTTGAGCACATCAAAGGATTCCTGGGCTTGCTCATCCCAACAAAAGGTCGTGTCCTTCTTCAAAATACGCATGAAGCCTCTAGTCAAATTGGAAAAATTGACAACAAATCTCTGTAAGAAGTTTTCCATGCCTTGCAAAGATTGAAGATGACGAATATTTTTCGGGGGAGACAACTGAAGTATTGCCTCAACCTTCAAAGGGATGACTCTTATACCCTCTTTAGAAACGATGAATCCTAACAAGCGACTTGACTTCACACAAAAGATGCACTTATGAGGATTTAGCCTAACCAAATAATGGCGACATCTTTCGAATACCAATCTCAAGTGATAGGAATGACACATTCTCATACGAGAATGAGCAGCAAGGTCATCCAAAAATACTTCGATAATAGACTTGAGATCATGGAAGATCAAGGTCATTGCCCGCTGAAAAGTACCTCCAGCGTTCTTAAGGCCGAAAGGCATTTTTCGATATGCAAAAGTTCTCCAAGGACAAATAAATGCAGTCTTATTTTGGTCCTTAGGTTTAATTTGTATCTGATTATATCCAAAAAAGCCTTCCATAAAGGAAAAAACCTCGCTACCCGCACACTCATCCAAAATTTGATCAATAAATGGCGTGGGGAAATTGTCCTTAGGATAGGCATGATTCAGATCATGGAAATCAGTACATATGCGGATCGCTCCCTGCTTCTTATCCACCAAAATGGGGTTTGAAACCCACTCTGTCAAGGGAACGAGATAGATAAAACCGGCTTTCAACAGTTTCTCTATCTCTGCCTTAATCGCGGGTGCTTTCCTAGGATTCACAGCACGTAAACATTGTCGAACAGGTTTAGCGTTGGGATAAGTCTTAATCTCGTGTTTGACAATCCGAGGGTTGATTCCTGGCATTTCATCGTAATACCAAGCAAAGATATCACAAAATTCTTTGAATAGATCAGTGTATTCTAGAATCTCAGCATGGGAACATTCTGCCCCAATATATACATTCTCTATTCTGCCAGGATTGTGAGAGATATTGATAGGAATCATTGAATATATGTTAGCCATGTTTCCATCAACCATCAGACCAGGAGAGCTTAATGGAACCATAGGACTACCAATTCTCTCACTAAGAACCGCCCTAAAGTCCTCCCGCTCCAAGCGGTCAATATCGGGAAGAAAGTAATATCCATGATGAAGTTCCTCCCATGGTGGCTCAACTCCCAACATGGCCTCAATAATCGCTTCATCTGAAGGGAAAACCATATCAAGGCAGTCGTGTGCGTGAGAAGACTGCACTACCCATGCCGGCAGCACATAAGGGTCCTCCTCCTCTGTCTGTGAAGAGGAAGGAGTAGGCTCTGTAACAAACTCAATATTGGCTTGATAAGCTATCATAGTTGCAGGCAACGACACGTTCGTCACGATGGGCTCACTCAGAGTACTCGGTGTAGGAAGAACCCAAGGGTCTTTCATATGACTCGTGCAAAAAGACACCATTCTCATAGATGTCGAAGCCTCACCAGAACAATAACCTATCATGAGGACCGATGCAGGACAACTAAAGCTTCCCATGAGGGATGGATACATGCCTACACCCACACTCCCAGTTTCCGGCTGAGAGTGTTCAACGATCGGGATTGAAGCTCCCGAAGATGCGGTAACAGACGGATTCTTGAATGTCGTTTGATCAATCGTGACTATCTTCCCGTTGAATGGAAAACATACAATGCAAAATAGGGAAGAAGCAACGGCTTGCATTCTGTACATCCAATTCCTACCCAGCAAGAGATTGTAGTCAAGGGGCACATCAACCACCTCGACCTCTATTGCAATGGTCTTCCCTCCCAATCGGACCTTAAGGGAAGGAAGGATTCCATGCGGCCTAAACGATCTCCCATCAAACATAGTTAACATGGTTGTCGATTTAGACAGCTCAGGGGAACCTAAACCTTTCCAACATGATAAAGACATCATAGAAGCGGTAGCGCCTTCGTCAATCACAGTGTGCTTGACGGTCATGTTAAGACATTCTACATGAATCAAAAGAGACACATAGTAAGGCAAGCGAGGCTGAAGTCCTACGGTTTCAAATTTAATCACGGAGGAAGAATCGTCATCATTCACACCAAGGGCAGAAAGTAAAGCCTTCCTTTGCGAAGGACAACTCTGAAGCACTTCCAATGCTGACATCGCATAAGGAGTGTGGTGGCTTGGGCATTAGGATTGTGCCCTGAACGCTTAAGGACTCCCTTAGGAATGCTAGGTGCAACTTCAGGTTTATCCACAGGTTTCTCAATACGCAAAGGAGACCCTGGTGGATCAGGTTCCTTTCCTGGGATGGGTTGTGATGAACCATAGTCCTTTGCACGGGTCACAACTTTCGCAGCACGCACCATGTTAATGCAACCACGACCACTACCCTCCGGCGGATCTTGATCACTACTAGATTGATCATGGGTCCTTGAGTTCATATTTTGATTGTGAGGCAAAGGGTTAGTTAGCACAGCTGGGCCCTATGCCAAGAATCTTGAGGCTTCATCGATACGAGGGCACAAGTAAGTGAGGTGATCATCCTTACACATCTTGCAAGGGAATTTAACCTTACGTTTAGCTTGCTTGTCCCCCCTAGCATCATGAGAATTCTTTCCATTATTGTTATCATTCTCGTTCTTATTCCCACCCTTATGATTATTCTTACCCTTCTTTTTATTCCGTTCGGGCTGTTGGTTACCCTTCTGGTCCGACGATTGTACTAAAGCACACTTTCCGTTTGGGTGGGTTGAGACAAAGCCGTAACTTGTCCCGAAGCAGATTGGTTGATTGACAATTGACTAACGTGTTTTGCAACTGAATCTGTGGGTTTAGCACTCGCACAACCCACAATGCCATCGGCATGTGGTTCAGGTTTAACTTTGGGGTCGAAACTAGAACGCAGAGCGTTGGGAATGATCTCATATAACAAAATGGACTGAGCATAAATCAAGTCCAGTTCCTGCGCCCTAAAAAATGCTTGTTCCTCATTCTGCACTCCGGATGTAGACACATCCTTCGCTATATACGGCAATAACAACTTAGGAACCATTCGAGGAGGAATTCTGGCAGTATAAAGGCTTTAATTAACCTCTTCCATCTACGCCACTCTTGGATGTGATCCGAGATATGTGTGGCTTTATCCTACCGAAATGTCGACAAGAGTTCAGTACCAACGTCATAACGCACCGGTAGCTGGAAGTGGTTAAGAAAAGTCATCGCTAGGTCATCGAACAAAGCGAATGCCCCCCTAGGTAGCTCTATGTACCATTTCACGGCAGGCCCTATAAGGGTGCGTTGAAATAGTCTCAAACGGATTGAGTCCTAATGTAAGGAATTCGAAGAGCACCATAGGTGAAAAGTAGTAACGTGTTCGCTTGGATCCTCTCCCGATTTGCCCTCAAACTTGGGTATGTTTGAGGGAAGCTTAGTAGGGACAGTCGGCCAAGCCGGGTCATGAGCTATAGGATTGTTCGTCAATCTCGACAAGTCAGGAAGATTCAGTGTTGCAAGGAAAGGGAGACTAGGATGATGAGTTCGATGGACCGCTCCCTGATAGTTCTGATTCACATAGGTCTGATTACCACCATGGCCTTGGCCATAGTGCCCTCCTCCCATTTGAACCGTATAGGGTGGCATGGAAGAAAAATAATGTGGTGGACCTTGACTAGTCGGAGCTACAAAGCCGTAATTTGAAGAGTAAGCAGGTTGTTGATACCCACCCCAATAAGGTGAAGAACCCTGTCCATATTGCGTCCCATAATAGGGTCCATAAGTCATCGCATGCGATGTCCCATGAGACACTCCGTAGGTAGGAACATACATTCTGGAAGTAGGAATATACATTCCGAAAGTAGGGATGTGACCTCTAGAAGTATGAGCATGACCTCCCGAAACAACGGGTGGTGCATGGAGCTGAGACACTACCAATTTAGTAATCGCAGTACGGACATGAATCCTAGCAACGTTTCGGCCTGAAGGACCATGTGAATGAGGTGGAGGGTGAACATTCGAAGAACTAGGGACAGAGGATGAAGGGATCTGTGTAATTAAGTATGTACTATTCCCTATAGTCAATCGTCTCGGATTTGGTATCCTAATAGGATCACTAACCCTAGACCTAGGAGGAATATGTGATGTAGCTTCCACCACCGAGATGGAAGGTGCAATGTGACTAGTTCTCCCAAACCTCTTCGCATGGTAAGGAATGAGACTACCCCCAGGCATAGTTTTAGGCTTGAACTCAGATTCGACATGAAATGCCAAATCATGTGTGGGAAAACCAGACATACCATAACTACCATAACTAGTGCTTGCGGGTTCAAAATGAGTCTCGGCATCCTTCGGCATTCCATACCGGTAATGCGTTAATGGGGAATCAACCCTAGAGTGAGTATGTCTATCATGAAAGGTTCCTATCTCAGAAATCACAGGCCCTAACTCAGTCAAGTCGAGTGAAGGATCATAGGTAGGAGTAAACTCCCCATCTTCCACATGAATGGGAGAAGGTGGTTCAGGAATACCTTCTATATGGTCTCCCATGGTGTGTGAATCAATGTGCGAAGTAGTCCGCCTGGACTGTCTATGTCTCTCTCCCAAAGGAGGAGGAGATGTAGAAGGCAGAAGCCCTGCTAAATGACGAGAATGGTGAGGAGCTGCACCCAAATCCACAATGACTCAAAAAATAGAAAAGAATCTCTATCTACACAAACCCTAGGCAAGCTATCGTGCACAAAGCAATCACTTATAAAATCTAAATCCAAATGCAAGCAATCAAGGGTAAGATAAGTGAGCTCCCAAATGAAGCAGGTATGTCTCGCCTAGGAGAGGCTTGAGACTCCCATACACAACAAGCAGAGGTACATAACCAATTATTGTGGCCCTCAGCTTCAACGCATAAAGCGACTGTGTTTTCCGACCCCAACCTGGTTGAGACACCTGCAGAATAACCCCTGCAAATTACCCCCTCGATATCCTTGGTAAGGCCACTAAGGTCATGTCAATATAATCAATGCTCAAGCGGACAGTCGCAGGCGGGATTGACCGTATGGGCAGGGTAGCAAACCTCGAAACTCTCAAAAGAGCCCCCAGATACGAATACAATCCTACAAATATCTTTGGTGCTACTCAGTTATGACTAGGGGTCATCCCAATCAATAACTGCTCACACTGCCTCGTGCTTAACTCCCTTTTGAGAGGAGGATCCTGAGAAACACTGGTTATACCAAGGATTTCACACACTCACCTGGACAGACACATATATGTTGTTGTTTAGTGGTCTTGGAGAATTTACTCACAATGAACTATTCCAAGACCCTAAAACCTAAGATTGTTGGTGAACCCTATCAAATAAAATAGTGTAGTTCATTTTAATTAAGCATTGATTTTAATTGGCTTTATTACTCAAAAGAGGGATATGGCCGTGCAACTAATGGTGTTATGACACAACATGAAGTAAAATGAACACCTAACAATCAATGCAAATGCATTGTGTCCATGAAAACATGGTATGCTACTATGTGAAATGCACAATTTTTCTTCAAATGATTAATGCAAGCTTTCCTATATGAAATCCTGACTAACACTCCAAAGCAAATCTAGTGCAAGTACTATGCAAAATGCAAAATGCAATGCATGATGATAAGCAAATATTTTTGGATTTTTTGAAATAAAATGAGATATAAAAAGCAAAAGAATGATTCTACAACCCCCAGACTCTGCAAGCACACTCAAGTAGCAGTCAAGCAGAGCACTAAGGTAAAAGAAATCTAATGCACTAATCCCAAACAAAAAATAAAAAATGCCATGACAAGAACTTTAAAAAAAAATTTACCCTAAAAAAATCTTCTCTGGTCAAAAACAGAGGTGTCTACAGACTCAGGCAGTATCAAAGGAGACTCAACAATCATCAAACTTCACCCAGTGACCTTTTAACTTCCACTAAAAAGGAAAAACTAAGGGCATACGCAACTGTTCGCAGTAAACCCGGGTGTATACGCGGAAATAGCAGAGAAACCCGCATGTATACGCGACTGTGAGCTTGAAAGTCGCATACAGGAAGAAAAGTGCATAAAAATCAAGGCAAACAAACAAGCTGAGACAAACTTCACTCCAATTAGACACTACCAGGAAAACATGCCCCCAGACCCGACACAAAAACAAGAGAGAAAGAGCAATTCAAAGTCATTGAATGCCGATAGAAAACCCCTAAAGGACAACTACTAGGAACTCCCTAGCAGAGTCGCCAATTATGTTACGGAGAGAAATTCCTATGGCTTAGGATACCACAACAGACAGCTTGACTCCAAAAATCAATCCTTTCCAATATGCAATAGAAATTAAATATCTAACACTAAAGGATCAGACCTCGTACATTATTCTGGATGGTTGAAGTAGATCCCCGTTGAGCTTTCCAACTTCAACTTGAATTGATAAATTACTTCCTCAACAACAAATAAATAATACAAACATACTATATATATTCGTGTTAGATCTATTCTAGCATATATAATCAACAATGTATAAACATTTGAAATCATCCAATGGATAAAATATTCATTCAAACATACATTATTGGACAAAAAAAGATATTTCTATTATTATAAAATCAGAGATTACAATGGATACAACCTCTGTCAGCACGTCCGTGAATCGGAGAAACTGAATCCCCCACTTGGGCCTCCACCACTTCAATCCTCCATCTCTCGATAGCAATCTCACAAGCAAAAGGCAAGCTTGGGAAGAACATAAAAGTGCTCCAAGGGACAAAGGGTTGCAGACTTAAGCATAAGTTTCAGCAACAATGGACTATAGTTTCTTTGCTCTCAATTCTCTCTTATGCCTTCAATGTACCAAAGAGTTCCTTATATAGCTTTTCAAAGGGGTAATGAAAGGTCGAATCCAAGCGATCTCAAGGCATATGGAAGGCCAGGAGTCAAGTGAATTGGATCCATGTCAAGGAAAACTCCAAAAGGATTTGGATTTTGTACACATCCCGATGTACGCAGTTTTATTGGTCAAACCCGTGTATATACGTGATTAGAGGTTTAAAAGCCACGTGTATCATTTTTCACATGTTTTTAGGGATGGTCAAGGAAACATCAAAGGACAAAAAGTGGTCCAAGGGGTCCAATTAGTCTGCAGCAGGACAAGGGAAAGGTCATACAAGTGTGATTCACCTAGAGAGGTAAAATCAGCTATAACACTAAGGATAAGGGGGGGGGGGGATATTCAAACCTTTGGGGCCAATGGGGAAAATCCAAATGTCAAAGGGAGAATTGTTGTAATCTCACAGATCACAGAAGGTTACCAATAATACACATGGAATCATATAGACATAATAGACACAAGAGACAAGAACATAGATAAGGAAATAATAGATTATATTATAACATGAGGGTCCATATATACACTGAACTGAACCGAGTTCTCATCTAGATAAATAGCCTAATATATATGATTTACAAATAGTTACATATAACTACCTAGTGGTTCGGTCAACCGACACGACCTCGTGCGGCCGACCTAATCTCCAATTAGTCGGTTATTCGACTAGTTGACTCACCGACTAGCTCCTCCAACATCTCCCCCGGGAACAAAATCTTTCTTCGTCCCAAAGAAACAGGGGAGGTATTTCAACAATGTACTGTTTGAGGTAGTTTGCTTCTGGTGTTGTTTGTCTTCATGGACTGTGTAGTCTGATGGTTGGTTGTTTCTGCACGCATATTTCCACAATTGCTTCTGTTGTAATAGCCAGTTGATGTTGAAATTCTGTCCAACTCTGTAGTACTTTCTGGATGTCGATAGTCAATGTTGTGATGCTTGACAAAGTCGACATCTTTTCTTGGATGGAGAGGTCTGTAATGCTTTCCATGTTGGGTCCCATGAATTGATATTTTTCCTCTGCTATGTCTAGTAGTATTTTCATGTGTGGGAAAATTGTATCCAGTTTGTCGAGGCTCAGTAGTGCTTGCTATACCCACTGGTGTGCTTGTCTCTCCAGTTTCTGAAGTTTGGCTGTTTCCAATACAATTTTTTCCTGTATTGTATTTCTCATTGTTTCTTCAATTCCTCACCTCTTTTCTAACACTTGAATCTTCTCATGAGTCTTACGGTTCTGCTGAAATACTTGTCTGTAATAGGTAGGCCAATCATGGATACTTCATCTGTGATGATAGATTCTTCCAAGTGGTATATTTATACTTTGTGAGCTTCCGAGGATGTTGTATACTGTTGCCTGAGTAGTCTGGATTTTTCCTCTATTTTATCTTCCTTTTTATTTCGTAGATGTGATTTCAGAGTCGACACTATACTTTCAAATAGCTGATATGCTTTATCGAGCGGCTTGTCGGTGTTGGACTCTAGAGGTCTCGGTATTACTGTTTGGATTAAATTCTTGCATTTGTCAAAAACTCCATTTCCTCTTTCTTAGTGTTGTCGATCTGCTCTTGTTTAGTTTGGTTTCTTACTGCTGCTTCTATGGCGAGAGTTTCTAAGAGTTGACCCAACTCTACATCTCCGAGTTTCTTTATGTCGACTGCACTAGTCGATCCCAGTTGGCTGATGTGGATCATTGTCGGCCTTAATTCTTTGTGGTGTTCTTTCTTCATTTTGTCTTTTTTTTTCTTTTGTGTCTATGTTGGTCTCTCTACTGTTGTGCCTGTGATTCTGCAAGTGGTATATTTCCTCATGGTTGGTTTTCTAGCTGCTGATATTCATTCGTCGGTCAAATCCCTTCTTTGAATTGTGAGAATGTAGCAGGAAAGTCTGCTACAATCATTCGGTCGGTATATTCTTTGTCAGCTGTGTCGGCTTTAAATACTGTGCGAATTGGCTTTGTTGTTTCTGAGTGATATGATTTCCATCGATAGCTTTTCCCTTCTGGGTTTTCGTTTTCCATTTGCAGTCTTGTCGACTGTGGTATTATCTTGGTTTGTATGTTATTACATGGTATTGTTGGTTGATCATAGTTTTGTATCAGAGTGTTGTCCCCAGTCGGTTCTATAAATGCTTTTATTTTTTTTGCAGTTTCGACTAATTTTTCATTCTGCAGTATAAAACTGAAGTCTTTAGTGAAGTTCTCTCTAAGTTCATGCCACTGAAATGTTTTTCCCCACGCTTCTTCCATTTTATACCATTTTTTTGGTAAGTCATCTAGCGTTGAGGGAAACAGGTGTGGCCATGTATGTTCGTCTTTATACCCAAGTCTTCTCCATTCTCTTTCACATGTTCTTATGTGCTCCTCGGGGTCTTGCCCTTGGATGAACACAGGTATTTGTGCCTGTTTGGTTAGCTTCTTTCCTCCAAATATTTCTACAAATTAAGTCGAAGTTGTTCTCCATGTCTGCAATCTTGATTGATGGGTATCCCACCATCGAGCAACTTGTCCTATAAAGGTTTCTACCATGCTTTGTAGTCGGCCATGTTCACCTATGTTTTTAGATACTTGTTCTATATGCATAACTGGGGATTCTCTTTCTTTATACCTTGGGACCTGTTTGATGCTTACATTTGTTGGGTTTAAGGTAGGATATTCCCTACTTTTCTTTTTGAATATTTTTGGGATGATGGAGACTGAAAAAAATTGTTGGACTAGTTTCTTCTGTACCGCCTGAATGGTCCAACAACCTCTTTCTTGGGTCTTGTAGTTTTCGACTTCCCAGTCATATAACTCTGCGTCTAAATTATATCCTACTGAATCTTGATGTCCTAAATGAAGCTAGCCATAGATATTGGGTGTGTAGTCTTCATTATTTTGTATTTGATATAGTTGTCTGATGTCGACTTCTTCATCAATAGGTTCTATCCAAGGTTCCCCTTGGGAAGGATGCATAGCTACTATGACTTTCTATCCATTCCCTTTTAGTTTTATCCTTTCTTTGTCTAGGGAAATTGATGCTTTCATTTTTCTTCCCCAGGGTCGACCTACTAAAGCTGGGAAGGAACTGTATCCTTCTTTAGGGTCAAAAATTTCAAAGTTGACTTTGGTCGATATTCCTTTTATTGTCATATTGACATTTCGCCAAACTCCGATGGGTTCGATCAGACCATTTTCTTTGGTCATTACGTTCATATATGTATTACTGGCAACAGAACCAATGTTGTAATCTCACGGATTATAGAAGGTTACCAATAATACACATGGAATCATATAGACATAACAGACACAAGAGACAAGAACATAGATAAGGAAATAACATATTATATTATAACATGAGGGTCCATATATACACAGAATTGAACTGAGTTCTCATCTGGCTCAACAGCCTAATATATATGATTTACAAACAGTTACATATAACTACCTGTTGGTTCGTTCAACCAACACGACCTCATGCGGCTGACCTAATGTCCAATTAGTCGGCTCACTGACTAGCTCCTCCAACAAGAACCCATCAAACTATAAACTACCTTTCTTGTCTTATTCACCCAATCATTTATTACTGCCAGAAGTTGGTTGAGTTGGTTATTGCATGGGATGGGAAAGGTATGGCAGTCCAAATTTGAATGGGACAAACCATCAATTTTTGGGAAACACGATTTTGAATTATGGGGCAAGTTATTTCCCAAAACAGCTGCCCATTCGCTCATGCATTGAGGTTGTTGTCTTTCCCCACATTTTTGGAGCTCCTGGAATTTTGCATTCATGTTTTTCCTCTTCCTCACCATTTTATTTGATTCATGTGAGCTCTCTCAGGAAGCTAGAGCTTCTTGTGTGTATCCATCCATGATTTTGGTTGTTTACCCCATCTTCCCCATGGATGGATGGATAGGTACTATGAATTTCTATCCATTCCCTTTTAGTTTTATCCTTTCTTTTTCTAGGGATATTGATGCTTTCATTTTTCTTCCCCAGGGTTGACCTACTAAAGCTGGGAAGAAAGTGTATCCTTCTTTAGGGTCAATAATTTCAAAGTCAACTTTGGTCGATATTCCTTTTTTTGTCGTATCGACATTTCTCCAAACTCTGATGGGTTTGATCAGACCTTGGTCGACTAACTTGAGGTATATTCCTGACTCATATAGTCGGGGTCTACCCAACTGTTCCCAAGTGTCACGAGTCATAATATTTACTTGTGAACCGAAGTCAAGTACAACTTGTCGAACATGGTATCCTTCGATTTCTAGGTCGACAAGTGGGTAAGCATCACTTTTGTATTTTTGGTTTGTTTTTCTGTATTATTATTATGCTTCATATTATACAATAAGTCAATGAATTGAGATACCGCTTTAATCATCTTGTACTAATCGTATGAATTCTTTAACTGTGTTTTGTCGACTGTCATTAGCTTCTTCCTTTCTAGCAAATTCTTTAAATATATTCATTGTGTCGTTATATAATTGTTTTTGTTTAGCCGGGTTAGGATAATCGTTCTTTTCTTTGATTTTACTTATATGTGGATTATCATTCCCAATTTTTGTCCCTTGTCGGGTTACTATGTGCAGGTTCTTTGTGTTGTTTACATCATGTTTTTGAACACACGACAACACATTAACATTTTTCTTTTTATTGATTTTGTCGAGCATGGTGGGACAATCCTCTAATGAGTGATCGCCTACACCACAGGTAGTACAAAACTTTAAATCGATTCTATCCTTGTATGGACAGTTTGCATGTCGATGGCCTTCTTTGTAGCATGTAAAGCACTGGATGGGCCATCGTGGTCGATTGTTGCGATTTCCAGAAAATCATCCTCAACCTCCATATCCTCCATGACGGTTGTCGAACCGACGCTCATATTGATGACCTTCATATCTTTGATTATTTGGCTCGTTTTGATCATTGCTTTGTTGGGTTTTATCGTTATTCTGCGCGACTGTGTTCATCTGGTAGATTGCTTGGTAGTTTTGTCAGTTCTTTAAATTTAGGTGGCAGTTGGTCGTTGCATGAATTTTTACCTCACAGATTGCACACCAATATGATTTTCCATTTTTCATGTTATATGGGCAATATTTCGTTGTATGTTCTCCATGTTCTTGGAAAATGTCGCAGAAGCATTTTGTCTGAACAAACCAAACGTCCTGTCGACTTATGTCTTGCTAACAGTTATCTTTAGTGTGTCTGTTCGTGGAGCATTTTGTGCACCAGACATCCTGATTCTTGAGGTTCAGCTCTTTTAATGATTTCTGCATGATTTCTAGTTGTTCTTCCAGTCTAGTATCAACGGGATATGCTGGGAAATATTCGTCCATCTCTAATTGCAGAACTTTGGTAAGTGCGTCTTCATATGTTTTAAACGTCTCCAAGCTTATGTGCCGCCGAATTTTATGTGATAGACCTGCAAGAAACCACTGAATTAATAGTTGTTTGTCAATTACATAGTCTAGTTGGCCAAGGAGGTCCTTCCATCGTTTGTCATATTCCTGGATAGACTTTGCTAGCTTCTGAGATGTTGTTTTCAACTTTTTGGCTACCAGATGTTTTGCGTCTGGAGTTTTAAAGAAAGACAAGAATTGTGCTTTAATGTTTGCTTTAGATGCTTGGGGAGTTCTCTTGCTATAGGTCATGTACCACATTAGTGCTCTTTTCCTCAAGGCACCGACGAACTATGCCATCTGTCGTTCTTCGACCATAACTTGGTTTGCCTCCCATATTGACTCATAGATGAACCAATGTCATCTAGGATCTTTGTCACCCTCGTATAGAGGGATATGTGCTGATCCGTGACCCATGTTGGTATCGTTGTCACTGTCTCCTCCAGGAGGTGGCGGTGGTGGGGGTAGTGGGATGTTTTGTTTGTCTTGCTATGCAGCGCTGTTGTCGACAGAACTTTCGTTCCCGTCGATCGTCTTGTTTGTTGTTTCTTCTCCGACAAGCAGTTGGTTCGGGTTGACTTCTTCTGTCGATCTCCAACTGCACTGATTTGTCTACAGGTCCGACTATTTCGTATTTTGCAAAGTTGTGTTTGGCAGGGGGGTGCTCCTTCATGTGTGGGGTAAAGTAAGTGGATACTTAGGTTGGAAGGGTATGCCTGAAGTGTTACCCAATTTCCTTCCTCTGGTCGACGGATCACTAGATGATTAGCATTGTTTACCTCGTCATCTAGTCAGCTCCATATACCAAACTCACCAGCTCTTAGTCTTAGGTCTTATTCGACAATGGCCTTTATCCTAGCACTCGGATTCATGGGAGACATGGGTCTTATCTCCTGGGGAATTTCTATTTGGAGAGCTTCTCGCTGCTCTATCCACAAGTCTTCTTCCATGGGTGATGCTTCTTCATCCACGCCTTCTTCCTGTTGGTCATGACCCGACTCTTGCGGATTTCTTTCCTGGTCTGTCACCCTAGTAGTCATCCCTCTTTGCAGTGCTATAGCCCGTTCTCTTCTCTCTTCCCTTCTTTTCAACCTCTTCTCTCTTTCTACTTTCTGTAGATCCGTTGTACCTTTGTGTGTCATTGTTCGCTCAATTTCCTTTTTAGGTTGAATTTTCATTGCTGGCGATGGTTTTTTATTCAGTCGACTAGAATCCTTTTCACTTTACCTTGACATATGCCTAGCTACCCCCCCATAGCCTACCGGACGCTTTAGAAAGCTTAGATAGTTCTATTTATTTGCTTAGGAAGTACTCCCATTCCCTTTTGGCAATGAATTTTTCCCACTTTTTCTGTTTCTCCGCCCAATTAGAATTTGGTGGTTGTTTGTGTAGTGACGGACGAGGTTCTACGATATGGCCCACTCCCTTTTCTATTAGGAATTTGAACAAAAGGGTCGGTAAGGAGCAAAGGAGCTGCTCGGTAAGGTCTATATAAAACCTTTTCTAAACGCTTTCAACCGAAGTTCTTTCTTCTACGGCTTGTTCCTCATAGAATTCGTCTGTGATCTTTTCAAACCACTCCGACAAGTTTGTTCGTCCCCCTCGAATGAGTTTCTCTAGCAGCTCTTGGTCCTTAGTTGCTTCCGGCTTTTTCATCTAGAAGTTTTTTCAAAATCTGAGGTACCGATTCTACGAACTTCTCATGTGTTTCAGTGAATAATTTCTCCTTCGCCTAAGCAATGGTTAATCTATTTCTCCTTGCGTATTTCTGCAAGTAATTTTCTATCTTACGCTCCCACCAGTTCTTAATCTCCTATTCTGATATCATCTGCTTATGGTCATTACGTTTATATATGTACTACCGACAATGGAACCAATGTTGTAATCTCACGGATCACAGAAGGTTACCAATAATACACATGGAATCATATAGACATAACAGACACAAGAGACAAGAACATAGATAAGGAAATAACATATTATATTATAACATGAGGGTCCTTATATACACAGAACTGAATCAAGTTCTCATTTGGCTCAACAGCCTAATATATATGATTTACAAATAGTTACATATAACTACCTGTCGGTTCGATCAACCGACACGACCTCATGCGGCCGACCTAATCTCCAATTAGTCGACTATTCGACTAGTCAGCTCACCGACTAGCTCCTCCAATAAGAACCCATCAAACTATCAACTATCTTTCTTGTCTTATTCACCCAATCATTTATTACTGCCAGAAGTTGGTTGAGTTGGTTATTGCATGGGATGGGAAAGGTATGGCAGTCCAAATTTGAATGGGAGAAGCCATCAAATTTTGGGAAACGTGATTTTGACTTATGGGGCAAGTTATTTCCCAAAACAGTTGCCCATTCCCTCATGCATTGAGGTTGTTGTCTTTCCCCACGTTTTTGGAGCTCCTGGCATTCTGCATTCATGTTTTTCCTCTTCCTCACCATTTTTTTTTTATTCACGTGAGCTCTCTCAGGAAGCTAGATATTCCTGTGTGTATCCATCCACGATTTTGGCTGTTTACCGCATCTTTCCCATGGATGGGAGGTCATTTTTTGTAATTCTCAAGAGTTGGGTTGTCTTCCTTGCGTTTTCCTCATTTTTTATAAAGCTGGAAATCCATTTTTGGTAATGCCAGCGAGTGGGAGGAGAGACCCATGAATTTTGTGTGTTGTTGAGTTTGTTTTGTCCACGTTAGGGCCATAAACGACTCTAGAAACCGAATTTCTGCTAATGGGTTGTTTTTACCCATCTTGATAATTTGTTTTGTTGCCGAAACCATTTTTCCTTAACCCCGAATTTTGTATTCTGCTGTGTGTGTATATTTTGCTTTGATCTGAACTGGTTTGGGAGTGGAAATGGAGTCTGAACTAGCTTGATAAACCTAGTGTGAGAAGGAACCTCATAGACAGATCTAGGGGGTTGGTTTTCTTCTTTGCACAGCTTGAATAACACTGATTGGGAAGGCATAGCCTGAGGGACTGTGTAGCAGAGAAGGGGATGCTTCCTTGTGTCGGGTGTGTAGGTGTTTTAGAAGCCAGGATAGATCTGGTGCAGGTGCCTATAGTTCTGTGGTTGAGCTCACTAGCTGAGCATTCAGCCTTTCCATCTCCTTTGTAGCCTGATAAACCCAATTGTGTTGGCTTGGCTGAATTTTGATATACCTTTGGCTACGTGTGAGCCTGCTAGTGTTCTGTTACTCCTTGTGGGAATCATGCCCAGCTCGGGGGTGGCAGTGTTGTTGAGAGATTGATGAGCACACTGGCCTATGGTTGGGTGGAACATTGCAGTGACATAGCTGGTTGTGGGACAAGCTCCTTTCAAGATAAGTATTCTTGTCTATTTTATCTCTACAATTGTGTATGTGCTTATTGATTAATATGAACATGTTAAATGCTATGAACAAAATGTAAATGCTTCCAATGTATGTTAACATTTTTATGCATCTATGTATGTTTAAGTTCAATGCATTTTATATTAATGTTCATGGGGCTTAGTTTTCCCGTATCGATAACAGCATTGTTGCATCCTCCCTCTGGTGGAAGGGTGGGGCCATGACATGGAGAGATGTTGTAACCACACTATTCATAAAAATAAACCAAGTAGGAGAAAGATTATATGTCTAGGACCTAGGTCAATGAGATAACTTATGGACTTCTTCGGTTTATAATATTCCAACTGTTGGAAAACACCAAGCAGATGAGGATCCTCCCAAAATTTCTTAGAGATGTGTAAAGAAATCCAAGAATTCATCACTAATCCTACCTACTAAAAACTAAATTCGCAACACCAATCATTCTTGTAAATTTGAATTATAAATCAAGAAGCGAATATGCAACATAATTATAGATATGCTAAGTAGTATACTTGAGATGTCGAATCTGCAACAAAATTGTCAACATGCTACATAACTTGCCTGAGATATATCTATAATTAAATATAAAACATCAATCAAAACTGAGCTAAGTCTTGAACAAATTGCAAATACACCAAACACACTTGCACACCATGACTACAATTCTAACACAGCCAGTGCGACTTAGAACAATGGTCCTCCTGGATGAGCACATTGCACAATGGATAAGAGCTTAGATAATTATCAATTGTTAGGATTTTATTACGCATAATACAATTATATGAGAGAAAAAAAATACACATAGCAACACTTTTAAGATAGACACACCATATTTTCATGGAAAACTCAAAATCGAGAAAAACCACCATAATAGATCTATAATATCCCTTGACCTAAACTATCCAAGTCGGGCCAAGAGAGCTAGCCACCACTCACCTCCATGCCACTTTACAATGGAGCCTCATCAATATTTATAAATACTTCCTTACATGCAATACCATGGAAAAATACAATGGGCCACCGAATAACATGGAACACCAAATACCATGGAAAAATACCACTGGCCACCAAATACCATGGGCCCAAAAATATGTGCTAAACCTAAACCACCTTTGACTCGTTCCCAAGTTAAGTTTAACCCTAATAACCCCCCCTTTAAACTTGACTTGGAGTAATCACCAACCCCCTTAAATTTTTACCAAGGAAACTCACATACAACCCTTATCACCTAGGTCTATCTCTCGACTCTACCGATGAGTTACCAGGGGTATGCATGCCTTACCAGGTCTTATATCCGTATGCCCATTTACATGCAAGCTACTCCATAATTTTTTTTTTCATGTGTCTTCATGGTGAATACACCATAACCATCTGTTGCTTCATCCTCTCGCTTTTCCATGCTTGCTTTATTGCTCGTCTACTTCATAATTTTGTGCCATGATCTTTTTGTACCTACATCTAGCCCTATTATTGACAAACATATAAATAGGAATCAATCTACTAGATTACATGGGTCCTTAGCCATTATAACTGCCAGTTATCTAGGAATTCTCTTCACATACATGGCTCATAAATCTTGGCTCCACAACTGAGATTAAACCATCTCACATTCCTCTCCCAATCAAAGACTCAACCTATCTGATATACATCAAGTTAGGATACAAGTACACCTTCCACCCTCGTAGCTACCTAGTGGTTCATTCCACACTTGATGCAACATCCCTTCTCTGTGCATACAACAAATATCTTGTGCTTCTAGCACCCGAAGAAATTACATTATAACAAGGAACCCAAAAATACTGCTGGGGTGTCGGGTACCACCGAACATGCACCCCATGATTAATTCAAGACTAAGTACAACGCAACAAGCACAACTATATTCCAAGCCATGGCTATGATACCACTTATTAGGATTTTAACGAGCATAATACAATAATTGAGAGAACAAAAATCTACATAGCAACACATTTGAGATAGACACACCATATTTACTCGGAAAATCCAAAACTGAGAAAAACCACATTAATAGATCTATTATCTCCCTTGACCTAAACTGAAGTCGGTCCAAGTGAGCTAACCACCACTCACCTTCAGGCCACTTTACAATGGAGCCTCCTCAAGCATTATACTTCCTTACATGCAATACCATGGGCCACCAAATACGATGGAACACCAAATACAATAGGAAAATACCATTGGCCACTAAATACCATGGGCCCAAAAACGTGTGATAAACCTAAACCAGCTTTAACTCATTCTCGAGTCAAGGTTAAGGCTAACATCAACAACATAGAGTACTCATTAATCACAATAAAAAGTACATCATAGGATTTCAAGAAATATCAACTCTAACACCATACACTGGTACTATGTATATAGACATCAAATTTTGAGCTAACCCTCCTATATGACCCTCTCACAATATATATGATTTCATATGTATTTAGTTACAACAATGACCCATACAACATGGATCTCAATCTTCCAAAGATAGATATAGAATTCTAAACATTCGGAAAATCACTAATTCCTTGATATACGATTTGATGAATAACCATATGAAATCATGACTAAAATCCATATTACACATGACTCCATCAATTATTGATCAAGATCCCAATCAACATAAATGTTGAAGATCATGGCGTGGGATGCAAGGCACACATCGAGGAGCATATATTGTCTTTTATTCAGGATTTGAATTCTTACAAAATTGGCTTAGGTGTCACATGAGTTAATCCTGTAATTTCGGTAACACACATTGTCGAAGGATGGCGTCACTAGATTATTGGAATGTCCAGTTTCGATAGACTGTAGTCCTATGGTCAAAAAATATATATCTATGCAATTGCACAATGGTTATATTAATCACCTTACATTTGAAAATAAGTAACAAAACATGATAAATCCTATCAAATTAAACATAGATACCCTATATAGTCAAGGTGATAGTAGGACCATGCAATGTAAGGAGAAACATGGAAGTATGAGACAATAAGAAGGAAAATGGAAGGTATTAAGGACAAAATAGCTATCCAACATGTGTGCAATAACTAATAAAAATGAATCCCAACATCTTCCTCGGGACTGATCCTTTGCATATCCTCATGCAACATGTCTCTCTGTAACTTCTCTTTGGGATTCTTGTTTCCTTGTGCTCTGGAGATCTTGTCAGAAGATCAAAACTAGTGAAATGATGTTGCACTAGCTGAGTTTTCTTTTGCAACAGTTTGATTATGAGTATATTGTTATAGTTTCTCAGGGAATCTATCTGGTGGTACCACTTCTTGGATTTTCTAAACATAATTTTACACTCAAAATCATTCTCTAAAGTTCACTTTAAGGGTCTCATTCTCCCTCTTTAGATAGGCATCCATCACCTTGTATTCTTTTAACTTTCTTTTAAGCTTTCTCAGTTTCTTACTGCCCATTTTCTTCTGAATTTTGTGAGGGAATTTTGTAGGTATCTCCTATTCCAATACTGGTTCCTCTTCTTCTCAATCAAAATAAGGTAAGTTGAGTGGGTTTCTTTCCATATTTACTTTAGGTTAACTTGGTTTTTCTTCTCTTACAGGTAAGTTGGGGGACAAAATCAATCACAATATTAAGAACTTCAACCTCCTCTATAATAAATACCTTCATACGATATTCATAACCCAATTTAATGCCCTTCTCTACTTTCTCCAGGGGTTCAAAAGATTCCTTAATAACAGACCATAGAGGAGGTACTTCCATGTTGATCTCTATGGTAAGTAGATCAGTAACAAAATCATTTATAGGTTCAAGATGTTTATTCTCACCTTGCATCGAAGCCATTTCCGCCATCTCTTGGGACTGATTGGGTTCTGGATTGGCTCCCAAGTCTTCTCCCAACTATTCATGCTTTGTTTCTTGGGAAGGAGTTGAAGATTTGTTATTGCCATATTGTGTGCAAGGTCCTTTTGCTTAATTTATTATGATCATTACTTCATCCTCCTCTTTAGGATCATGTTCATACTATCAAAATAGGTGTCTGGAACTACTTCTAGTAACCCTAGTAGTCACTTCTTATGTCCTTGACACCTCCTCCACTTCACTATTTTTCCTCTTGGACGTCTTACTCCTGGTGGAATATTTCTTCGTGGTATTAGTTTCTTTTTTCTCTATACTAATACCTATGATTTACACAAAGGATTCCCTTTGAAAAGTAGGGTCACTGTTGTCTTCCTCTGAAAAATTATTTTCCTCTTGTTGAATTTCCTCTTTTTATTTGGAGTCTGGTCTTTTCTAGAAGATGGTTCAACTGATGGACTTTTGGTGGATACCTTCTTCTTTCCTATTATGGGAGAATCTTATGGCCTGACCATATATTTTGTCTAAGTACTCCTTGACGAGTCTCCTTGTTCATTTATATTCTTGTCCTTGTATGGAGTGTTAACCTGCTCCATAAGGCTTGACTCCAATTCCTTTGAAGAGCTCTGTTGTGCATTATCTCTCGTTTCCTTAACATCAGATATCCTGAACTTCTCCTTAGGTTGCAACTTCGACTCTTCTTCAAGGAATACCTTCACTGGAGCAAACTATTTGGATGGATAGGTGCCCAGGGTTTTATTTTCAACAATAGTATCTTCACTATGAGCTTCAGAAACATGCATGTCAACTTCTTCTATAACCTTTCTTCATGACCTAAAGTTCATTCGTCTCCTTCTTTCATTTTTCCTTTTTGGAGACATAAGATTCCTCTTTCTGGACCTTCTCTGATAAGTTTGTGACAACCCTTGAATAATAACCTTGTTCCACCCCAACATTCAAAGATTTACCACAAGTACCATCTCCCTCAATTTAATTTATCTTCTTTTGGGAACTTCTAGTTCGTCATGAAGATTCAGCTAGCTTCTTTGAGGGAGGTGGCTCAGAGGTATCATTTTTAAACCCTCCCCACAAGAGGAAATACCTCTAGGTATGTTCTTTCTTCTTTGACTTCTCTTCTATTAACAACCTAATGAGAACATGGTGGAATAAACTAGTTTCTACGTTCTGGGGATGCAATTGAACATGGGTTTCCATTTTTGGCAGACTTCTCAAAAGAAAATAAGGAAAATTCATCTTTATAGTCCCATTAAAATGAAGAAGGAATAGGAGGTGGTATTGGAAAGTAATTGTGTACATACCTTCAAAGGTACAATACTTCTGGGTTGCATACAAAACATCCCTCCATTCACTCCTGAACCAAGCACGAGGAATTCCTTTGCTCCAATAGGGATTTTTGTACTCTAGAATAAGGAACTAATTATAATCACAGTCCTTAACCAGTGTGCCTTTGAACCAATTCTCACCCCCTGTGTAAGTCTAGTGCATTGAGCATTTGAATCCTCTATCACAATCAATGTCAACGACCCCAACTGTGTTATTCTATCATAAAAAAGCCCCACGAATTCCTTCGTAACACTAATATTATAACCATGCAACTTCTCACAAAATGGCAGCCATCCTAAGTCCCTAGAATAGCCCTTACAGGTCGAGAATCTATCCAAAAATTCTACATCCACCAATTCAAATCTAGACACAAACAAACTTTTGTATCCCTTTATTGTTTATATCCCATCTTTTGGAACTTGTGGGGATTAATTAGCTCAAGTTTTCACAGTTTTGCACTCTGCAGGCCGGAGGTGAGAAGCTAGGCATTGGTTTTCCTTTTTTTTCTTTCAAATAGATAGGATGTAGAATCAAGTGACTTGGATCCTTACCGTGATCCAAATCACTTACTGATAAAAATATATGTTCATGCAAATCATAATTGCAGGTATGATTGGATTTAATTGGGCAAGGTAACGATACAATAGTTATCGTGGGATAAATTGGTTAGGTAACTTGTCAATATTAGAAATGATGTTATCCACATTCATTACTAATTTCCAAAAATAAGAGATAGTCTTACCATGATTTACCTAGTACAGATCTATAGAATCAAAGGCTTCTAGCATGTGAGAAAAAATGATGGCCATACCAGATCACGCCACTCCGGTAACCACAACATGAATTTACCACTGGATTTTAAGAGTATGGCTACCAAAGTTTGAATATCCATTCCTCTTTGAGATTTATTTGTACGGCGATGGGTGGTGTCACTCCTTGTTGGTTCAGAGTCATCATTTGATGATGATGTCGCCATAGGATTCAGATTGAAGGGTCATGATATTCTAAGGTTGCGATGTACTTCTCCATTTTCTGTGATGTGTTATCTTATCATTGATACAACTCAACCTTTACTATTTGTCTGATGATCTCCTCGTCAGAGATAATGGTTCTAATTGTCCCTATCCCATTCCACATTACTTCAAAGTTCAAATCATGGAAGTGTATATCCTCCTACAATCGGTTATCCTTCAGTGTTGCCGGGATGATTTTTCCAGTAGCATCTTATTGTAATCTGTAATGAGGCATACTACTACTTGAAGAGGGTACTTTGGTAGTACCTGGTGTTAAAGAGCGTTCTATCATGCTGCCAAAATGAAGAGTTCCCATAGTCCCTCCATTGTTCCTTTCCCTTTGTTATTTTACTGGAGTAAATTTTTCCTTACAGGAATTGGATGCATACTGAACTGTCATGTAACCAACACCTTCCCTGATCAATACTTTGTTCTATTCTTCTAATACTATTACAAATTTACATTTCCAAGAAATCTAACCTGATTACAAACTTTCCCTTCATACCATTTTTTAATCAGTGACACTGTGATTCTCCTAGAGGATCTATGATACTTTTGTGCTGATACACCCTGCTATCATTTTCTACTCTTGCAAACTTCCAAGAATTCTTTGTCTTGTCCATTTCTTTGTGCATTCCCTTTGCACATGAAAATTTGAGTTGATGTGGAATGTGGAATGGACTCATTGAATTATCGTCCCTTAATGAATGTCATTAACCAATACAAAGTTCACCACCATTAATGTAATTGGAAACCAAGGGATACCTGATGCATCCTAAAATGTGTGAATGAATTGGCTAACGTCGAACCCCTTGCAGGATCCAACGGTCAGGTGGAATTAATGGATCCCCACCCCACTACCATTGGTGATATGGTATGTCATTGAGTCACACAGACCCCAAGTCATCACAAAACCTCTAGTCTTGAAACCCAGATGATGTGTTGTTGTCAATGGGTCAAGACCGTTGGATGGAATTCCTTGATGAATCCTTCATCAAGCCAACACGAGAAAGAACATAGATTTTATTGAGAATAAAAAAGTAACTCAAATTCAGAACCTCATCAACAAGAAGATTGAGAAGGATCTACTGCGCTGTGGATTTTTCTTGAGCCCGAGCCAGTTAATGCTCGTTGATTTTCATTTTTATTGACTCTAAAAAATCTCTAAAAAAATCAAGGGGTATCTTTATCATGGATGATAACTGAGCATGCCAAATATTTAATAGTGAGCTCGACATAGTTCGTTTCTGTAAGTATTCCACTGAGGTCGGATCAAGAGATAAACTTATACTCAGTGGATGTCCTTCTCATCGTTTATTGAACACTAAAATGAATAGACCAAGCTCAATTTTATTAACTATATAAAAAGTTTTATGTTTTTATGTTTTTCCCTTTTTTTGGGATTTTTTAAAATATTTTGTGAGTTTTTTCAAATAGTCGTTAAAATAATTTAGAGTGAAGGATAAGAGGTAGGAATATTACCTTCCTTACTGACCACTTCTATATCATTTTGTCGGAGCATGCTTGAAATGAATTTTTCCTTGGATATTGGCTTGTGATACAATTCCAACCTATCTCTATTCACGAAAAAAGAAGTCTTATTTTCATCAATGGTTTTAACTAGAACTGATCCATTTTTTAAAATGGTATCTATCTCATATGGCCCCAGTCAATGAGTGGTTAATTTCCCTTAAAAAAATTAATTTATAATTGAATAGAATTGCCCAATCACTGGGTTGTGACTATTTCTTTCTCATCAATTTGTCATGCCAATTTTTCCTTTGTTGTTGAACCAGGGTGGTCTTCTAAATAGTGTCCTCCCTAATCTCATCCAACTGATTAAAGTGAAAAATCCCCTACTTTTGTGCCTCTATTAATTCCATCCCTAGTTCCATTGCACTTCTGAAAGTACTAATCAATAACTCTATATGGAGTAGGACCTATTTGCCATGTACCAATTCAATGAGGTGAACCCCTTAGTATTCCTCCAAGCGGTCTTGTAATCCCACAATTCCTTTGGAAGTCAGTCCATTCAATCCATGTGGTGTGACGATATTGTTTTTGTTAGAATAGATTCTATTACCTTATTGGTGGATTCAACCTGACCATTTTCCCGCGGATGGTATGGAGTCGAAGTTCTATGTCGAATCTGGTACCGCTCACAAATGGACTTAATGAGTTTTAAAATAAATTGAGTCCCTTGGTCTATGACGATATCTCTTGGCACTTTGAACCTGGTAAAAATTCCTTCATACAAAACTTATGTGAGTGGCTATTCATTATNTGCCTTCTATCTATTTAGTTACATAGTTAGTACAAACAAGAATGTATTCATTTCATTTTGACATTGGAGTGATGGGCCCCACAAAATGTAAGGTCCATTTTTCAAATAGTTTAACCAACACTTGTGGATGTAATGGCATTTTGTTGTACTGCACTGGTCACCCCATTCTTTGGCAACTATCAGAACCTTTGACAAATTCTTTGGCATCCCTAAAAAGAGTAGGCCAATAATACCATGCATGTAGTACCTTGAAGTTGTTCTTTGATCTGAAAAATGTCCACCACATGGTTCATCATGGTAGGTTTTTCGAATATCAAATGTTTAATCGACACAGACACACCTCCTGATGATGAGATATGTCCCTATATGGAATAGATCACCACCAATCCATGAATAGGAAATTCTTTCTCGAATGATATTTTGCTTTTCTCTAGATGATAAATATGAAGGAATCTTCCTCGAGGCAAAGTAATTAGCAACGCCAAACCAAGGAGAATGCATAGAAATTGAAAATAAATGTTCATCAGGTAAATTATCATCTATAGGAGCAACATTACCTTCACTTTGGAATATCAAAGGAAATCAATGACCATATTTTCCTTACATGGTCTATCCACAATCGTAATATTGAATTCATATAGCAGAAGAAGCCATCACGTAATCATGCCATGTGTAACTTTTTTATTCATCAAATATCATATATTAGAATAATCAGTGTGAATATAGACTTCATATCCTATAATATAATTCTTGAATTTATTAATAGTAGACACTACTACCAAAAATTCATTCTCCATAACCGTGTAATTCAGTTCGGTAGGTGCAATATTTTTGCTATTATAGTAAATGACATACTAGATCTGATTTTATTTTTGCCCAAGGAAAACCCCTAAAGAAAAGTATGAGGCATCCATGGATATGTGAAATGGGAGAGACCAATCAGGTCCCCTCAGTGTAGGAGTAGCACAAACCTTCTTTTTCAAAGTCTTAGAATCATAATGACAACTAGCATCCCATAGAAAACTAAAATCTTTGGACAACAATTTGAGTGAATTTCTCAATGAATCGCCTGTAGTTCCCGGCATGGCCAAGAAATCTTCTCACCTCTTTATGAGTTTTGGGGACTACTAGTTTTGTAAGTATTTCTATTTTAGCAAGGTCTACTTCAATCCCTGCAACAGAGATAACATGTCCTAAAACTACCCCCCTTGTTAACAACATTTTGTATTTTTCATTACTCAAATAAAGGTTTGCCTCTTGGAATCTAATCAATACTTTTTCGAGATTTTCCAAGGTTTATTCAAATGTATTTCCATAGACAATAAAATTTTCCATGTATACCTCTACATAGTCGTGAATAAGGTCTGAAAATATTCCCAAGGCTTCCTTTTGAATGGTGGCAGGAGCATTGCACAAGCCAAAGGGAAGAACACAATAGGTCAAGTTTACCCATAGGAAAGTGAATGTGGTTTTCTCCTGATCTTCTGGCAATATCTGAATTTTTTTATACCAACTGACATTTAAGAATGAGAAATATTTCTTTCCAAACAAGGTATCTAAAACTTGATCAATCAAAGGTAGGGGGAAATAGTCTTTCATGGTAGCCTTTTTTAATTATCGGTAGTCTACGCAAATATGCCATTTTCCATTATTTTTTGGGACTACAATGAAAGGTGAAACCCACTTGTTGTTAGATATAGGGTACATAAAATTGGCATGTAACAGTTTCTGCAATTCTTCTTTAACCACCTCCTTAAGGATTGGGTTCATTCTTCGTTAGGGTTTCCTAACATTTTGAGAATTAGTTTATGTGTAAATGTGATGGAAGAAAGTCCCGAGATTGATCCCTTCATGTTAAGGTAATCCCAAGTGAAAGTGTTATAATGATTACATAAAAATTGTATCGGTTTTTCTTGTTGACGATTAGACATCTGGTTTCTAACATATAAAAACTTACTTGGTTTAATCTCTACCAAAATGCTGTAAAATTTTTTCTTCTTTGCAGTGTATGCACTACAAAATTAGAAAAAGGTCATTACATCACTTATGTCTTATATGTAATCCCTCTCAATATGATCTAAAGGCAATAAAAATAAACTAGCTGACTGTGAAAAATCAAAACCACAAAGAAAAGCACGAACCTGATTATCCTATGTATTTTCCTAAAACTTATTACTTGGTCAACAATGCAAATGGGATGAACCACTTCTTCATCACTAGCTAAATTTTCTTCCTATGGAATATCTTTAGCCTCTGTCAAGGGTATTGCTGATGGAAATAATGTTATTTGTTTAACTACATCCCCTTGAAAGATGATCATGTTATAAGATCTGCATCTTATAAATGCAGTCGTAGTGGAAATCCAAGTCCTTCCAAGAATAACTGAATGGCCTCCCAATGAAGTCTTGGGATGTAAGGCCATAAAATATACTATATATTCCCAATAATCCAAGGCTACTATAACAGCTTCTGGAAGCCCTTCTGGTTTCATCTTGGAATGGTCGGAAAGCTCTAGGACTGTAGGAGTTGGGAATATATTTGTAAAATTCAATGTTTCATAGTTCCTATAGTCATAGTGTTGATTGTTTCTTGAATATCAATCAAGGTGTTCGAGAGGCATATCCCATTAGTTTTGACAAAGACAACAATGTTCTCAGGATCTATGTATTTTTCTATAAGGTTCCTACCTCTTATCAGGTCAATGGTTTCTCCACAAAGTGAATGGTAGGTGGATCTTATCTTTTCCTCCCCGACAATTTTACACATAAATCCCTTATCGTTTTAGCATAGAATGGTATATCCTTTGATGCCTAAAGAAAGGGAATTTTAATGTAGACATTTTTAAGTTCAGTGAGCATATCATATTACGGAGTGACCATTGATTTTCTTAATTGTAATCTTTCTGAATAAGGTGGTTCGACTTCAAAATGATATGGATTCTCATGTGAGGCCACTTCTTGTTCAATCATAGTTGGGGATTCATTATTGATGTCTTAATTAAAAATCATTTATTTCTCTTCTTCTTCAACAATGACCGGGCTTGAATTTGGAAGGACCTTCCCTAAACGTAGATGGATGTCCTGTAATCCTATAGGAGTAACGGTATAGGTTGGGAAGGGATATAACTCAGCTTGAAGAGTATACTGAGTTGGCTTATTATTTGGGATAGCTACTAGTTAGAAATAAAATTGGTGTTTCATAGGGGGTTGCAGGGCAGGCAACTGAAGCTGTTGAGTTTTCATAGCTGGTGGTTGTGGTTGAATATGAATTTCCAAAAATGGCTGAGGTTGATACTAGTGAGATGTTTTTGCAAAAGATGGAAAGTGTTTGGATTGCATAATAGGTTTTTTTTGCATGGGTTTAAGTATATGGAGTAATAATCCCAAGGACATACCCTCTCCATCCTTGTTGTTAAGGGTGGGTCTGAGTCAACTCTTGGGGCCATGTATGCTAAGGGGTTATTTGGTTCCAAGTGTATTGATGTCCTGCAAAATATATAGAATTTGAAACAGTACGATCAATAGTCATACTTGATGGACATGGATACCATGGATTTTACCTGCTAATGTACATTATTTATCTGTGGCCTCCTCTTCCCCTCAGTACACTGCTTTCAATCCCATAAGGGACGTGCACTTATATATAAGATGATCATTCGCATAAATACCACAAACATAAACCTTATTTAGAGGACATTCTTTTAATGGATGATTTTTATGACACTTAGAAAAAAAATATAGCTACGGCTTCATTCTCCTCATCTCATCTTTTCTTATCCTAAAATGCATATAACTACATGCCAAAGGTGCCAAAAATGTCAGTCTTAAAGCTTTATAAAAGGTTACCCAATTTAGTTCTAGTGACTCAAAGTGATGTGCTTTTGATATTTTTAGGGAGAGGGTCTCGAAGTCCCTTACTTGTTATTTCTTTACCTCTTGAATATTTCATACATAATTCACCAATATTTTCAAGGGGTAACCCATAAAAATCCTCGCCCCCCATTAAATTAAACACATTCATGGATTCATCTGAAATACCTCTAAGAAAAATAAGTTTAATTGTCCCTTGATCTATCCTATGTTGTTTGTATTGCTCGAGGTTATATTTAAATCGTTCATTATAAACCTCCAGGATCTCATCTTTTGCTTGTGTCATTCGGAATATATCCTCTCTCAGCTCCCTTCCCTTGAAATATTCCTAATACTTTTGTAGGAATTCCCTTCTCATCTCATCCCAAGTTTTTATTGTGTCACCCTCAAGCCCATGAATTAGAGTAACATTGAATCTTTGAGAGTGCCATGAAATACTTTCAACTTTTGTGCATTACTAGACCAATCATAGCTTCTGCATAAAATATAAGCTTAAACAAAAAGGATTCAAGATCGTCACTTACTCGGCCATAGAAATGAGAGAATGCAACAGGAGGGATGTTTTCCATTTGCACACTCTCAAGAGAATCAATGATGGGAAAGCCAAATGTTACCTCCTCCTCATTAGTATGTACCTCCTCATGATGGTTGTGTGTCTCTCCTTCACCTTGTTCCATTTGTTATCCCCTAATTAAACTAAACTATGTTTCAGGGTGGGGGAAAGCTGGCTCAATAATTACCTTCTCAATTAGCCTCCAATGTATTACTAACAATGTTTGCCTCACTTGTAGGATTTTCCAAAGGATATTCAATTCTAATGACTAGATTTCTCCCTATAGACCCTTTAATGTGCCTTCCTTCCAATGTGCTAGTAAACGAAGGGGTTTTTATCGTATTACCAAAAGAAACTATTGTAGGAATCCTACTTTTATGAAATATCCCCTTCTTATATCTTTCTCAATTCATACAGTACCAATACTATCTAGATCCAATGAAATTTGTGTACTTACTGAATCAAGTTAACGCACAGGTTATTACCTCTCGTATTACCGAACAACCTTATTGTGTTCTAGCGTACCAAATTGTCTGCACAAAATGAGAATCTATTAATCACACCTAATCACATAAAAACAACCATCAACTAAGACCTAGTTCTTTGACACCTTCATGACAACGATGCCAACATGTTGGAAAAAATAATTGCTTATTTTACTTCACATAAATTATCGACCGAGGTTGGTAAACTAGTGAGGTATCGTGCAAATCATATGTAGAACTAAGGTCAACTAACCACACACAATAAACATCTCAAAGGAAATCTCTACTGTGTTTATGCCAACAATTTATTCTCTCAAATTTAAAATTCTAGGAAAATATTTTGTTTGATATTATCACGGTATTGATATAACAATCTAATCTTGATGTCTTAGTTATGCAAACATAAAATGAAACAAATTAAAATTCTCTAAATGATAATCAACACAATGTATGATATCACTTTGTATGTCTCAATAACCAATTATCAAATCAAATGATGATCATGTACCAACTATCAAAGTGCTAAAAAAACAACCTATGTTTTTATTACAAATTAGAGAGTTGTTCTAACCATACTGTTCATAAAAATAAACCAAGAAGATGAAAGATTATAGGTCTAGGCCCTGTGTCAATAAGATCACTTATGGACTTCTCAGGTTTATAATCTTCTAATTGCTGAAAAACACCAAGCAGATCAGGATCCTCTCAAAAGTTCTTAGAGACATGTAAAGAAACCCAAGCATTCATCACTAATCCTAGAAGCTTAAAATTGAATTCTCAAAACCAATCATTCTCTATAAATTTGAATTATAAATAAAGAGAATAATTTGCAACAAAATTATAGATATGCTAAGAAGTATACTTGAGGTCAATCTGCAGCAGAATCGTAAACATGCCACATAACCTTCCTGACATAGATATAGAATGAAATATAAAACACCAATCAAAACTGAGATAAGTGTTATATTTTTATCATTTAATCAATATGATCTAGGATCTTATCTGAGAGAAAAAAATTCACAGTAATATTCACAAGAGACAAGAGACATAAATAGTTTTCCTCGGGGAAACCATAAATGAGAAAACCCCGCAACTTTCTCAGAGATAGAATGAGCACCAATAGCAAAAGTAAAAACAAAAAACACAAAGATGATCTTCGACAGTTGTTCTCTCTCTCACTTGTGCGAGCTCCTCTTCTCTCACTCATGCGCTACAGTTGAGTGAGTGTATGTTTCAAATAGAGAGTCTCACTCTCTATTTATACTTGTTTTCCACTTGAGTTTTACTCTTACAGGCTTGACCTCACTAGGAGAGTCTAATAACCCAAATACCCCTCAATTGTGGGGACTATTTCCCAAACTTACAACAGAGGGTTAACCTCAATGAATGTACATAACTTTATTACATTAATGACTCTCCCAATGGAGGGAAAAACATCTTCGTCGGGGTATAATGAAATACAATAAGAAATATACAAGTGAATACATTCTGAAGTTACAAATACATCAACACTCCCTCTTAACTAGGAAGGTAATATCTTGACACAGTTCATCGACATAAATATTCATTACTGGATCATCATCAAAGCTGGATCATCATCAAGTTGGATCATCATCATCATCACTGCTCCCACTATCTCAAGCAAATTGTGCTATCTCTCAATTCTACTCATCATAGGAAGTTCTACAAAGCCAACCTTGCTAGATGTAGGCCTAGCCTCCATGTAGGTATTCACATCTTTAGCACTTATATCTGCCCATGGGAGGAACCAATCCTCTCACCATGTGGGAAGGGAACAACACTTACATATGACTATGGGAGGAACCAATCCTCTTTCCATGTCAGAAAGGCACAACACTTACATCTGACCATGGGAGGAACCAATCCTCTCGCCATGTTAGAAAGGCACAACACTTACATATGACTATGGGAGGAACCAATCCTCTCGCCATGTCAGAAAGGCACAACACTTACATCTGACCATGGGAGGAACCAATCCTCTCGCGATGTCAGAAAGGCATAGCACTTACATATGACCATGGGAGGAACCAATCCTCTCACCATGTCAGAAAGGCACATCACTTACATCTGACCATGGGAGAAACCAATCCTCTCGCCATGTCAGAAAGGCACAAAACTTACATCTGACCATGGGAGGAACCCTCTCACCATGTTAGAAAGGCACATCACTTACATCCGACCATGGGAGGAACCAATCCTCTCGCCATGTCATAAAGGCACATCACTTACATCTGACCATGGGAGGAACCAATCCTCTTGCCATGTCAGAAAGGCAGAACACTTACATTTGACCATGGGAGGAACCAATCCTTCCACCATGTCAGAAAGGCCCTTGTACTCATCACTTCTCTTTGGAAGGAACCTCTATCTGGAGAACACCAAGCTTCTCCCTAAAGTACTCAAACTTCATTATGTCCATTTCTAGCATAGAATCACATCGAGGACGATTACGTGCAAGGATAACCTGCGATCTTCGCCAGGACTGATTACATCTGAGGAAAACCTACATGACCATTTACGTTTAAGGAACCTATGAGCTTCACCAAGATTTTATGCTCAGACAACCTGTCTCATCAGCTATGCTAGAACTCCCTCTTTCGAGAGATCTCTATCTGGATCACAAACTGGAGCTTCACTGCTCCTCTCTCCCAAGTAGTCGAGCAAGTGGCAACATATTTTTCCTCAATTGTACTCAATTCCACATAGGACTGCTTCCTGCTAAACCAAGAGATCACAGTTGATCCCATACTGAAGCAGCACCCCGAAGTGCTCTTCCTATCAATGGAGCTTCCTGCCCAATTCGAATCCACATAGCCTTCAGGTTAATCTTCTGATTCACTTCATATTTGAGCCCATAATCAATTGTACCCTTTAGGTACCTCACTACATGCTTTGCAACCATCATGTGAACATGTCTCGGTTCCGTCAGGAACTGGCTCAATGTGTTCACAACAAAGAAAATATATGGTCTCGTTTTCGTCAGGTACATCAAGGACCCAATCATCTGACGATACATTGTGGCATGAATTGACTCTGACGAAGCATCACTCAATAGATTCATGTTCGATTCCATAGGTGTGGTCATGGCCTTGCTATACATCATCCCAAACCTCTTCAGGATATCCACTGCATACTTCCCTTGTCCAAGGGAGATCCCATCTGCACTCTGCCACACCTCCATACCGACAAAGTAGTGCATCATACCCAATTCCTTCATCTCGAACTCAGCGGCAAGTCTCCTTCTTGCAAGTTTAAAGAGTTCCTCTTTTCATGTCAGGAACAGGTCATCGACATATAATAGGAGCATGTGACTGGTCTTTTGCCTTCAACCTTGGATTAAAGGTTGGAATCTGCTTTACTCTTAGTAAATCCTAGAGCCATCAGTAAGCTATCCATCCCATCCCGTCGTACCATGTCGAACCTCAGGATCTTCTGCAGTCACTCCCTCTGAAGTGGAGCATCATTTTCCCTCTACCTTTCGTACTCTATGTATTGAAACATTCTGTATTGGAGTGACAAGTATCTTCCTCTGCTACTAATATTCTATGTATCCATCTAGGTTCACTGGATACCAAGATCCTCTATCTTGAACCTTTTTGAAATTTCTTATCGCACCCATCTGTGATCTTGTCCTCCTCTATAGGATTTCATCTTCAACCTTGTAGCAAAGGTTAAGATCTTCATCACTCTAGGTGATCTTCAAGCTCTTCATGTATGTGTTATCCCATGGGTGCCTTTTGAGCTCGTACAAGGCATTCTTTAATTTGCACACATGTGTCCGCCTGTCATGTGTCTCAAATCCCAGTGGTTGTAAATGTATATTTGTAGTCTATGCCTTCTTTCTATGAGAATCCTCGTGCTACGAATATTTCCTTGTATCCCACAATGTTGCCATATACTACATGTTGGATCTTTTCGATCCATATGGAAGATACTACGGACTTCCCTTCAGGTCTTTGACATCGCATTCTAGTCATCATTCTTCATTTTGGATTATTAGAGTGAATCTTGAACTGTCGTCGCTTGTTCTTTGGAACAAGTCTCATCCTTATTTTCTTGTAGGCGATTGTGCATAATCTTTCCTATAATTCAGATGCATTAGTTGTATGGTTAGAAACATTTCATAAGGCATATTCATAATGACAAATTCTTATGCATAAAGATATAATCATGCAACTATTTAGTCAATACAACATTCATCCATATCTCACAGAAACTTTCTAGATTCCTTCCATCTCTACCATGAAATCATTGAGATTGTGCACTAATCCGATATGTCAGCAACGAGGTTTCATTCTAGATAAGTAGCAATGGAGAGTTGTATAGCACGATGGGCTACTTACCCATCACATGCATATTAGTATTATACTGTCATTAATGGAAACATTCTATCATGCATAACACATCAACTGAATATAAACAAATGCATAACCAAATAATATCACAAAATGACAATTGAATACTTATTTCTATTCGTTTCATGGGTAGACTCCTTTGTGAGCCTTCAACTTCATCATCTTATTCATTCATAACAACATCATTTCTTATCCAAATGCTAAGATGGATAAGAGGTTCTTCAAGAGTTGAGTCATTCATATTACTCATTGCTTGAGGGATCTTCTTTGGATCTTGAGAGCTTGATCTTCAGTTGCTCTCATTTTCTCTTCTCTTATTATGAGTCAAGCTTCTTCTTGTGTGCACTCTTCCTAGATTTTGCTGAAGGTAATCACTTCCTTTTGGCACACATTCCTTGAATGAATGAATACCATGATCCTGGGAGTCCATTCAAGGTGGTTATAACAATATCTTATTCTTCTTTGATTGCTTCGTCATAGCATCGAACACTTCCTTTTGGTGTCTTCAAGGATGACACATGAGGAATGAGATGATATTTAATAGAATCTACAATGATTCTCTTGGCTCTATCCTTAGCCTTATCTCCCTCTTGCTCCTAAAACTTTCTTACTGAAGTATTGATCCAAGTCAATTTCTTCAAGGATCACGAAGGTCCGATACTTCCATACTTGGAAATTGTTAGCTTGACCAATCTTGTCATCAAGCTAGTGTGATATGTCATTTTGAAATGAGAACCTCAAATGTAAATAGCAAAAGATTAGATCTTACCGATTTGAGGTGTCCGTCCTGGTTCTAGATCTGGCTGATCTAGGGTTTGTCAGAGAAACCCTAATTTTCAAAACTTTGAATCTTTCAGATCTGATTGGATAGAAATATTCACCTCCTTAAGGCAAGATGAGCATCATACTCATTTTCCCAAAACTGTGATCAGAACTGCAAAATATCTGATGCCCTAGTTTTCTTCAATTTCTTCTACAGAATTTCCTGATATTGTTTCTACAATATATCCAAAATTTATACTCCTATATGTCTGAAAATTCGCATTAAGGTAGCCTCCTCTATCCTCTTTCTAAAACCATAGTTTTGAGAAGAATTGGTTTCACGAATCGGGACTTATGAGATTTTTCCCAAGGTGACTTATTTCAGGACTGGTCAACATAGCAAACTTGTACATACTGCCACATGTCACTATTTCACCTTCGGGATCTAAAACTTTACCATAGAAATTACAGTCTATTCCTCATTTGGAAAATCTGGCGAAATTTCATTTTGACCTTTGTATCCTGAGATATAGCAATTTTCCCTAGGTGTCTTGTTTAGGGACGAATCTAGGGAGAGGCTAGAACCCTGATTTGGAGGAACCATATCTCCCAGAATATAGTGAATCTAAGGCTGAAACATCTAAAAAGGGTACATAAGGAATTTATCTTTGTCCTGTAAACGTTTCGGCTCCTGAGCCTTCTTCAATATCGATATATAGCGAATGCACAAAAATGACTAGTTTTAGTCTTTTAGGGTTTTCTGGTCCAGGGTCAAATTAGGGTTTACTTTCTGGGAATTTTACCCAACCAAAAATTTCAATCTTGGTCTCTAAATTTCTATTTTGAGGAGGATATAAATCCTATGTTGGGCTCACTAAAAAATTCCTCTTCTGTTAAAATCCATAATTTCCCACAGCAGTGATAGGTCAAAAACTGAAAATGCCTATAATCAAATTCTGCTTCAACAGAAAGACGGGCCCTTCAATGGAGAGATCGGATACTATGTTATAATTTTATCATTTAATAAATATGATCTAGGATCTTATCAGAGAGAATAACATGAACAGTAATAATCACAAGAGACAAGAGACATAAAGAGTTTTCCTTGGGGAAACCATAAAGGAGAAAACCCTGCAACTTCCTCAGAGATAGAATGAGCACCAATAGCAAAATTAAACCCCCCCAAAAAAAATATGATCTCCTATAATTGTTATCTCTCTCACTTGTGTGAGAGACTCTTCTCTCACTCATGTGCTACAGTTGAGTGAGTATATGTTTCAAATATAGAGTCTCACTCTCTATTTATACTTGTTTTCCACATGAATTTTACTCTTACAGGGCCGACCTCACTAGGAGATTCTAATAACCCAAATAACCCTCAACTGTGGGGACCATTTCCCTGACTTACAATGGAGGGTTAACCTCAACACAATTGTGGGGACCGTTTCCCTGACTTAGCCTCAATGACTTTACATGACTTTATTATATTAATGACTCTCCCGATTGGAGGGACAAACATATTCGTTGGGGTATAATGAAATACAATAAGAAATATACAAGTGAATAGATTTCAAAGTTACAAATACATCAACAATAAGTCTTGAAATGATTGCAAATACACCAAACACACTTGCACACCTTGACTACAATTCAAACACTTCCAGTCCGACTCAGAACAGGGGGGCCTTTTGGTTGAGTGCACTGCAGTGGATAAGAGATCTGAGAATTATGAGCAACACAGAGTATTCATTAATCACAGTAAAAATTTAATCATAGGAGTTCAAGAAAATATCGACTCTAACACCACACTCCTGGTACGCTGTATACATATAGCAAATTCTGAGCTAAACCTCCTATATGGCCGTCTCACAATATATATGAGTTCATATGTATTTAGTTACACCATGGATCCTGATCTTCCATAGATAGATATAGAATGCAAAACATAGGAAAATCACTAATGCCTTCATATTTGATTTCATGAATATTAACATGAACTCATGACTAAGATCCAGAGTATATATGACTCCATCGATTATTGATCATGATCATAGTCGAAAAAATTGTTGAATATCGAGGTGTAGGATGCAAGGTGCACATCGAGGAACATATATTGTCTTTAATTGGGGATTTGAATTCTTCCATAACTGGATTAAGTGTCGCATGAGTTAATCATGTAATTTTGGTAACACACACTGTTGAAGGATGGCATTGCTCGATTACCAGAATGTCCAATTTCGGTATCTTGTAATCCTATGGTAAAAAGCATATAACTCCATGATTCCACAATTGTTAGACTAATCACATTACATTTTAAAATAAGGAACAAAACATGATAAATCATATCTAATTGAATGTAGTTACCTTATATAGTCAAGGTGATAGTAGTACCATGCAACGTAAGGAGAAACATGGAAGTATGAGACAATAAGCAGGAAGATGGAAGGTATTAAGGACAAAAAGGGTATCCAACATGTGCGCAAAAACTTATAAAAAATGAATCCGAGCACACACACTCACGGACTATGGTTTTAAAGAGTTGACCCTTTATGCATAAATTGCACTACATGTTATTGAGCAAAACCTAGTTCTAGAAATTTCTAAATAAAAGAATTCCTTGGACATGGACCATGGAAGAGGATTACCCCTAGATGTAATCCAATTCCATGAGTCCACTGGAATCGATGATTCATCAATCTAAGTCTAAATTCTTACTTTATGGCAAGTTGTAACTTGCCTCCTAAAGGCATTCATGATCACATGGTGAATTCGAGTGTCATAAGCTCCAACAAGTCTATTTGGGTAAGGCTAATGTCAACAAACTATCCACAAAGTCATGACTTCAATATTTCAAGATTTGGCCCATTAAATAAATAATCACACTCAGATGTTATTAAGAAAAACTCTAGTTCCTAAATTTGTAAAATAAAAAAGCATTTTAACCACAAACTCATGAGAGAGGAGTGTCAATACTAGTAATCCAATGGAACTAGTGATTTTTCAATTTGAGTCTATGTTCTCATTTTATAATGAGTTGTAACTCACCTCTTGAATGCATTTAGGTATACATGATGAATTTGGTTCGAGGGCATAAAAAAATAGAGCAATAGAATTGAGTTTTGTAATATATAAAATGTCCATTTGGGCAAATCCATTGTGAGCACATTTTCCTCATACTCACAAACTAGAGTTTTCAAGAATCGACCCTTAATGCAAAAATTGCACTACATGTTATTGAGCAAAACCCTAATTCCATAAATAGTCAAACAAAAAATATCTTGCACATGGACTCATGGGAGAGGGGTGATGCTAGATGTAATATGAAGTCAATATTCCATTACAATCAATGGTTCATCAACCCAAGGCTTGGTTCTCATTTTATGATGAGTTGTAAATTGCATCATGAAGGCATTCAGGGACACATGGTAAATTTGGTCTTGAGGTATAAAACCAAACAATCCAGCATAATTGAGTTCCATAAGCTACATCAAGTATTTTTGGGAAAGGAGAACATGAGCATGTTATCCACATTCTCACAAATTGGAATTTTCAAGAATTTTTAGTTTAATGCGAAAATTTCACTACATGTTACTGAGCAAAACCCTAGTTTCAAAATTGTCAAATAAAAAAATATCTTGCAAATGGACTCATGGGAAAGGGGTTCCTCTATTTGTATTATGATGTCACAAGTCGAATGGACTTGATGATTCATTGATTTGAGTACCTATTCTCATTTTATGGTGAGTTGTAAATAGCCTCCTAAAGGCATTCATGGGAACATGGTGAATTTGGTCCGAGGGCATAAAAACCAAATATGCAGTAAAATTGAGTATCATAAGATCCAAAAAGTATGTTTGAGAAAGACAAACATCCGTATGTTTTCCACGCACTTACGACTTCGAGTTTTCAAGAATTGACACTTTAATACAAAATTGCATTGCATGTTACTTTATGTAATTTTATGTGTACTTTTTGCTAGGGTTTCATTGAGTTTAATGTCCAATATAAATATGGTTGTCATGAAAATCTAATATGTGGTTTTTAGTTTTCAATGTTGTTAGAGAATTTTGGCACTTCCATTGCAATAAATAAAAGGCTTAATGAAACAGGGAATCATAATACCTACATTCTAATCCATATAAGGAAAAGGTCCATAATTGAGGTTTTTCCTAGAATTGACATAAGAAAATCATTGCAAGGTTGTTAGGTGTTGTACAATATGAATGGCTATAAATTCATCATAAGCCCTAGATTGAGATCTACATCATAATCCCTATATTGAGCCCTAATATAAAGTTTAGAATGCCAAGAATCAACATGTCATACATCCATCTTACTAGATCAATTCATGACCTAAATTGTGATGCAACCATAAAGAATAAAACATTATTACAATTTCACATATGCGTTTAAGTGTTTCATTTGTGCATTTATACTCAATTATTCCATGAAACAAAAGTTGTTTTCAGTTATCAATTTTATTAGGGTATTTTGGAACATCCATTGCAAGAAATTAAGGATTTTAATGATGATCTCGACAAGTGTACTAGTTAACCTTGTGAAATAGGGAATCATATGCCCTACATTGTAATCCCTACAAGTTTTTATTGTTAATCTTGTGTTTGATGGATCATTCACAATAAGTAGTAAAATAATGTTCGAAGTAGGTCATTTCATCTTTTCAATTTTTTGTTTGGTGTTGTTGAAAAACACTATTGTTCTTATTAATGGGCCTTCAAGTGCCTATGATTTGTTGGATAAAATAGACATGTATAAGGACAATATTGATAGATTGATTCATTATGAACAATGAAGAGTAATATATATAAATGAATTTAAAATTAACAAAAATAAAAAAACAATCGCATACCTTGGAATATAACACAAGAGTGAGCATGTTAGTTGATCTCACATGTCTAGTTAACTTTGGTCACTCAATACTAACACTAACACTAATACTAATACTCTGGATCATTTCTAATACTAATGGTCTCCATTAACTTACTATGATAGCAATGAAGGAATGCAGTATCATACGTTTGATGAGTGCTTCCTTGGATTTTTTGTAGTTGGAGGCTTGTACCAATGACTAAATTCATAAAATGATATAGAGATTAAATTGGTCTATAATCTTAAAATATATAACCACGATTTTTTCACATTTGATCATCCCATGTTAGATATTATCCTTTATTAACCATCATAACAATTGGAATTTGATTTTCTTCATCATTTATTAGCGAGACATTGAGGGTTTGATTTCCCTCTAAGAAACATACCAACCAATAGTCATTTCCCCATTCATTACCATTCAAATCAAACACTACAAATATGTACCTTGCAAAAAATCAAGTTCCTATGCATGAGCCCACCAAATCGACAAAGCATACTAGATTCATGCTAGTTAATAGAATTTAATCTAATATTCATTAAACTTGGTTGCATGATATTTGAGCGTTAAAGTTTCTCTATAACCCAAATATGACTTCTATCTCCTATAAATTAATTAACCATAGGTCAATGCACAAAATCCTAGGAGCATTCAAATCTGAAATTTATGAGTAGAAATACATTGAGCTATAAACTAGAAAATGCAGAGGGGAATAATGAAGAAATCACACATTTTTGGCATATTAATTTATGGGAAATGTCCTTGTAAAATCTCCAAAGGGAAAACTAGTAAATGAGAGAAATTTTATTATGCCCATAGTGAAAATTTTCGAAAATTATAGTAATCAATCTCAACATTTAATGCACATGTACAGTCTAATAAAATATGTATCAAACCTTGAAATATGTTCCCATCCAATAGTATGGCATGTGAAACCACCTAAAACATCATGCCCAACAAAATCGTACAACTTGAAAGGTTGTTCATACAGTTCTATACAGCTATACAGACTATCCCAAAAACTAGAAAATCATAGCTTGATTTTAGTGCCAAACTGTACAAATTGTCCCTCAATTTCTTGCTATGCGGAGTGCCTCCAAATTTTTTCTATGCATAGTATGCCTTCCTACTATATTTATAGCCTTCTACCTCGATTTTTGTTTATAAAGTTTGTTGCACAGATTTGTTAGGAAGTGTGCCCTCTCTCCTCTCCTTGGGATTTGTGCCCTTCCTCCTTGTTTCAAGCTCTCTCCCTCTTCTTCTCTTCATCTCTCCAAAAATTTCTCATTTAAAAATGTGTCTTTTAACTCTCCTTAAGTCTCTTTTATAACTTCATTAATGAATCCTCACTAATCCCTAGATATCAATAGACAAGATTAGATCTTGGCCTCACTGGATCAATGCTCTTGACCTAATCTTTCATTGAGATGAATTAAATCACTTAATTCAATCAAAATTTATAAAAGTCACTTAAGTCATTAAATATAAAAGTCACTTTATAAAGTGTTCACCTAGAGAGTGTCGCTCAAACACTTCCACATGCTAGACACCGCTAATGTAGAAGTAATTTCCTAAGCTACCCCACTCAAAATATAACACTCCCTATTAGCAAGGAAGGTAATTCTGGAACCTCCACTTGGATATGTCTCCAACCCCATCACTCCCTCCATTGTTGTATCTTATCCCTCTAAACCAGAAAGCCTCACCTCCACCAACACTAGATCATGTGTTGAAGACCTCTTCTTGTAAAGCATGCTTCGAGGAATATCCTCAAACTCCTGAGCATCCAACTGAGACATCTTGTACCGGTTGATTCTCCTTAAAATACTAGAATAATAAACACAACCAAATTTCCATGATATTGGCATGGACCCTAAATCCGAGATCCCATTGGACCCACACATAGGTTATCCTAACAACCTATATAACCTCCCTTGTCTTACACCAAGCACTATTTTTGTGTCCAAGGTAACTCCCTCTACATATAGAAGTACCTGTCCACATTGGAACACCATGTTTTATCCCTCATCCTCCGAAACTGATACCGAGAGCATGTTTACCTTCAAATCTGGAACACACAACATTTCAACCATCTCTAGAGACCCTCCTAACTCTAGCTAAAATATTACACATCCAACCCCCTTCATTGCATGCCTTGTACTAGTCCCACGACCCAAATGGCAGTTTGAGTATATCTTTGAAACACTAAGGAACACAGAACTCATTCCCCTCATATGGCTATATGCATGACTATCCACAACCCATTCTCCAATATCCTCAAACCCTGCATGACCACCGCATAAAAGACAAGAGACTAGAGAAAATTCCTTCTCAAACTTCTCAACAAAGTCCTTAATCTCAATTGATGCTATTGTTTGTGTCTCATTCTTTCCCTTCTTCTTTTTGTTTGGGCATTGACTCGGATAATGGCTAGTCTTGTGACATGCAAAGTATTTAACTTTTCTCATGTCCTTCTTCTTTACTCTTCTTCCCTGCATGACAACTAACATTCTCCTCATTGTCCCCATGCTGTTGGCTTGTCTGGTTGGAGCTAACTCTTAGCTCCTCATGTATAAAATCATTTCAAAGTCTATTCCATGTAGGCATGTTCTCTTTGGCAATGGTCACGCACAAAATATTTCCATGGTTTTGAGATACCAGTCAAGGTAGTTCTAACTCACTCTGCATCGTCCACTATCTCACCAACATCAACCAACTCATCACATACTTGTGAAATCCTAGTAAGATATGATGTAACATTGTTAGTCTTGGTCATCGTAGTGTCTCTCAGCTTCTCTCTCAAAGCCATTTTCTAGTTTTGACTATTGCTTTGGTACAACCTTGCCAAAGTTTCCTACATATCAAAGGCATTCTTTTTATTGGTCACATGAGGCATAATATGGTATTTCACTACATCAAGAAGAGTATGTTTTTTCTTCAATTTCTTCTTGTTATATTAATCCAAAGGTTCAAGATCTATAGGAAAAGGATTCGAAGAGTGACAATGATATTTTGATATGTTCAGTGATGGGTCTCAGAAAAGGTGTTTTGGGATGAAATATGCTCATTTAACCAGTCGACTACAAGCTTTGAGTCTCTATAGATCTGTATCTTGAATATGTGTAGATGGTGTGCCGGATATATAACCGAGAGGATAACAGATAACTCTGCCTTGTTGTTTGTAGCGGAGGCAATGCTAGCAACGAATTTGCAATATGTAGTCTTAGAGATGAATAAAATACACTCAATGCCACCACGGCTAAGTTGATCTGATGTTGCTCCATCAAATATATACATTAGAATTGGAACATACCATCAAATATATACATATTTTTAGAGATTCAAAGTTGGTCATTTAATGGACCATGAGGTTACTTGACTTATTAGATCTATCCAGGTTCTTATTACTTTCTTCTTGTCTTACTCATGCAATGATATAATGAGGGAGAATAACATGGTAGCCTATTGATTATCTAAATAAGGATGTGGAATTCAAGCCATGCTTTTCATGATATCAACAATTTTAATGGGTAGGAGTAGGTTCTCCATAGAAGATATAAATTTTTACTAGTATCTTTAGTGTTGATCTTTGAGACTTTCTAGTAGTTTAGAGGTCTTTGAATTTATAATTGTTTTCATAACCAAGGTGGCTTACAATATTTATCAATTTATTAATTTTAATTTTAAATCCAATTATATATATCTAAACTTACATATAGCATTTATTAATATACTTTTGTATTTATTTGAAATAGATCATTTTTAGGTAGAAAAATACATAAATTGAAATATTAAAAAATATATTTTAAAGTCTAAAAAATATGTACATATTATGTGTTATTTAGAATTTATTAATTTATCAATATCTAAGTATGCTTTTTTTAAAGTAAAAAAAACTGTACTTTTGTTATTTAGATGAATTAAAAAAGACATCCTCTAAACCAAAAGTGTCTAAATAAATTAATTAACAGTTCAAAATGGTCTCCAAAAACATAATTCAATAAGTGAACCAACAACAAACCTCACCCAAATACCACAACAAAAAGTATCTGAAAATCCGTGTCTCATAACAATCAAGAGATACATAGATCCAAGTGTGTATATCACAACTATATAGCAAAGTAGAATAAAAATATTAAGAGTTTTGTCATTCTCAATTTTTTTTTCTTAGAAAGAGTTAAAAAGTATATAGATTTAAAATTTTTAAGAAGTTTATTTTTTTCTCAAATTGATAAAAACGTTTAAAAGTAAAGTTTTATCAATCAAAATTACTACTTTCAACAAAAATTTTATTAAATTCGAAGAAAAAGTTAAAAAAATTGATCGAATATATTCATTTTTTAATTCCGTGTATATGCATTTTTTACATGAATATAAATTTATAATAATTTATTTGGTTTGTACAAAAACATAATTGAAGACTTTAAGCCATTTGGCTACCATATATAATATCATCAGCATGGATCAATCTTAAACTTGGATTTATTAATTATTGAGATGTAAATTTTTTTTATGATCAAATTTATTGAGATGTAATTTTTTTTTATGATTATGTAAAAAATTAAGATAACAAATTTACACCTTCATAGAATTTGATTTTCCTAGTTATTCAATTTCCTAGTTATTTGACAATTCAAATTTTACTTAATTAGTATTTCACCAATAGGTATTTATACCTTACCATTTGGGGTGAAAGAGGAAGATCCTCTTTCTAGATTGCAGGAAGATAAGACAAATATACTGTCAAGGTTTATTTTATAGCAGTTGTGACACTTAACTTGTAACTTATTTTCAACATACACAAGTTAACTTGTAACTTATTTTCAACATACACAAGTTAAAAAGCTATGGTAATTTTCATTAGTTAGTGACACTTAAAAACTATGTTAATTCTCATTAATAAAAACTATTCTTTATTATTCATCGAAAAAAAACTTTACAATCATTCTCCCTTTATAATCCATCACAAAGTCCAATCTACACAACCAAAAAAAAAAACTGTGAATAAGTGGCTGACAGGCTGTGCTTGTTATGGGTGAAAATATCTCATAAAGCACCTAATTACTTTGTACTTTGAATGCAATTTTTTTTCATGTGAAAGTGTTGGGCCTTAAACTTATTTTTTATGTCAAGCCTCTGCCAGAATCAAATATGGGTCCATTCATTCACTCATTCATTACATAAGAGCTCAAGAAGCACAAACATGTCACTAATAAAAATTAAACTAACCCAAACTACAACCAATGGACAACTGAATGCAATAATCCATATACACATCTTCAACAAAATTAAGCATTTAGGATCCTAGCCAAACCAAGATTATTCACTGTTTTTGACTTGTTCATTAACTCTTTTTTCCAACAGTTCAACATTTCTCTCCTTCAAACATTCTAGAAATTTCTCAATGTTTTTATCTGAAGATCCTCCTCCTCGCACTGCAATCCTGGCACTATCTTTGAAGGCCTGCACATTTCTCGTCATCTTCTCCCTCCCTTCCTCACTGAACAACTTTCTGATTGAGCTAGAAACATCTTCCCTTGTTATCAGCTTGTCGCTAGTGCTTTTGCTCAATCTGAATCCAATCTTCCATTCGTCGGCCATGAGCTTGCAGTTGGTCAATTGATCCGACCAAAAGGGAAATCCCAACATGGGAATTCCAAGAGCTATGGCTTCGAGCATGGAATTCCATCCGCAGTGAGTAATGAATCCGGCAACGGAGGGATGAGATAACACTCGCAGCTGATCGCACCATGAAACAACGAGCCCCTGGCTTCCGATCTCGTCCAGAAAACCATCCGGTAAGAAATCTGAGACGGTAGAAGCTACGATGTCGGGACGAAGGACCCAGAGGAAGGGTTGCCCGCTGTCCCTGAGACCCGTGGCTATTTCCTCGAGCTGAGCTTTAGAGACATGAATCAGGCTGCCAAATGAAACGTATATAACTGAATCGGTGGGCTTTGAATCCAGCCACGCTGAACAGTCATACTCTGCCCAAATGCTTGTTCCAACCCTTGTGTCCTCAGAATTTTCACAGTTCAAATAACCCGATGGAAGCAGCGGCCCGACATGCAGAACCGGGGGCTGTAAATACATTGAAGCGTTTCCTGCCGCGCTTTCGAGATCGTCAAAAGAATTACAGACAACCCAATCTGCCCCGCGACTTGTCTGAGCGGACGTAAGAAGTAAGTCAAGAATGTACTGTGAATCGGTGTCTGAATCTTGGAAGAAGGACGGCAAATCTCTTGGTTCTAAAGCTGGGACGCCAGGAATATAATCTATCAAAACTTTTCCGTGATCACCTGCAGCTGCACGTAATCCACCACATGTGGAGAGCACAAATACAGAGTCAGACATGAATAAGCATAACGTTTGATCTGCTCCTTTCAAATTAATATATATAAACTGATATGGAGACTGTTTTTGTGAGCGCTCTCTCCACAACTAGAGTAATCCTAATCCAATCCACTGAAGAGTAACATCTAGTGACCATGTGTGGTGGTGCCACATGATCACCAAAATTCATGCAAGCCTACAATACCAAAGCTTTGAGGTTGTGACAATTGGTATCAGACTTAAAATGAAGTCAGAAGCAAGCACGGTTGAAGTTTCGACACTAGTTTACAAAGCTGTGAAGAACAGGGTAGAACATTGGGGAGTGCAACTAGAAAATAAAGACCGTTAGGAGAGTTGTTCCCATAAATTAGTGTGCACGAGACACAACACATCGACATAGGTGCTCCTAGAAAGAAACACACCCAAGAAGAACTGCTTCAGGAAGACAGGGTGTGCCTAAACAATGGTTCACCTCGAAAGTAGTACACCAAGAGATAGTGTATGCCTAGGAATCAGTGTGCCCGAGAGACAAAGTGCGTTGGTAGAGACGTTCCCATTGAAAAACATCATCCATTGGGAGCAACTCATTGGCATGACAATGCTTGTCGGAAGAGCGCCCTAAAATAAGGAATAAGGGTGTCAAAAGTTGTAAGTGATGGATCGGTCAACAAGAAACTCTTTGAATTTTCCTAGGACGCTTGAACCATTTCTAGGTTGCGACATGGATGGCGTCAAAGAGATATGGAAGACCAAGATGGAAGATGTGTTCAGGGAACAAGAATGTGAGCAGTGGGAGACACTCGAGTTGTGCCTTGCGAACATGAGGCATCTAGATAATACGAAGGTCAAATTGAAGTTAGAAAAAGTACAGCCTTTAACGAAGAGGTTGGAGTCATTTAACAGAGAGAGGACCAACTTTGCAGTAGGAGTACAATTGAAGCCTAAGGGTAAGTTTATTGCATGCTTTCTTTGTTCACAGAACCACCTTGCTAAGAATTGTCCTTTGAAGCCAGGGTTGGAAAACAGCATAGAAGAATCATGCCCAATATCAGTTGCAAAGTCGGCAGACTTGAGAATAGCTCAAGTGCAAGAGACTTCAAAGAAAACGATGCAAATAGCTCAAGTGTAAGAGACTTTAAAGAAAACAATGCAAGTTCTGGGTTCCTTGACTACAAGTATTGGCAAATTTGTTGCAGGTTGTTGGCATGCTTCGCAAGAAAATAGCCCAAACGACCTCACTTTTATGTATGCAACCATGAGTGTATTAAAGGTAGTAGCTTTGATTGACTTTGGTGCAACACAGTTTTGTGAACGAATGAACCACGACAACTCTTCACCATAAGCTTGAGGCAAGATTGGACACGTTCAAGGCAATGAACTCCTATGTGGATTTGACAACAAGGGTAGTTCGTTCGAAGGTTGGAGAGTGGCTTGGCAGTTTGGACTTTGGACTTGATGATGGTTCCAATAGATGACCAAAAATTCATTCTAGGGTAGGACATCCTCAAAGCTTGACAAATCCATTCTGTTACCCCATGCAAGTTACTTGATGTTCTTAGGAAAAGCTGGGACTTACATAGTGTCGATGAACAGTGAGAAGATGGGGAGAATTCCATGGATGATCAGCTGTATTTTTGGTAGTTGGCTGAAGGTCTCACCCCCTTGTATTTGAGGTTTTAACCATTGCTAGGACCACCTGATTGTAATTTGTTCGCTTAATAAAGACTTGCGTAGTGCCTCGTTTGGGCACCTACTCAATATCTAGTATTGTGGTTTGGTATCTTGGTTGTTTAACTGTTGAATTGACGAAGTATAGAACACACACATAATCAAGTCTAAATCCAAGTGCAAGTTAAACATGGTTATCCTAAAAAATAGGTAGCCCTCTTGGTTGTTTAACTGTTGAATTGACGAAGTATAGAACACACACATAATCAAGTCTAAATCCAAGTGCAGGTTAAACATGGTTATCCTAAAAATAGGTAGCTCACAACTAAAAATATAGGCATACCCTGAGTGAAGAGGCATAGTCCATCAAAGAATAACCCTTGAGTGACCAAGACCTCGAAATCCATCCAGTAGTGCTGCATAATTACCGAAGTTCGAGCAACCCTATAGCACCAAAGCTTTGGGGTTGTGACACATAAACTTTGAACCTGTGATCCATATTAAACTATACGAATGGCTGAAACGCTAAGCTTTAAAACTTGCAACTTACATTCATATTTATAAATAAAACAAAAACAAAAACATTTACTTCCTCTATGCACAAGAAAGGCTGCAATCATATTTATAGATTAATCAAAACTAAAAAGATCCTACGTCCGAAATAAATTTTAACAAGAAAGTTAATAGTTAGCCTCAATCAAGAAAGCTTACCCGCTTCTTTGTAAAGAGAGTGACGGTCAGCTTGAAGCAGATGTGCATGGTAGTATATTGCATAAATAACCGTCGGCTGTGTCCAGAACGAAACCCAGGGAATCCCGAATCTCTGAGTGACGTGCAGTGACCAGAAAAGTAAGGTATCGGCTATAACACACGATATGGGAGGCCCCGTCTGGTTGAGACTGAGAATAAGTTTTTCCAACTCTCCTCCCATGTTATCCACAGAGCGCATAAACTCGTAGAATTTGGCAGACCGATCGTAGTCGAGAGGTAATCCATCGGAAATTTGAGCAAACCGAATATCAAGACCCAGATTTTGTTGAATAGAATCGACTTGATCAGTACTGTGAGAATGAGCTTCAATTATCTGACGGTGCCGGTAATGCGTGTTAACGAAGGTGACGGTAAGGCCTTTGGAAGCAAGCTTCTTGGCGAACTGCATCATGGGAGTTATGTGACCCTGCGTTGGGTATGGAATCACCAGAGCATGCAAGGCTCGGGAATTCTCAGCCATCTGATTCTTGGAGCTATGACCTACTTTGCAGCTACTCTGAATGTTCGTAATGATCTATTTTGCAGCTACTATGAATGATCGTAATGACCTACTCTGAATGTTCGTAATGACCTATTTTGCAGCTACTATGAATGATCGTAATGACCTATTCTGCAGCTACTATGAAAATGGAAGATAAGAATTGAGAGAACACGAGCTTACTGATGGCTAAACTGAAAGCCAAATAATGCCATGGCTCTATTTATGTTTGTGAATGATGTACACTCAAGATAAGATTAGACTGGACACGTCCTTACTGATGGTAAAACTTAAAGTCCAAACACCTCTGGATTTTATTAGAGATTCGTTTTTGGACTGTATTTTATTTTGGATTCATGTTTGGATTGAATGTTATTTTGGAGTATATTATTTGACCTTTGTTGTATTGGTTTTATGGGTGATTTGATTGATTTTGGTAGTACATGGATTAAACAGCAGAATTGTTAGGCAACTCACTTCTGTATATTTTAAGTCAAATTTTTTTTGGTTTCATGAGTGATTTGATTGATTTTGGTGGTATATGGATTAAACAGCCGAATTGTTAGACAACTTACTTCTGGACTCTCATTGCAAGATTTTTTTTTGGTTTTATGTCAATTTTTTTTTTTTGGTTTTATGGGTGATTTGATGGATTTTTGGTAGTATATGGATTAAACAGCCGAATTGTTAGACAACTTCTGGACTCTCAGTGCAAGTTTATTTTTTGGTTTTATATAATTTTTTTTTGGTTTTATGGGTGATTTGATGGATTTTTGGTAGTATATGGATTAAACAGCCGAATTTAGACAACTTACTTCTATATTCTCATTGCAAGTATTTTTTTTGGTTTTATGGGTGGATGGATTGATTTTGGTAGTACATGGATTAAACAGCAGAATTGTTAGACAACTCACTTCTGTATTATTATTATAAGTTTTTTTTTTTAATTTTTTATTTGGTTTTATGGGTAATTTAATTGATTTGGGTAGTACATGGATTAAACAGCAGAATTGTTTCTCACTTCAATTTTACTATAAGTTTTTTTTTAAAACTTTATCCATGATATTGTAACTTTAAACTTATTAAACACTAAAGTTAATAGATAAAATAAATCAAACTAGAAATAAGAAAACAAAATATTTTATTTTGTAAGATACCATAATATGGTATTTTGTTTTGGATATACTATTCGGATCTATTTTAATAGCATTTTTTTAAGTCTTCGGAAGATATGGATCCATATAGGTCGACAATTCTTTTTTGTATTCTTATCTATAAGTTTTTTTTATTATTTTTGTATATAATAAATATTAATAAGAGTTCAAAAGAATGAGATATAAATATTTTGGTTGTTAAAAGTTTTTTAAAATAAATTATAGTGAGGTGTTTATTGTATGGTATGTTATTTTTATCAAAAAATTATAAATATAAATAATATTGGCTTAAATAAAAAATAAAAAATTATATTGATTTAGTCTTAAACCAATATGTAACATCTGTGGTTCTTATAATAATAAAAAATGTAAATGATGTCGGATTAAACAAAAAAATAATAAATTATAACTTTATGTAACATGTGGTTCCTATAAAAAAAATGCAAATAATGTTGACTTAAACAAACAATAATAAATCATATTGATTTCATATTAAACCAGAAATATGTAGTAATATACACTTCCTATAAATAAAAAACAAATGATGTAGACTTACACAAATATTGATTCCATCTTAAACCTATAAAGTTATGTAAAATGTGATTTATATAAAAAAAAGAAACATCTTAAATTTACGATCAAATATCTTAATGAGTAAAAAATTTAAGATAAATGCATCTATGGTGGTATTGATTTCATCTTAAACCTAGAAGGCTATGTAACATGTAGTTTTATAATAATAAAAAATACAATTGATATAAGCTTAAACATAAATAATATTATTATGTAACATGTTGTTACAAAAAGGAATAAAAATGCAAACAAAAATTAATAAATTATATTGATTTCATCTTAAACGTTGAAGGTTATGTAACATGTCATTTTTATAAAAAAAAAATTCAAATAATGTCAACTTAAACAAAAAATAGTAAAATATATTGATTCCATCTTAAATCTAGAAGCTTATGTAACATGTCCTTCTTATAAAAAAAATGCAAATGATGTCAACTTAAACAAAAGTAATAAATTATATTGATTTCATCTTAAACCTAGATATATCAAGGGTGGGAAATCAAATATCTTAATATGTAAAAAATTTAAGATAAAAAATATATACATCAAATATTTTACTTTTAGCTTAGCTCTCCTCCTAGGATATTGGCTATAAAACTGTAGGGAATGTACTATAACTTGGTTATAAAAATGGGTTTTGGAGCTAAATAATTTATTTTACTTTTATATTGAAATTTAATTACACATTAAGTTAATAAAATAAAATATTTCTTACTGAATATGAAATGATATTCCAACACCTCTTTTGACTCACATTTTTATTATTATATAATAACTCATTATAATGGTAAGAAATATAACATAAACCCACACTAATTTATAATTTTCCTCAACCATACTCTCTTTCCACCACTTTCCCTAGTTTTCTCTTTTAAATTGAGAGTGTAAATTGATAATCTAACGTGATTATTACAAAGAAACCAAATTGCCTCCATTTAAAACAAATACAATCTTTTAAATTAAGAATGTAAATTGATAATCTACTTAGTTTTTTATCTATTCAATTTATTATTGATGATAATTTCATTACTAGAATAATGACACTATGACGAAACAAAATTGCCTCCATTTAAAACAAATACAATCTTTTAAATTAAGAATGTAAATTGATAATCTAACTTGTACGTGATTATTACAAAGAAACCTAATTGCCTCCATTTAAAACAAAAGCAAATTTGGACATAAAATTTAATGCAAATTATTGCTTCCCATTTGTCATGCCTTAATTAAAATTGAAATCTTATATGTTCACTAAAAAAATTATTATATAGGTATATGCACTTTGTTGACTAAGAAAATTATTATAAGTAAATGAACTATCAAAAGAAAATTTGGATATAAAGTTTAATGCAAATTATTGCTTCCATTTGTCATGCCTTAATTAAAATTGAAATCTTATAAAACAACAATATGTTCACTAAGAAAATTGTTATATAGGTATATGCACTTTGTTGACTAAGAAAATTATTATAAGTAAATGAATTATATAAATTAGAATAGAGTGTAAAATTCTGAAACTTTATAAATCAAATTAGTTTATGGAAATATAATTTTTATTTATGAAAATGTGTACCTTAAAAATATTATGGTCTTTTAACAATGGTATGTTGTCAATTTAGTCTCTAAATAACAAGAGACTAAATAACAATTTCTTAAAATAAAGATGCATATTTTTTAATTTAATAAGGTTTTTGAAGTGTTGAAATTATGAGGCTAAGCATTAATTAAGATAGGGTTTAAGGGCTTTAATATAATCAATTTTTTTAGTGGTCAGATTTAGGTTTGTATTTGTGCACCATATAATTTATTTCTAGGTTTGTACTTGTGCACGATATAATTTATTTTTTAAATGTGAAGGGTAATTAAGAGTGACAAAAGAAACAAAAAAATCTATGCATTTGAGAATTATGATTTATGTAAAAAGAAGAAAAAAAATACACACGCACACACACATGAGTGAATTCATGGAGATGTTCTATCGAGCTACTAAGAGCTCGATTAATATCTTGTATGAGTATCTGATCGATACTTTTTGGTGGAAAACCCACACCCTTGATAGAGAGTTTAGTTAGGTTTAAAAATGACCGATTGATCTATTGAACTCGATCAATCTCTAGAGCTAAGTCAAACATTTAATAGCTCAATAGAGCCCGATTGAGCTATTGATCAAATTATATCAAAATAACAACTAACAAACATTGTGGGACCACACATTAAATGGCTCGATCTAGCATTTAAGAGCTTAATCGATATGTGTGTGTGTGTGTGTGTGTGTGTGTGTGTGTGTGTGTGTGTGTGTCTATATATATATATATGTTTTATTTACCCATAGGAACCCTTGATCAAGCACCAAATTGGATTCCCAAAACACTCGTCTGATTTGTGTTAGAAAAAATATATATAAAATAGAGGCAAACAACAATAACAATAGAACATGAGATTTACATGGAAACCATGCTATACAAAGGTGAAAACATGGGGTAATGACAACTTCAATATTTTATTTTACTCGGGAAAAAATTACAATGTTTTCTTCTATCTCTCTTATGTTGCAATGTCAGGGGGTCACTCCCCTTTTATACAATACGTATGAGGCTTCCAGAAGAAACTGAAATACACTAGAAGGGTCTAGAAATTTTCACCTTGAGGGATCATCCCCTGAACCCCCAAATATCAGAGGCCCACTTAAACATGCTCAAGGGGGGGGCACCCCCGCCCCCCAACCCCTTCACACACCTAGCGCATAAGAGAAACACATGAACCTAGTTGAGAGATCTACATGAAGTATATTAGAGATATAGATATTGGATTTATCTCATATGATTCTCCCACTTGAAGTCAATATACAGGAATTTCCTTGCCAATGCTTTCCACCCACTTACCATTTCCTAATGTTGTCTTCATCACATTTTCAACAAGCCTAAATAATTTTTGAACCAATCAATCTTCTTGTCCTAACTATATTCATAAGGATATATACATTATTCTCATTAGTATACATTTTCTCCCACAATATCCTACTTTATTTCACCACTTTTCTTATGAAATGGTACTTACTATCAATATGCTTCATGTGATCATGAAATGATGGATTTTTCACTAAGTGAATAGCATTTTGACTATCATAATGGAATTTGGTATTCCCTTGTATCATCTTGAATTCATCCATTTGTCGCTTAGCCATATTGTCTCTTTACTGGCCTAGGTTTCCACCACATATTCTGCTTCAATGGTTAATAAAGCCACCATTGGTTGCAACTTAGATGTCTAAATTATAGCTCCACTAGTAATAATGAAAGTATAACCTATAGTAGACTCTCATCCATCTTTGTCTCCACCAAAATTAGAATCTACAAAACCTTTAATTTACAAATATACCAATTTGTAGCAAATAGTAGTGTCTGAAGTGCCCCTTACATATCTAAGTATTCACTTCAAACATTCCAATGCTCCTTACTAGGATTCGACATGAACCGACTAACAACTACTTCAACAATATCCAGTCTAGTGCTCACCATGGTGAACATGAGGCTCCTTATTGCTGATGAATATGATGCATGAGATAATCTTGTCTTCTCTATTTCTATATTAGGACACTGTTTGGAAGACAACTTGAAGTGTGCAAGAAGTGGGGTGCTAACTAGTTTTGCATTTTTCATATTGAAGCCTTGCATAGTATTTCTATATATTAATTTTGACTTAACTAGATCTTTGTGCCCATTCTGTCCCTATAGAATTTGATTTGTTGCTTCTAAATCCTTCATTCGAATGTCCTAGCCAACTGAGCCTTTATGTCGATGATTTTCTTCATGCTAGGTTCTGCAATAAACAATATCATTAACATACAACAACAATATAATACATTTTCCATCATTAAACCTCTTATAATATGCACAATGGTCAACTTCACTTCTACTAAAACATTCAGTAAGGTGTCAAATTTTCTATACCACTTCCTTGGATCCTATTTCAACATGTACATATATTTCTTGAGTCTGCAAACCATATTCTATTTTCCTATTTCTTTATAGTCCTCATGATGATCCATATAAATTTGTTCATTAATATCCCCATGCTGGAAAGAAATTTTTACATCTAGTTGTTCCAAATCTAAATATTGTACTACTACAAGTGCAAGTAAAACCCTTACAATTGTAAGTTTCACAATTAGAGAGAATATTTCATTAAAATCTATACATGACTTCTACGCATAGCCTTTTGCTATCAAACGATATTCATAATGTTCCAACAACCCATCATTGTTCTTCGTTACTTTAGACACCCACTTATTTCCAACAACTTGTATTCTTTGTGGGAGATCCAAAAGTTCCCATGATCCATTTATCAATTGTGGATATTCCATTGGAAAAATTCATCACAATGGATCTTACAACTTAGTTCTTTTTTATTATCTTATTTCCACTCAATTCTAAGTAATTTGGAACTGAAAGGAAAATAACTACATAAAAGAAATACACAATACAAACAAGATACACCCTAAGAAAATCCATTATGGGGAAAAATCCATACAAAAATGAGAACTATGGCTCGCTCTTTTATATAGAATGCAAATACAAAGGAAATGGTACTCTTTATGGAGTTTCCTATGAATCTACAACCAAAAATGGCTACGGAAAGATCGCATACCTCCTCTATTCTTCTCTAATATCCACTCTTGTGATGATTCTCAACTATGGAGCAATACATTAACTACATCAAATTAATGGAACCCCTTTTTCTCCTAATGACGTGGTATTTAACATAGCCAAATAGTTGTCTAGGGTTCATTCTAGGGTGTTTGCATGCCTCAATCCCCAATTATGGTTATGGTTTTGGAAATTCTAGAATGTTCTTGAAGGTCCACATGTGAATAGATCCATATGTGAGAAATGAGAGATGATATGGAATCCACTCAGTGCCATGTTTTTCAACTGTATAGGTCAACTTGCAAGAGGCATAAATTCTTCATACATGCTCCCTTGTCCCCCACCTTAGTTATTTTTATCAATTTCCTAACTTGGGATGATATTATCACTTTCATTAGTGCATGCAGATGATATATGGGGCCCACTAGCCACTTGATGCACCCTCATAAATGATTTTAGGAGCTCCAGATACCGATCCCTATATTTTAGGATCCCACATTGAGTTATTGGAGTCCTACCTTGAGTTCACCCTAATCAATGTTGAATCGGTCTCTGATGGACCACCTTCAGTTCACTCTCAGTTATCCTATGCACATATTTTTCATGACTTGAGGACAAAGGAATCTTTGGTCACCTACCAAGGTTAATTAACTAATTGTTCATTATGTCAATTGTCCGGAGTTGCATTAGTGAGTCTCCAATGGTGATTTTTCCTATGCTAGTCATGTCTAGAGTCATCTAGTCTGGCTTTCGAACCACTCAGTAGAGGATTTGAATTTCTTTCATTGTATTATGGATGTATTTTACTCATATTTATAATTATTGTATCCATCTATTGTTTCCATTCGAGTGTTACTTCTATGGTTAATTTCACTATGCATCTTTATCAATTCTAACACTATAATTCATCCTCCTTCATACTTCTTTCATAGTAAGATTCAATACAGCATGAAGATCTTGTGGAATTTATAATTCCACATGGTATCATAGCTCTACAAAGCTGGTTTATCTTTGAATTGAGAGTTTTATGCAGGTTTTGTGAAGAATTCAGAAGAATTGTGTTGCTCCTATAGCTACAGAATGGAGAATCCAATTGCCTTTACACTAAGAATCCTCACATCCTTTAATTATCTGAATTCATATAGTCTTGTGCAACAAGGGTCTGTATAGGGTCACAATAGGGAAGGAGGTCAAACCTCGGCAAGCTTTAGAGAAATCAAACTACCTGAATAAGCTTGATGAATCTTTTGGTTTTATGTGTATTCATATCTCCAGAGAGTTTCTCTTCCATATTGATGGATTGAAAACCCCAAGGGAAGTATGGATGAAGCTTGAATCATTGTTTGGAAAGAAGGATGAGCTAAGAGGCCACATTTTGGAGAATGAATTAATTTCCCTTCAATCCAGCAATTTCAAAATAATATAGAAATTTTTCACCAAATTCAAATCTTTGGTCATGCAATGCAAACATTGTGGAATTGACAAGAAGGATGAGCATGTAGTAAGATCCATTTTGAGTCAAATTAAGATCCATTTTGAGTCAAATTGACCCTGAATTTTCAATTTTTGTGTCCACTTTCCACTACGGGATACTGACAACTCCAAACTGGTGAATGCCATATATTGATTCATTCAATGAATCCCTAATCAAAGAACAAGATAAACTGATCCAAAGGGGATCCCTACAAGCCTCCAAGAATCAGGATCTTTTGTATGGGGATTCAAAGAATGCACAAGAAAAAGGGAGGAAGAAGGGAATGGACAAGGGAAATTATGAATTCGAACCAAAGGAGAAGCTTGATACATTAGATGGAGCCTTGGGTTCCAAGAAGGATAAGAAGAAGAGGTTTGAAAAGACCAATTGTACCTATTGCAAGAAAGGAAACCATCTAGAGAATTTATGTATGAAGAAAACTATAGATCAAGTGGCTCGACTTCTTGAACAACACAATATTTCCCTCCCAGAAGGCGTAAGGAAGACTAATTCTAGAAGCAAGATAGATGGTCATGAGAGATTCCATGCAGTGGAGGATGGATTTTAAAAATATCAAGCTTTCCTCATAGATCCTAGAGCCTCCAACCACATGGTTGCCTCCAAAGAGTCATTTTTTCATTAAATCTCACTGATGGACCAAGCATTCACATGGATGATGATACTCAAATCCATGTTGTAGGGAAGGGAACAATACAACTCAAACATGGGGTGTTCAAATATGTTTTATATGTACCTTCCTTAGTAGCAAACTTGGTATTTGTTTACCAGTTGACACACATCAGTTCTCCAAAGAGAGTTGTTTTTGGACCTGACACAGTTGAGATCTCAGATATATCTATTGGGAAGCTGATAGCCAAAGGTGTTGGAAATGATGCCTTCAAGTCATATGAGTTATCACACTTTTTTCCATACTCATATTCATTGCAAGATCTACAGCCACTTAAAGAGCAAGGTAGATCTAATCTACCTAAACCATTTGCACATGATAATGTTTCTTGTGATGATAAATATTGATAATTCGAATATGAGTACCAAGTTGAATTATATCTTGATATTAAGATTGAATTTCAAGCAGATCCAGATCTAGATCCAGTTCTTGCTCCCAATCCTAGGCCTAAATGGCCTCAAAAATTCATTGAAGATGTTGAGAACATGACTAGGGATCCATCTGACAGAAGGAGAACCAGATCTCAGTTTCAAAATGAGAAACTTGCACTATTTCATACATATCCACTTCTCCTAAAGAGGTTCTATATTCTTCCAGAGAGGTGCTATATTCTCCCAGAGAGGTGTTATATTCTCCCAGATAGGTGCTAAATGATGGTGAGGTATGATCCATAGTCCTACAAAGAGGCTTGCCATGATACACCATGGCAGTCTTCCAGGGATGAGGAATATGAGTCAATACATAACAATGAGACATTGGATCTTGTCTCTCTTCCTCTAGAGAGAAAAGTCAAAAATGCCTTTATACATGATAACTTGGGAGAAGAGATCTACATGGAATAACCTAAGAGGTACACTTATGATCCTTCCTTAGTATGCAAGGGAGGAATCATTGTATGGGATCAAGAAATCCCCTAGACATGAGAAGATAGAATCTTTACTATTGTCACAAATGTTTGAAAGGTAAAAGCTTGACTACAAAGGCAACATCATTTATTTTCCTTTCTAGCATCATATTGGAAGTAGGCGGATAGGTTCGCATGCACTGTATTAGGGAACGAGTGCACAAGAGGACCATCACACTACATTATTTCCCTGTAGAGAAGCAGGTTGCAGACATATTTTCACAAACTCTTTCACTCAGAAGAGATTTGTCTATCTCAGTTCTCAGCTTGGTGTAAAAGATGAGTGAAGGCTTGATTCAATTCCCTACTGTTCATTTTGAGGGGGGAGTTTTCCCATGATATTTTCCTTGTTTACTTAGTTTATTGAGAAGTTAATTTTTAGTTTTTATTGTATGCAGGGTGACCTTTGGTATCCGTTTCCAGGGTCCAAGTTGTCCAAGTTTGGATTAATGGGGGGTGTTAAGATTATTAATCCTCTCTTGTCCACCACCTTAGTTATTTTTAACAATTTCCTAGCATATGATGATATTATCACTTTCATTAGTGCATGCAGATGTTATATGGGGCCCACCAGCCACTTAATGCACCCTAATGCATGATTTTAGGATATCCAAAGACCAATCCCTATATTTTAGGATCCCACACTGAGTTATGGGATTCCCACCTTCAATTCAACCTAATCAATGTTGAATCATGCTCCGATGGGCCACCTTCATTTTACTCTCAGTTAGCCTATGTGCCTCTTTTACATGATTTGAGGACAAAGACATATTTGGTCACCTACCAAGGTTATTTAACTGATTGTTAATTGTTTCAATTGTTTGGAGTTGCACTAGTGAGTCTTCAGTGGTGATTTTTCCTATGTTAGTCATGTCTAGAGTCATTTAGAGTATGGGATTCAAATAAATCCTAGAGGATTCAAATTTCCTTCATTGTATTATGGATGTATTGTACTCAGATTAATGATTATTGTGTCCAACTATTGTTTTCATTTGAGTGTTCCTTCTATGGTTAATTTCACTACGCATGTTTATCAATTCTAACATTGTAATCCATCCTCCTTCATACTTATTTCACAATAAGATTCAATACAACTTGAATATCTTGTGGAATTGTTAATTTCACACATTTGAGGTGTTTCTTGGACCGTTGGAAAGGTATCGAAGTGTAGAATTGCATCGAGGAACATTTCACAAGCGATGAACTTTTAATACCAAAAAACATTGTTTAGACCCTCAAATAATGCTTAGAAGGTTATGGACCCCAAATATGCAAAGTGATACCTACCCCTAAAATGGTCCTTTCAATCCAATTCATCTAATATCTCCACCTAGTAAGCACAAAAATAGATGAAAAATGATATATTGATCCATTTCATATCACACTTCACCATTTTGGGATTTTTTTGGCCCCCAAAATATTTTACTGAATGAGATGAGAAAGTATTTTCTCTACGTTCTCCTTGGAGTACCATTTAGCCTTGATTGAAAGTTTTCCTTTAAACCCCACCTACTAGAGTTTATATTGTCATTTCCTTGTTGTTCTGGACTTCTTCTACAAAACTGTGTCTTGTTCTAACTCTGCCTAAGCCTATGTTAATAATTCCTCTACATAAGGTAAAACATTCATAGGTTCATGGTCCAACATGGAAGGTTCATAGAGTTTCATATCATATTAGAGGAAATTTGGGGTCTAAAATGGGCCTTATAAGAAAACGGGCCAACAATCAATTTTGTGAGTTGGAATTCAAGAACCAATAGAATTTCAATAAAATGAGTCAACCATAATGGTTGAATTGACATACTTATCATAAAAGAAAACTACTTTTTTTGTTCGTATTTTCGACATATCTCCTTGTGTTTTTACTCAAATTTCAAGCAGGAGAGCTTGTTGGATGTGAAATTTAATTCCACATACAATGAGTACCCACACTGCATACTTTTGACGGACCCCGCTACCCAAAAAATAAGAAATACCTAAAAAAATGTGATGATGACATCACCATCATGTTTTTTTAGGTATTTCTTGTTTTGGGGGAAGAGGGGTCCATCAAAAGTATGCAGTGTGGGTACTCGTTGTTTGCGGAATTAAATTTCACATCCAACGACGTCTCGTGTTCAGAATTTGAGTAAAAACACAGGGAGATATGTAAAAAATACGAACACAAAAGGTAGTTTTTTTCATTATTCCTCCAAAATTAATAACTATTATCTTATTATTTTAACTATTATTTTGTTATTTTCCTTAGGAAGCCCATTTTAGACCCCAAATTTCCTCTAATAAGTTTCCACATTCACTATTGTGTAAATACACATATATGAGGTAGGTTGAAACTGTAGGCGTTATCTCCTACCTTCTCCAAAAATTCAAAGTGACCATACCATAATTACTTGATCTTCTTGCCAAGACCTTGTAGTATTTCCTCATTCAAGTGCAACCAAATGATGTATCCCACCTTGAATTATTTCTCAACCCTATGTTGGTTGTGTCTTTCCTTGTACTTTTCCTGTGACTTCTTCAATGTCTCATGTACTTGTAAATGGATTATCCTAATCTTATCAATGCATTTTTCATCTCTAAATGATTCATTAGTGGTATCTTCCCTCACTACCACTTGTTGTCCATAAACAACATCTAGAAGTGATGATCGAAAATAATCAAAACACGTTTCAAAAGGGGACTTTCCAATGGAAGTGTGGACTACTCTATTATAAGAGTGTTGGATATAGATTAAATGTTCATCCTATCTTTGGAATCTTTTAATTCATAACCTCTCAAAAGTTGCACCAATGCCCTAGTGACTACTTATGTTTTCCCATCTCTATGTGGATGGAATTTTGTACATATCTTCAACTTATTGTCCATCTTTTCCCTAAAGTGTAATCCAGAATATACTAAGAAATATGGTATCTATATATGAGATGATTCTCCTTAGTATCCCAAACTGGATCCAGACCTGTTCAAAGACCATGTTTGTTTCTTCTTGTCCTTTGATGTGCTTTTCACAAGGCACAAGAATGCACATCTTGTTGAATCTATCAACTACCAAATACAAATAGCCATATCCCTTCCTATTGGTTGGAATACCACCCAAGAAATTCATTGAGATGCTCTCCCATGGTATCGTAGGAACATGCAAGGGATATCATAATCATTGCTTCCTATTATTGGGATTTGTTGTACAATAAAGTATGCATCCTATAATAAATTGAGCTACATCTTCTTGCATCCTAGGCTAATAAACATACCTATGTAAGTTTGCAACTATCTTCCCTACACCGAAATGCCTTGCACCTTTGGAGGTGAGTGCCTCTTTGATAAGTTGCAATGTCTCACCTTAGGAACACAAATCGTGTACATCTTGTAGAGTAACACATCCTAAGATGATATTCCTCCTTGTTGTTACCTTATTCTACATAAAATTGGCCTTGTAGATGTTGAAATACCTTTTTGAAGTCCTCATATTATATGTATTCCTCCTTGTATGCATCATGGGTCAAAGGATCCATATGCATAATAGTACCCAAGGATGTAATATCATCTTTAGGTGGCCTTGATAGCATGTCTTCCATATTTTTTGTACTTCCCTTCCCATATTTGATGATGAGAGGGAATTGTTGTAAGAATACCATCCACTTATCATGTCTAGTCTGTTGTAGCTTACTTTGGGCCTAAAAATATTGCAGTGGTTGGTGATTAGTGTGAATGATGGTCTCCTTTCCCATCTGATAGTGATTCCACTTCTTAACAACTTGAACCATGACCCGAGAGTTCCTTATCGCAGGTAAGGTAGTTTAGGAATAACCTATGAAACATTCATAAGGATAGTATATTGTCCTTCCACCTTTCATCATATTCGCTCCCATGGCATACCCACTTGCATCTGTCTCCAATTCAAAAGGATTTTGCAAGTTGGGTAGTGTGAGAATTGGTGCCTAGATTATATTTCATTTGACCTATTCAAATGCTTTTTGTTGGTTCTTTCCCCACTATAACCCCTTGATGTTGGTTTTTATGGAATGGATAGGTGCATCCACAACCGAAAATGAAGCTATGAACTTTTGAAGGTATTGTGATGCCCCTGAAAATATCTTAACTTCAATGAAATTTGTAGGAGTGGGCCACTTAGTGGTGGCCTCCGTCTTTGCAGGGTCGATCTTAAGTTCTCCTCCACCAATCACATACCCCAAATACACCAAGGAATACAAAGCGAACTCATATTTATTCAAGTTAGCCAGCAACTGGTGCTTTTTTAGAGTCTCTAACACTTGATTGAGGTCTGAGATATGATCTTCTTATGTAGAACTATAAACCAGTATGTCATGTAGATATAATATAACAAATGAATCTAAGAAAATGAAATAATACACCATTCATCAAACACATAAATGGAGTTATTAACCATTCATATAGATCTCATGCAGTCTTAAAAGTGGTATTATAGGTTTCTTCTTCCTTCACTCACACCTAGTGGTATCCTGATTTGAGATCCAACTTGATGAAGTACTTAGCATGCTACAACTGGTCCAACTTATCATGATCCTGGGTAGAGGGTAACAATTCTTGAGTGTGATCTTGATCAATTCTCTGTGGTTGATGCACATCCTACAAGTCTCATCCTTCTGGGTACTATGATGATATGTGACCCACAAGTTGAGGTGTTTGGTATGATCACGCTCTACTCCAACAATTGTTTCAACTACTTCTTCATTTCATTTTCTTCTATGATAGACTGTCTATACAGTTCGATGTTTAGTAATGGAAAATATGGAAATAGTTGTATCTCATACTCCATCTCCCTCTTAGGGGATTCAAATATGGAAATAGTTGTATCTCATACTCCATCTCCCTCTTAGGAGGAATCCCCTTAGGCTCCTGGAACACTTCACTATATTCCTACAAAAGTTTCTCCAATTGGTGTTTCCATTATTTGGTATATCTCTCTTGGGATTCCTTCACTTTTACCAATTCACCTTCTTGTTTATTTTGTCTTAAGAAAAGTAATACAAACTTCCTACTGGAACTGGTTATATTTTTTTGCTTGGTTGCAACTTACCAAAGAGTTATTTAGTTTACCTATGTGCACATTGATGATGAAGGACTTACTGTCCTTGACCAAGAAATATTGGTTGTCTCTCCTCATGAAGATTGTATTCCTCGTATACATGTAGGGGATTCCAAAAACTACAGCAAAAACATCCAAGGGTATTATGTCTACTTCCACTTCATCAATATACTTTGCACTTATGGAAAACTTGATCTTACATTGTTTCACAACTCTAAGTTATGCATACTTATTTACCCATCCCAATGGGTAAGTACTAACATGATCGTTTACTTCCAATCCAAGATTACATACTATATCCTCTACTGTGAGGTTTTTTGTGAAATGGAATCAAATAGAGTGTTGATCTTGGTCTTCTTGACTTGGATCTTAATGTGGAAGAGATTCATCATCTCTTTCTCTTCCTTAGGGTGAAGGCTACTAATATTCACCTTCTTCTACATTGTGGTACATATAATATTCTCATCCACATCCAAGCTACTTTCTAACTCCTTACTTGACTTTGTGGATAGAAGGTTCTTATTATTTACATCCTTCTTGTGGTTCTTCCTATTAAAATTTGAAATTTGCAAAACCAAGATCACTAAAAGAATATCAAAGCACAAAAAAACAAAACAAAAAGTGGAGCTTGTTTATCCACGATGATCCAAGATCATCTCCTAACCATAGACAAAACAAAGACACTCCCGATCTCTTCCTTCCAAGAGAGATAAATAGATCAGAGATAGAATTACTTCCAAATCGTAGTAGCACAACCCCAAAAAAGATCAGAGAAACCTCTCCAAAGTGGAGAACCCCAGAAAACACTCCTCTTTATAGTAGTAGCGAACTTATTTAGTAGAGGGCGAACTTGTGTATAAGTGTTAAGTTGTTGTATGTTAAAATGATGAGAGGCACCCTCTATTTATATAGTTTTTGGGTGACTTTTTAAACTGGTTTGACTTAACCTAATTATTGGGGCCGACTTGTCAATTTATAATAATAAATTACATTTTAATTATTATTATTTATTTATTTGTTGTCCCGACTTAAGTGAGGATTCCTCACATGGCTACTACAATAACACTCACTCTTAGCCAGGGAGGAATCACCACTATTACCATACTGGAACACATCTGTATATAAAAAATACATCATGGCTATATTGATCATCTCTATGTCACAAGGAAGGGCTCCCAACACAATCTTATTTTGTCAAGAAGTGTCTATAAATATTCATGCAACAATTCAATCCAATTCATCGGAGAACATGCACTAGCTCCACAACTTGTGTAAGTGCTCAACCTAGTTCTTTGGGGAAGCATGCATGTAATCAACTTACATCAATAGACCCCAAATATCTCACTAGGACTATCATTGTTAGTGAGTCTTCAACACATCATGGGATACAACCTCCTCATAACATCCATAAGGACTACAATCATAGGAGGGCTCACAAGGGAAATAGATTTATGTGATACTTTCATCAAATATGTATCGAATACAACCCATAATTCATTAGAGGAAATTTGGGGTCTAAAATGGGCCTTATAAGAAAACGTGCCAAAATAAGTTTTTGTGAGTTGGAATTCAAGAACCAATAGAATTTCAATAAAATAAGTCAACCATAATGGTTGAATTGACATATTTGTCATTAAAAAAAACTACTTTTTGTGTTCGTATTTTCGACATATCTCCCTGTGTTTTTACTCAAATTTCGATCGGGAGAGCTCGTTGGATGCGTAATTTGATTCCGCATCCAACGAGTACCCACACTGCATACTTTTGACGGACCCCGCTACCCCAAAAATAAGAAATACCTGGAAAAACATGATGATGATGTCATCATCACGTTTTTCTAGGTATTTCTTGTTTTTGGGGTAGCGAGGTCTGTCAAAAGTATGCAGTGTTTGATTTCGCATCCAACGAGCTCTCCCGATCGAAATTTGAGTAAAAACACAGGGAGATATGTCGAAAATACGAACACAAAAAGTAGTTTTTTTCTTTCTTCCTCCAAAATTAATCAATATTATTTTATTATTTTAACTATTATTTTATTATTTTAACTATTATTTTATTATTTTCCTTAGGAGGCCCATTTTAGATCCCAAAATTCCTTTAATGCTCCCAACCATACAAGTTTCTAAATTTGTAAGTAACCAACCCTATTTCATGTTGGGTGTACCACTACTGAACCAATCCTTTTTCATAGTGGATGTAGCTATCAACAATGCTAGTCCTTTTCCAAACTAGATGCAAATCACACACGTCTTCTTACATAGCCAACCTTGTTTCATGTTGGATATGAAGGAAGGTCTATACAGAACTAGCACTATGACTATTACTTTATCCCTAGGATGAGTCTCAGATAGTCACACATAGTCCTTGGATACCTTGACTATTACCTCATTTCTAAGATGAGTCTTTGATAGTCATCGATATTTGTTATACCAAAATCCTGTCACCACCATGTGATAAGACCTTTGAATACATACTTGCCCTTAATCCCAGCACTTGGAGTGGAAACCCATGTTGTTTTTCAATTCTACATGAAAATACTCAGCACCGCGCTTTCCCTGTGAACCATGAGCGGTACCTTGCTCACACCACCTTCATCCTGTTTGCCATAAGTGGTGCCACCGACTGTGGCCTTTGGTCCATAAGAGTTTCTCATCTATACTGCTCTGTCATAAGAGGAGAAAAGCGGTACCCTGGCTAAAATGGGAAAAAGAGAAGTTTCTCGAGGATTCTAAATCATGAGCCTTGTGTCCTCCCTTATCCCTATCATTGTGAGTCAGTTAAGCTCGAGATCCCACATCATAGGATCTTAGACGCCACCTCATCCATAAATCTCTCAACCATTCCTATCCATTGAGCCTTATAAATACACGCTCATGTCCATGGTTGAGGGGGGAACTATAGAGGTATTGTTATGTTGTTGGATTGACCACTTGGCCCAAGCCATTGGAGAGCATAGAGAGCAAAGTTGGAGCTTATGGGGATGAAGTGTTTGTCTCATGGAGATGCATGTCAACACTAAGGCTTAATTGGTTGTAAACTTCTCCATTCATCTTAATACAAAGCTGATTTTTGTCCCACATTACTGTTGTTTTGATTTCGCATGTACATGTTGTTAGATTCGTTAGTCACTAACATGGATAAGTAGATGATGTTCTGGTAGCTTTGATGTGTTTGTATGTTTGATCTGGTTGTAGGTACACAGGTTCACTATCGAAGCAGCATTCCAGGTGTCTACGACATCCAGGGAAGGTCTTCATCCTTTATCGTTCACTCATTTTTTCTGGATTTGAACCATTCAGACCAGAGGAACAGCTTTTGTCCACAGAAGGTGAAATATTCCTAGTTACAAATCTGGTGACTCTGCTGAGGAATAGATACATGTATCAGTTGATCTGATCTTCCTCAGTTCTTCAACTCTTGTTCGAATCCAGGATCCATCTCCAACTCTCTTTAGTCAGATATGCTATCTGACTCAGTGTATTTTGGTGTGAAACTTCCAGATATGTCTAGATCTAAATTATTTCGACCTTTTATGCTTTCTTTTACTCTCAATCTATCATTTTTTACCTTGATCTGATCTTTTTCTAACTTGGTATGTCGTTCTCCTTTGTGTTTTGGATTTATACAGGGAACCACTCTTACGCTGTTGGCGAGCATTAGAGAGAATTTGAGGTCAAAAATTGGCCTCAAAAGGACCAAAATGTACTATAAAAATCAACCAATTACATTCTAGTATATGATATCATCCCCCATGGTTGAGGTGGCATTGCAAGAGTTAAGAATGTTTATTTGTCACATTATCTATGGTGGATGAAAACCCATAGTTAACCAAGGTAGTAGTACAAGTACTTTCAAGTCATAAAGTAAAGTACTTACAATAAAAGTCATTTCACACTTTCTCATAAAATAATATTATTGTTATTTTCAAATAAAGTACTCACAATTCACTTTCTCATAAAATAATATTATTGTTATTTTCAAGTAAAGTACTCATAATTCCTAAAAATGTCTTTTCACATTTTTTATAAAATAATATATTGTCATTTTCATGTTTTTTAATTTTAAATTATATATTCGCTCAATTTTATTTAATATCATAATGTCAAACTAATCTATATAAAATCTTGTACTTTTAAAATAAATTAAATTCATGAATAATATTAATATGAAAGATGTATGGTAATTATAGATGAGTTATATATATATAATCATAGGCATTCATTTATATCATATTTAAATGTATAAAACAACATGTTCATATGATAAATGTTTATATGATTATAACTTTATTATTAAAAAAAATTGACAAAAAAATTATTATAATTTTTTAATAGTTAATTTTATAAAATAATATGCAAATTATGTTGTTATAACTTGTTAAATATTAATTAATAATAATGTTGTTATGATAATAATTATAATAAATGTTATCATGTTAGTTTTAATAATAAAAATATTTTAAAATTTTAATGATTAAAAAATTAATAAACTTAATTAAACCATTTATATTTAATTTGAAATTATAACATAATATGTAAGTATTATGACACATTTTTTTAACAAATTAGTAACATTGTTTTTTTATATATATATTTTGTATTTATAATTTTTTTAGTTGCAAGGAGTGGAAATAATTTTCTTAGATAATTATTTATATTATAAAAATATTTTCAAAATGTATAAATATTTTTTAATAATTTATTTTGTTCTATAAAAAATATTAAAATAATTTATGCTTCAACTAATAAATTAAAAGACTTTATGCACCACCATTCACTTATTAAGTTAATATGATATATTATTTATTCACAATTTTTTTATTACTAAAAATTAATATACATTAAAGTCAACTAATAAATTAAAATAATTTATACACAATTGTTGATTTATTCACTCAAAATGATATATTATTTGCTAGTAACTTTTTTTATTGCAAAAAAAAATATACATAATTTTTTTATTGCTAAAAACAATATACATTAAAATCTTATATACTAATATGACATATTTTCATAACGTATAAATATTTTTTTAATAATTTATTTAAGAATAAATTAAGTCTTATATTATTTTCTATAAGAGGTTTAAATATAACATTCATTTACAATAAAATGAATATATCAAAAAAAAATTATGATTTTGATATCAATTTATTCTAATAATGCAATAAATATTATAATAATATTGTCAAAATTTTACATGTAAATAAATCTAAATTAAATCACATTAAAATTAAATTGATGAGGAATGTAGGAAATATAAAAAGTCAACATAAATTAAAAAAATAACTCCTAAAATAATATTTTTTGTTTAATTTTATTTACAAGTTCAAGACAAATAAATGCTAAAGGACAATAATTTTTTGGGGAATTTACAATGAATTTTAGTCACATCACTGTAGAGTTATTTTATTAATTTTATTAATAGTCAATTTAAAAAAGTAACTCAGCCATNGGAGGTGAGTTGTCATATATACCTACCCCATAAAACCCCCAACTCATAATATTTTAATATATCTTATATTTTTGTAGTACATCTCTTAGGAGGCCCATTTTTACCTCAAATTCTCTCTCATGAAGCGGTGCCACCGCCTGAACCCAGCTAGCAGCATGCGGTGCCACCGCCTAAGTCTTGTTATCCAGAAGCAGTGCCAGGCCAGAACCGCTCTATCAAGACCCCTCCAGCGCAGTGCCACGTAGGCCTTATTCCAAGGCCACTTTTTTCTCATTTTTTGCAAATTTTTTGAGTTGATTTGCTTTCAACCATGCACTGTCAGGCTTGTGTGTTAGAATCTGATGCTTGTGGTTTGCAATTTTGTGGAAAAAGATTGGTTTGTTTGAATAATCCTAAAGCTAGATTAGGCTTGTTGATTGTCCATTTTCTTCCGTGCTTGTTGGTTGTCTTTGTGAAAGAATTTATTTTTTGAAAGCTTAGGTGTCAGAGAGCTCTCTTTTATTTCTGTTACATAGACTGAAAGAAAAACATTTAATTAGCATCTTGATTTCATTTTTTGTTCCCATAGAAGACTTATTTTTGCTTGTTTTAAAATTTTTTTTTTTGACTGAGATTAGGTCATTATCATTAGTGAGCGTAAGACATTGGATCTCTGATTGGCCTCACAAGCTTTCAGGTTCTCTATGTTCTTTTATCTCTTTTGCATTTACACTATCTCATCAAAATAAAAAATATTATAGTTTTAAGTTAGATCTGTCTATGCTTTAAGAAAAATCGAAAAACAGAGTGCATATGCATATAGTGTGTTGCTTGTTTTTATTTTAAGAAAAGAGACTCCTTCCCTTTTGACTGCTTTCAAAAAAGAGAATTGAGTTTGGAAAGTGTTGCGTGTCAAGTTGATTTTGTGTTCAAGATTGTTGTTTGGAAATATTTTTGGTTTTGAAGCAAAAAAAAACACTCTCTTTCCCTCCCGTAGGTAGGCATACCGAACAGTAAAGTGAAATATTTGCGTATGCATATTGCATGGTTTTACTTTTTCTATAAAAAATCCATGCATTCACCTAACCATCCACTTTAAAGTTAACGGTAGTTAAAGATTAAAATTTACATAGCAATTCAAGTGATAGGTTAGAGACGTGTTCGGGCGTCATTAAGCGTAGGAGCTGTCGTTACCCATCTGCATTACATCCCGGGACTCGCGTGGTTCTTCAAACATACCGTCGGTATATCGAACAGCCTTTCAAGCACCTGTAAGGTATATATAAAGGTACTTCACGTATTCAATTGTATATCGGAAGGCCCTTTGTGTATGGTTATGCATTAGACAACACTATTACCGATTTGAGCTCCAAGGTACCTTGAGTATATTGGAGACCCCACGAAGATACCTTATCCATTTGAGGAAAGCCCTTTGGTCATCTTGCTTGGAGCCATACACCGAAAACAACATTCGGGGAGATTACTACACACGTACCCTTGAGGTATATCGCAAGTGGCACCTTCCTCACAATCCTGGTGAGAGACCTAACTATCTAAACCCCTGCTGTCATTTTAAGTTTACGTGTTTGACCTATAGCTGTAGTAGGGAATTTTTTGGTTGTTTTCTAGTTTTTCAGACCCTCAGTTAGATAGGAAATGTACAAACTGGCTGAGCTAAGACGATCCAGAAGAGTACGGGGCTTGCCACCCGATTTTATTCTTGGTTTAGGATAAAATCCAATGGAAGCTATCGACTAAGGAGATGCTACCACCTCCCAAGTGGGAGATAATGTGGTTGCAGAAAGCGGAGAACCATATCCTTCACACTTGCCTCCCTTGGTCCAAAAACCTTCTTGGGGTAATACTTTGTTCCATTCTCCCACAGAAGGTCATGTTGATGATACTACCCATCCGGATTATGGTCCCAATGCTCCATTTTTGGATACGTCTATAGGACAGGCCATTGCCTCATTTGGCACCCATTTAAACTTTTCTGAAGAAGTTTCTCCAGATGAAGAAGAATGTAGACAATACCATGTAGCCATTCTCTATGCATAGGAGATTGAAAAGAAAATGGATGACATATTGGGCACACCACCATCACGTTCCATAGTCATTCCTGTGGGATATCGTTCACTTGTCGATTCTATGAGACCCATTGAATCGATTATAGATCGCACAATAACACCACACAACCCAGTTCAAACTACCAACCCCACCACCTCCCATATTATGTCTGTTCCCAATCCTCCCATGTCTTCTGCACTTGGGTCCCAACCTTCAACTCCTGTTTCGTCATTACCTTCTAGTGCCTAAGGGAAACCCCCACCACAACCTACGTTATCTGTCACCGAAATTGTATCTAATCAAGGACAGACCTCTGGTATAGAACAATCTACAGTTTATGTCCTTCCCACCCACACTAATGTGGTTATTCCCCCATCTAGTTCAGGTCAGCCCTTGGGGGCACAACCTGTAACCAGTCAAACCTCTTGGGGTTATGGTTATACAACAAATCAAATACCTGTAGGGAACATTAATTATCCACCCAATCCTACAGGAATGCCTTATGCCAGAATTCCATATCCTAGTAATACTTTCACGCCATGGGGGAAGCCTAACTGTTCATACATGCCAGCTATGGGGAGGATACCCATACATACTACGAGAGGTGTCAGAGGACCGCCTTATGGATGTCCTCCCCCTGGGGGGCTTGGTGTCTTTCTTCCTTATGGTCCTACTGGTCCTGGTGGTCCTAGGGGGCCTGGTGGCTTTCCCCGTAATGGCCCTATTGGGTTGTGTGTCCCTCCTCCTAGTGGTTTCGGAGGCTCTAGAGGCTTACCTCCTAGAGGCCCTGGAGGGTCTGGTGGTCCCAATGGTCCTGGTGGTCCTCCTCCTAGAGGCCCTGGTGGTCCTAACGGTCATAATCCCGAAAATCAACCCCCTGCGGGAAGATTTTTCGGTAGTTATTCATCACAACAACCTGTCTATCAGTCTACTTATGGTCCTACTGGTAATTATATGCCATATCAATATTACCAGTATGTGAAACTTAACCGTCAGTTACCTTTCCTAGCAACTTTGGATTTGCTTGACTTGTCAAAGTTGATTAATGACCCCATTCGACACAATCCCTCGTGGCCTCCCATTCTGGTAAAGTTACCATCGGACATTCCAAAGTTCGATGGGAAGTAGGGAGATGATCCAAAAAACCATGTCATGACATTCCATCTGTGGTGTTCTTCAAACTCCCTCATGGATGATTCAGTTCGGTTATGGCTCTTTCATCGAACATTGACCGGTACATCCGCGAAGTGGTACATTGAACTTCCACAACATTCATTTGTGGATTTTTGCTCCTTGGAAACCGTGTTTCTTACACACTTTCAGCTCCCTATCAGTTATGAAACGGGTACTGATCTCTTAACTTCTCTATGACAGAACACCTCCACTCACATATCTGATCATATCCATGAGTGGAGAAGGCAGAGAAGGCTTATTAAGGCCCCTATTTCGGATCAGTTATTAGCTGATTGGTTTACCAAATCTTTATTGCCTCCAATTTCCTGAGATGTGGCTATGGGCGGTGTCGTTACTGAAGAGCAAGCCATTAGTCGAGCCCAGTATCTAGACTTGGTCTATTCCTAGTCTAGAACTCTTTATGACTTGATTCCTCAAGCTCCTCGCCCAAGCACCGATCCCGCAAAGACACCAGTAGAAGTACCTGTTGATGGGATTGTTGGTTCAATCCAGTCCCCTTCAGCAATGAAACCCACCAAGCAACCCCAGACTGCCACCCCTACTCCTTCGACTCCTAAGGTTTCCGCCGAGGTATATTCTATTCAAAGTACTCAAACCTCGGGCAATAATAAAAATAAGGGTAAAAATAAGAATAAAAAACCCAGAAACTAATAGTAGAATCCAAGACCAACCAACAATAATAACGATAAAGGGAAGAGAAAAGAAAAATATCCATGTCTGTTATGCAAAGATGACCATTTCACAAAAGAGTGTCCCCGTCGGGACGAAATATCCCAATTTTTGAAATCAAATCCCGCACCTGCAGTTCTCACAGATCCTTTTCCCTCTCAACAACAACTAACAAAACACATGTCTAATCAGGGAAACTCTGGTTCATCAGAGAAAATTTGTATGATGTCCTCAGATACAATTAGTCTACAAACTCGAAGTCAAAATTATGACAAACCCGCAAACACGAAAGAAGATCTTTCTTCTTTAGGGAAAGCTCCCTCTACTGGTTCTCCCGAATCCTCGTCTACTGGCCCCCTAAGCATCGAGAATCCTACTCTCGATATGATTTTGCATCCACCCAAGAGTACTCTTAGGAAGGTTGTTTTTAACTCTAATGCCTGAGCTGCTCAATTTTATAATGTAGTTGAATATCTCGCTCAGGAACCTTGTGCAATGTCTACCTTAGAAGTACTCCAAAGTTGTCCTATACAACGCAAAAATGTGTTAACAACATTAGGAGCTTTAGACTCGGATAATACTAATTTGATTCATTTCAATATTGAGAACTATAAGTCTAGGCTACCTCATAAACTTTCTTTTCAAATCATTACGAAAGTAGTTGGAAAGAAGGTTTTTAGAACAATACTAGATGAAGGAGCTTCGACCTCGGTTTTGTCTCTGTCTTGTTGGAAAGCTCTCGGATCTCCCGAGCATGTAACATCACCTACGACTCTGAAAGCCTTTGATGGATGAGGTTTCCAGCCCCATGGTCTTATATTAGCCCTCGCAATCAAGCTTAGGGGCAAAATTGTTTCTATTCAAGTAGAAGTGGTAGATTCCCCGTTAGATTACAACCTCCTTCTAGGAAGAAATTGGTATTATGCCATGACTGCTGTCACTTCAACAGTATTCCGAATAGTCCAATTTTCGCATCTAGGGAGAATTGTTACCATTGACCAACTTGATTTCTGTACGCCGGATGTTAATACCTCTATGGCTAATAACATCCCCATGTTAGGCCAGTCCTCTCCTCCTTACCAGTCGATTGTTGTAGGCATGTTAAAGGATTCATCCCTTATGGGGATTTTTCCATCCACTCCTCCTAACACGGATACCGCGACAATTCATATGATTGCGTCATTTGACCATGATACTAAGGGCAAACAAATTGTTGAGTCCACCTCGTTGAGTCCACACGAAGCAATGAATGACACCATTCAAACCCTCTTCGATGATCACACTTATGACCTTCATCTAGTGGCTTCGAATCCTTACCACTTACCTTACTGGTTAGAACCATCTCTTCCTATTCTAGATTATCTCTTTGAGACTTTTCCTTTCGACGAGTCCATTATGGAGATCATGAGTATAGATGAGTCCATTTGGGAGGATCACCACCATAGATCCATGTTCCTCTCCAATACCAGTTTGGTTAACCATGATTATGCATCCCTGTTTCCTGTTGATATTGTCAACGTACCCCAAAGTCCCATATTGTTGCAAGACATAGAATCTGAAGGAAACCTTTGCAACATTACTCAGATGAATCTGATTGACATATCAGCCAAGCCTAGTACCATCGGGCATGTTCATGTTGGGAAGAACTGTTAA
>LPNX010623937.1:463582-526944 GCA_001517045.1 Pseudotsuga menziesii | reverse complement strand
CTCAATATAGATGCCCCAAAAAGGGAAAAAGGTAAAACCAACAAGGAGATCAAAAACCTGATTCTCCTCCTTCTCCAGCAACTCCTCTCCTCCACAAGTACGCTATTCCAAGTGAGTGTGTGTCACAAGTGAGGAGCACTACACCTCTATTTATATTCATCCATTCACTTAAAGTTTACTAAATTAAAATGTCGGCTTAAGTTAACTCATGTAGGCTCGAGTTACACATGTAGGCTCAAGTAACCACATTGGGGTGTTGATGACCCACCTTTACAATTTGAGGGGACTACCTCATGACTCTTATTAGTTCTTCCGATTAGGAGCATCGGGGTACAATGAAATACAAATGGTTCTCCCAGTTGGACCATCGGGGACCACAAAAGATACATAAAGAATATTCTTCGAAGTTACAATATTTCAACAAGAACTACTCGACAGATGAATCTGAAGCATATAAGGCACTTTTCAAAGAATTCTGTGATATTTTTTTTTGGTCCTATGAAAAAATGTCGGGGATTGACCCATCCATTATGGTCCATGAGATTAAAACCTATCCCACGGCTAAACCTGTTAGGAAAAAACTAAGGCAAGTCCATCCAAAGAAGGCCACAGCTATTAAAGCTGAGATAGAGAAACTTCTCAAACCTGGGTTTATTTATCCCATACCCCTGACAGAATGGGTATCAAACTTTGTCCCTGTCAATAAAAAGCAAGGCACCATTAGAGTCTGTATCGACTTTAGGGATTTGAATAAAGCTTGTCCCAAGGACAACTTTCCTACTCCACATATCAATCAGATTATCGACAACTGTGCTGGAAGTGTCATCTTCTCATTTATGGATGGCTTTTTTGGCTATAATCAGATTGAGATATTACCCACCGATCAACGCAAGACAGCATTCATTTGCCAATGGGGAACCTTTGCATATAGGAAGTTACCTTTTGGCTTGAAAAATGCTGGAGCCACTTTCCAGCGTGCGATGTCTTATGCGTTTCATGATATTAAACATATTGTTGAACCATACCTTGACGACCTCCCTGCTCATTCACAGCGATGGGAGGACCACCCTGGTCATATTAGAGATATTTTCCTGAGATGCCATCATTATAATATACGACTCAATCCGTATAAATGTGTTTTTTGTGTTGAGATGGGACGTCTTTTAGGTTTTGTGGTCTCTAAAGATAGCATCTAGATAGACCCTTTGAAAATTGCCGCCATTTTAGCTCTACTAGCCCCAACTAATCTCCTTGAACTCCAAAGTTTGCAAGGGAAGGAAAACTTTCTCCGCTGTTTCGTGTGCAATTTTGCAGAGAAAGTGCACGGTGTTGAGGCTTGGAAATTTTCAGGCGAAAACAGTAAGGGATTCTCCCCAATCAACGTTCCCAACTAGCCCGTTGACTGTTTGGTATAGGGAATCCGTTCGGTTTACGGTCCGACTACCGTAGGTCAAGTAACAAAACAAAGGTTTTACCAATTGCGGCCCGGTCCACCGAGTTTTTGTATTTTGTAATTTTGACTTTATTATGATATGCAAGTGCATAATTAACCATGCGGGGTGATGAGGATGCAGGGAGCAGTCACAATGTGATGCGCAGGTTCTTACATCTCATCTTAAGGCTCACATGCATCTATATCACATATGCAGCAATGAAATGAACTAACTATCTATTTATCTACCTATCCCCGGGGAGCCCAAATCTGATTTATTTATGAGTAATGTGGATTATTCATGCATTATAAACATAAATTATAGATAGCTGATATTTTTATCTACAACACATGAAAGATTAACGATATTTCAACAATCAGATAGCCAACTATTTCATAAGCAGTACACATTACTCATGGTGAAAATCTTCATAAAATAAACTGGAGAACATTCATACAGGAACATAGGTTCAAAGAGTTAGAACAGTCTCACAGTTAATGGATACGCAATTGAAAATGAAATAGTTCCTCTTCAACAAATCCATAGCACACATTTGAATATTCCACCAAGCTTTCTCCAACAGGAAAACTGTAATTATCTATTGCAAAAGGAAATAGTTCTTCTTACAATATGTCTTCATCAATCTAACAGGGAAAAAGTCCTCAGCCTTTCTAAGATTTCTATCTTTATACAAAAGGGTGAGACTGTTGGGCTGCCCAAAGTGACCTTTGGGCTTCCCAACCCCTCGTTTCCCAACGTTTTGCTTTTCTTAAATGTTTTATAAAAAATAATTACAAATTACAATAATGACCGATCCTTCATGAGGAGGGTCCCACTTGAGCATCTAAAAACTTCTTCCATGACGTAGCATCAGAGGCAATGCCTTCAAATGCGCAGGTTTCTAAAAATTGAATGTTGATTTCAAATTTTTTGGCCTGGTTCTTTATGGATTCCACCCTAGCTGCGCTTAATCGAAGCTGGTCTTCCAGGATATGCACACTAACTACCGAATGGCCTACTTCTCTTCTCAGAATCTGGTCATCAATGGCCTTAATGTGCTGCATTCCTGCTTCTTCATCCTGATATTTCTTCTGCAAAAACTCCACAAATGAGTCATGGTCCGGGAAATCCTCGAGCCTCTACTCAGCCTCTATTTGGCACCGGTTGTAGGTAATGAGAAGTCTTCTGAAAAACTCGGTGCATAATCCCTTTGTATTTTTAACTGCCTTCTTGAAATCTTCAACGGTGTTGATGGCGAACTCTACCAGGTCATAATCCCACTTGAGGGCTTGTTTATCTTTTGCTGGCAGCTCTGTTGGAGTTTCTTTGTTGTTTTCCAGCCTCGCCATTCTTGCAGTCAAGACCTCAAGGACATCCTGAGATCTGTCCACAAAGTAAGATGTAGTTTCCAAGATCTCTTCCAATCGTCCATCGATCTGCAGCACTCTACATCTTTCTTCTTCAACAGCAGTCTTTAGCTACAGCATCTTGGCCTTTTGGGCCAAGACATGCTCTTTGAATGACTGGAGGTTAACCTGTTGTTCTCTTGCTTCCTCTAGAGCAGTTGTTAGCGAGGAAATCTGTTCTTGGTGTTCCTTCTTCAATTCTTGGGTGTGCATATCATTTGCCTGCAAGAGGATCTTTTGCTGCTCTTCTAGTTCCTCCACCTTTGCCAACAGCTGTTCCTTTTCAGTTCTTAACCCTTCGTATTCTTTCTGTGCTCTCTCCAGAGATTCCTGTGTCGTTTGCAGCACTTGTATTTCTCCTTGGAGGGCCTGTACTTCAGCTCTTGAGGACTTCATTTCCCTTTGCATATCTTCGTATTTCCTCTTGAGCCTGTTGCTTTCTTCCCTCTCTTTCCTCAATGTGTCTTTTAACTGGGCAGAGGATTTCTTGGACTGCTCCAAGTCAGTTATTACCTTGTCCATGTTATCTTCTGAGGCGTGGAGAAGTGCAGTCCTAGCTCTTAGGGTGAGCCTTGGATCTTGGTCTGTTCCTAACATAACAGCCGTATCCATTATCATTTTGCCAGGAATATTTCCTGCTTCTACTTTCCTCTCTGTCCTCTTCATTATTCTCTTCATTGCCCTATCATAATATACAGTGTTGAAATCGGGGATTTCTTCCCCTTTCTTCTGGACAAAAGGAACCAGCTTGAGAGTGGGGATCATGGGAGTGCTGGCAGCAGGTACTTGTGGGTCCTGAACCTCAGGGTTCTCAACATCCTGGTTCTACCCCCCAGCTATGTCAGAAGCTTACTGTTTTGTCTCAGTCTGTGTTAGCTTCACCCTCTCGGACTCCTGCTTTTGTAGCTCCTCATCGAGCTTTCTTTTCGCTTCTTCAGTTGCTTCTTCTACCTCTTTAGCTGCTTCCTGGGATTTCTCAGTTGCTTCTTGGGCAGCTTTTCTTTTCCCTTCCTCTTCACTATGCAACCACTCTGCAGCTTCCTGTGCCAATCTCTGGGCTTCTTCATTTCTCCTTTTGGCTTCTTCCTCTGACTTTTCCTGTTCATCCCCCTTTCCACCCTGGGTGGTGATTTTCTTCGTGAATCTTCTTTTCAGTTCTATCATGTTTGGGGAATTTTGGAAGACAGATTCTTCCCTATCAAAATGATGGGTATATTCGAAATGCACCTTATTTTCTTTACAATGATCAGCCACTTTACCGTGGGAGTCATTTCTGTGATAGGGCATCTCACCAAAATGGAACCTCTCCAGCTCCTCCACGAATTCACCAGCTTGTTTCAATCTTTGGGCTTCTTCATTTCTCCTTTTGGCTTCTTCCTCTGCCTTTGCCTGCTCATTCCCCTTTCCACCTTTGGTGTTGATTTTCTTCGTGAATCTTCTCTTCAGTGCTGTCATGTTCGGGGCATTTCAGAAGACAGATTCTTCCCTATCAAAATGGTGAGTATACTTGAAATGCACCTTGTTTTCCTTACAATGCTCTGCAACTTTACCATGGGAGTCATTTCTGTGGTAGGGAATCTCGCCAAAGTGGAACTTCTCCAGCTCCTCTATAAATTCCCCAGCTTGTTTCACCTTAGTGAACCTGTAGCTTCCAAGTCTGAAGGGTAAGGGAGGATAAGCAGTCTTCTTGTGTTCGAATAGGAAGCTGCTGATTCCATCCAGGAACACTTGTCTGATTGCCTCCTTATGGATAATGTAATTAGTTGCATATTTTGGCAGTAGGGAAGGTGCTCTTGAGCCTCCAAACATTCTGAAGTACATGCCATGTCCGGTCAAATAGTAGTCTGCATAATCTTGTATCACTTGCATGGCCTCCTCCGACATACAATCACACTCTTTCCAGAAAATGAGTATGTATAGTGGCATAATGAATTGCTCACAGACTTCTCTGTAATGGCTATGGTACTGGTGTGCCCACAGTGGTCTATAAGCAGGATAGACCGACATTCTTTCCCTATCCCAGATGCACCTGAGACCAGGGAAAGGCTGGTTGCATAGTATACAGTCTATGAGTATTTAGCTCATGTAAAATTCAGACCTTTTAGGGACTCTCCTTCCAAGGCTTAGGCCAAGCAAGAAGAAAGACTACTTGATACAAGGCTGGCCCAATTGAAGACTGTCCCTTGTGTTGCCACATGAAAAATGATGGGTATCCATTCTAGCTTGAAGAATCTGCCATGGGATCTCCCAAAGATCCTATTAAGCATCAGAGCTATAAATCTGTAGGGAACCCTCAAGCTCGCTGTATCATACTCCCCCGTGGGTGTGTGTTGGTAATGTTTTCCCTGCAACAACATCCTCTTCAGGGTCTCTACCAGGTCCATTCTAATGCTACTCATCCAGTCATCATATAGGAACACTTGGGATTCTGGCAGGTGATAAGCCAACGCCACATATCCAGGGCTAAATGCAGCATAGCCCTGTCTCTCAAAATTTTCCAGAATCATTGTGGTTACATCTGCTCGGGGCAGAATCCAACCAATTACCTCGGAGCATGGGAACAGTTCTGGCTTGGTGGTGACCTTCATAAGGGAAGATCTTTCAATGTTTGCATATATGGACTCTTCTTCTAAGCCCATGTCGGGAACTTCTCTTCAGGTAATCAGTCTATAGATTTCCCCCCACTAGTATTCAGGCTCCAAGCCAGAAATGCATTTAGTGTCTTCATATAGTATTATGTCTTGGTGACCACTTCTACCTCTGGCTCTTCTTCAACCACAGGGGCCTCCTTCTTTTGTCTTTTTGACATTGTGAGCTCAAATTATTCCTGCCATATACAACATTATAACATTAAGCAATTCCAGTTGCAGACACTTATATGACAATGTGCCGCATTTTACTTCTTTTATGTGTATCATGACAGCAATTAATTAACGAAGCTAACAAATGTGTATGATCTTACTAACAGAGCTATTGAAACATGATGCACATTGTTCAGTGAATCAGTCTATGTAAAGCATGATTGAAAAGAGTTATATGCATTAAACTATGCATGCTACCATTACTTGCCAATATAAAACATTAACAATATAATCCAGCAGGAATGAAATCTACATAAGATTGAAGAAGACTCATGCGGGTCGCGGGAAAAACATTCATATTTACACAACCAAAACCTCCATCTGTCATGTTCGGGTGATTTTATCGCTTCGCTGCGCGGGACAAGCAGGGGAAAAATACACGCGATTTCAACAACGTTCATGCCCACACACTCAAGGTCAACAAACTAAAAACCATGGCATATCCCTTTCAACCGGCTAGGGTTTCAGATGATTGTGCGCAGAACGGCGCGGAAACACAGCTATTCGATGATGTGGGTTTCTAGGGCGTGCCTGATCAAAGGAAAACCCCCAGTGCAACCTATGGTGAAGAATGATGCATCGCAGTACATCCTTTTCCCCGGCCCGGGTTCGAAACTAAGCGAGAAATGGGTTGCGCGAGACCGGATAGGCAACAAAGACTAGGGTTCGGGGATACAAGCAAAAGGAAAACCCCCCAAATGCTACAGGAAACAAAAACCCCCCCCTGCAAACCTATTTTTACATACAGGGTGGCTTGGCGCAGATGGCGTAATGGCCGCCTGCATCAAGCCCCCACCCACTACGCGCGAGGTTGTAGACGGAAAGTCGTGGGCAAAAAACTGCTTCGGGGTTAAAATGCCCCACCCCACGGTCAAAAGGATAAAATTCCACCTTTATAGGCGTCTAATTTAACCGGGGAAGCAAACCATCATAGAAAACCACCAACAGTTCAAACGGAAAGGGAAAAATGAAGAGCCTACCTGGCAATACGGCGAATATGGCGGGTCGACGACGGTCAGGATTCCACAATTGCCACCTGGATGCAAGTACACCGAATGAGGGGTCCTTCACAGCTCATGAGAATGACATGCACAACAATGACAATGCTCAACAGTCGAGAATAACAATAAAAAATATAACCCCTCGACCCACATATATAGTCAACACCACGGGCGCGAAAAACATCGAACGTCGGAGCGCTTTCTAATCGGAGGCTGAAAGCACTCATCCATCCGCAACGACGGACGACCAAAGAGTAGATCCAGCCACAGAGACGCGCATGGCGGGAAAACCTAGAAGATTAGACGTTGGAGAGTTTCTGAATCGGAGGCTGAAAGCTTATTTTTCTCCACAACGGCAAAAAACTAAACCAAAAATCCCTCCGCAATGGTGGGTATAACCGAGGGAAAAGCCTGAATCGGAAGATGACTATATCGGAAAGATTGGCACTTTCCTAATCTGCAACGGCAGAAACGTAAAACCTCCCACCATCTGCAACGAGACTTAAACCGGAAGCAACGACACCTAACAGCTTGGAAAGTTTAGAGTTTTGGCAACCGCAACGGTGGAAGAAAATAATCAGAAAAACTTTTGATGCAAAACTAAAAGGCATCCGATGTGAAAATAAAGAAATCGACAAAATTATAATCGAAGTCAAACCGACAATCTGTCCGCAACGGCGGAAGAAGAAGTGACAATGGTTTCGATACAAAACCAAACCCTAGCTGATTTCGCCAACCGAATCGGGAGAAAAGTTGAAGTTAAGACCAAACATCCATCCGCAATGGCGGAGAAAAACATGACCAAAATATTTCGACATAAACCCAAAAACAGCCGATGGATCGGAAGACAAAAACCCAGACTCACCCGCAACGGCGGAAGATCAAAACAAAATACCTTCTGATCTAGACCGGCTTCAAACGCAATTAAAGGCAAATGATGAAGGCTTGATCAATCATTGAAATTATTAATCATTTTAGAAAATTGGAAAACAGCTGTAGATCAATCCAAGCATAAGCAAGTCTTTCTGAAACGTTCTCAAACCAAATCCAAGAAGACGATCAAACTAATTCAAGCAAAAGGAGGGTCCTAAATTTTTTTGGAATTTTGGGAAATTGTTGCAGCTGCAACACACGGTTATATGCGTCTCCTCAAGAAGGACACTCTGTTCTTCTAGGATGACCAAGTCCAACGCGCCTTTGATAATCTCAAACATGCTCTGACTCATTCACCCGTGATAAACCCCCCAGATTATTCAAAGGACTTTCTCTTTTATCTTGTTTCCTCTGCTACTATCATCGCTATGGTTTTGGTGCAGGAAAATCCCAATGATCAGGAGCATGTGATTTACTATGCTAGTAAGAATCTTATGGATTCTAAAACTCGATATTCATGCGTGGAGAAGTTAGCATTGGACACGGTCATTGCTGTACAAAAATTTCGTCACTACATTTTGCTCCGCACAACCACTGTATTGGCAGACTAGAACCCTATGTATTACATCCTGAATCGTCAGGTGCTCGGGGGCAAGTACTCCCAATGGATAGTCATACTATAGGAGTTTGATATAGAATTTGCCAAAGCCACATCAAAGAAATCCTTGGTTTTTTTGGAGCTCATGTGTGATTTTCCCTATGCTACGATGGAATCTGAGCCTAGTGATTCATTTCTCAATGAATTTTTGTCCCTGATCAGCACTACCGATCCATGGTATGGAGATTTGCTGATCTATCTCCAAACACAACGATTTCAGCCACATCTATCCTGTGATGATCGCCACCATATCCGTCACCACGCAAAATACTACCTCATCCTGAATGATACCTTGTATAGACGTGGGATTGATTCTATTCTCCGACAATGCCTCACCCATGAGGAATCTGAACATGTGCTGAATGATTTCCACTCTGGAGCATGTGGAGTTCATTTGTCTGGGATGGCTATAGCCCAGAAAATCCTTCACGCTGGCTATTTTTGGCCTTCAGTCTTCAAAGACTATCATGAGGCTGTTAAGAAATGGCCACCTTGTCAATATTTTTATCCCAAAAAGCACACTCATCCTACTCTGCTACACCCCGTCGTTGCCGTTGGTCCATTTTCCAAATAGGGGATTGATTTTATGCATTGTAAGCCTACCTCAGCCGAGGGGCATGGTTACATCATTGTAGCCATTGACTATTTTACAAAATGGGCTGAGGCCATGCCTACATATGCGGAAGATGGTAATACTGCCTCTCTCTTCCTGTTCAATCATATCATAGCTAGATTTGGAGTCCCATAGTCCATTCTTACTGATCACGGATCACATTTCCGTAATCAAATGATGGAGGAACTGAGTGCTAAGCTAGGCTTTTTCCATAAAAACTCTATGCCATATTATCCACAATATAATGGTCAGGTAGAGGCCATTAACACAGTTTTGAAAACTATGCTTCGTCGGATGGTTGGAGATCATAAATCCAACTAGCACCACATTCTTTTCTCCACTCTTTGGGCTTACAGGATTTCGGTGAAAACAACTATTGGTTTCACACCTTTCTAGTTTGTCTATGGACTCGAAGCTGTCTTACTGATTCAATGTCAGATTCCATCTTTACAACTTGCCTTCGAACTTCTCCCAGACACTTCCGCAAAGGAAGAAAGATTTTTGTACTTGAATAACCTTAAAGAGACTCGAAGAGATGCTGCCTTGGCTAATGAGGCACATAAGAAACACGTCAAGGCGCATTATGATAAATCCATTCAACCTCATGCCTTTAATGAGGGTGACCTAGTTTTGACTTATGACTAGAGATACGATAAACTAGGGAAAGGAAAGTTTGAGTCCATGTGGTACGGTCCTTTCATCATTTCTAAAGTTTTAGAGAAAGGGGCCTACAAGCTCATTGACTACGATGGAATCCTTTTAGGGAAACCTTGCAATGGGTTGTACCTGAAGAGGTACTATGCCTAGGTCTTTCCTGGATAGTATCTTGTATATATTTATATTGCTTGAGCTTTTAGTATTTTCAATATGGTTTTGAGTTTAGTGTCCGCATCTGTTTATACCATGTTTTGGTCATGCAGAGTAGATGGATTTCTGCGGCTTTGCTGATGGTGCTTTCCGCCACACCTTGAATCTCGCCTTAGCTACTTAGGTCCTCTATTCCCCAGGTGAAGATTTGGTTAGTTCAGGAGCATTTTGTAGCGGTCCCGCTACCAACAACATCGCTGAGTATCGAGCAGTCATAGATATTCTAACTGAAGCTTCCTCCCAAGATGTTTGCAATCTGGTAGTCTTGATGGACTCACATCTCATGGTTTGTCATCTAAACCATGTCTATACCATTATAAATCCCGTACTTCTCCACCTCTTCTGGAGGGTACCCTTGTTAGAAAGGTCATTTGAAACCATTACTTATAGGCATATCCCTAGGGAACATAATGTAGTTGTTGACTCATTAGCTAATTACATCCTAGATTGGCATATTTCCCATTCATGACATTGAAATCAAACATGGTTCATTGTAAATAAACAATTTAAGACACATAAAACTCATGTAAAATACATTCACCATTTGAGACATATAAACACGAGGTAAAAGTCTGTATATATATATATGAACATGTATACAAAAAATAGGTCATGAGACCTCATCTGAAGCACGTAGGATTTCAGAAAAAAAATCACCATACAAAATCCTGAAGCTATCAGCTTTCAGTAGATACATCATGCATACACCATCTAGTGATGCTCGTGGTAACACATCACTTCCCGGGCTACTCTACCTAGCAGTCTACTAAACCAACCCAGTACTCTTGCTATAGGTCTCTGATACCTCAGAGGGAGGTCATCAATGGAAGCGTCAGGGATGTCTAAGTTCAACCTCTCCAGGTTTTCCTCTAACTCCCTGGTCACATCATCACCCTACGGTACAAAGCGGGCTCCAGCTCGTCTATCCAATGGGGAATCTCCCCCAATTCGTTCTGCTACAATGTCTGCATGAAAATTTTTAGGTCTTGTTACTTCACATAAAAAATATAAAACATTAGAAAACATATAAACATTATTTCCATTTTAGGGTTTCTTGCTTCTTACCGATGTCACCCCACTGTCCACCAGGTGGGAGTGATAGGTCAGGGTCTCCGCTGAAGTCCATGCCTGCATAAGCATAATCCTCCACCATGAGGATCTGATCTCTGAGCCATCAGAAGAATGGGTTACCAAACTTCAACTTCCCCATGCCCGCTCCAGTACGGACCATAATTCGGACCCACCCATGCATGCGAGGGTCTCGTGCTCTTAGCTCTGTAAAGACCACCTGGGGTCTCATCTGTGGTACCTGCTTAAAGAAGAAGCAGGCTAGAATGGAACCAAAACTGAATTGCTTCAGTTCCCCCTGCCGACACTTAGTCAGTTGATCCTTGAATATTAGAAGCAGGGCTTCCACCCAGTCAAATACTGTAGGTGCCATGGCCTCTATGGCATATAGAATATGTGCCCTAGAAGCCTAGTGCACTCCCTGGATTCTGACCACTCTCTGCATCATAAATAAGACAGTCCGTAGAGGTCCATCTATCACTACATTTATGGATATTTTCTTCCCCGATGTCCTCGTCCTTGGGATACAGTGACAGTCAATCAACTCTTGTGTAGTAATATCCCCTCCTCGGGAACTTGTCAGCAAGATGGGGGTATCCTATCTCGAAATTCCATTCAAGAAGTAGATATCCTCTACCTCTACTGTCAGAATATGAGCCCCAACCTCAAAGTGTTGTTGCTCTAGATTCCACATCCGGAGTATATGCTTAAGCAATCGCTCATGTGATACCATACTGGGAGTCCGAAATAATTTTAGGAGTCCATAGTCTCGTAATGCGGCTATGCAACCCACATTCCTTTTGATGAAAGCGTCATCATTATCATGTTGTCTTTCCTTCCATATCACCATTTTTTATCAGCAAAATCCTACCAAAAACAATCATAACACCTATTAGAATCATTCTTAATCATTTAAATCAAAAGAAATGATCTAGTTTTTCTTGTGTTAACAATTTTACATCTTCATGGCCGGCACCACCTGTGCACCATTGAAGACAGGCGGTGGCATCGCCTGTGCATTTTGTTTTTGGCACGGTTCTGGTGAGGTACTGTGTATCCCGCAAGGGATAAGCGCAGTACCCGTTCCCATGGTTTTAGGGCTTACCATATAAGCCCAAAACACCATCTAAAATCAAAATTGAGACTATGAAAAGGAAGAGTAGGGTTTGAACTGTTACCTAGAACTAACGGTGCTCGAATCCGAGGGTGGAAATTCCCAATATTAGCAACTGAAGATCTGACTAGGAAAGTGCTCCAAATGCTCTCCACTATGGGTAAATAGTAAAATGAATTGATTTTTCGCTATTTACATGACTTTTATACACATTTTTGGGTTTGACATGCTATAGTTTTGATTTAAAATCGTTTATTATTCGAAGCTTATCTGTCGTAATCCCTTAATGCTAGTTATTGGGGCATTTAACACTTGTTTTGAGTCATTGCAATATAGAATAACAGTAGCAGTAAAGTATTAGGAGTTCATTTTTGACTTTTTCGTACTACCATAAAATGGAAAAATTCGATGAGCATTTGTTACGACACTTTGTTCACGCTCTTGAAACCTAGTATCAAAGGTTTGAGTCCATTTCCGATTCTTTCCAGGCTCGTAAAAACTAACATTTTGTAAAGAAACCTCATGGAGTCTTCTTTTAACTATTTTCGGGCTCCTTAAATACAAAAAGATCATCGAGTCCGTTTCTGATTCTTTCCAGGCTCGTAAAAATTAACATTGTGTAAAGAAACCTCATGGAGTCCTCTTTAAACTCTTTTTAGGCTCCCTAAATACGAAAATATTGTCAAGCGATATTGTCTTCTTCACGCTTGTTAAAGCATTTAAAGAGTCGTATTTCCGACAGTAGGTTATCTCTTTGTTGGTTCGGATGGACTATTTATGAAAAAGGAACACTCCAGCCAATCATGATTGGAAGAGTTCCCTAAGTTATTATTTTACACTTTTTCGGGCCTTATGGACTAAATAATACGAAAAAGGACCCCTTTGGAGTCTTCTTCCATAATCAATCAAACTCTCTAAACATGAATGATACCGAGTTTTCTTTCATTGGACTCGTTAAATTAAACATTGAGAGACCCGTTTTTGGAAACGAACCCCTCCTCTCTCAAGTTCGTAAAACATATGAGTTTGGACTTGTCTTCGGACAAGTTATACCGAGTGTTTGTTACCCTCTTTGAACTCGTAAAACTGAAAAGAGGCACTCATCGATCACGATGGGGAAAATGGGAAGGGAATCATTTTTGCTAATAAATGGCAGTAGTTTTTCGTTACCTTTGAACATGGCACTTTGTCTGCATATTATTTCAGTCAATTGGGTATACAGCTGATGTCCATGACAATCCACTTTCATGAGTCATTCCACTCCTTTGAGTCTATCAAAAGAATGCATTGTCCACTATCGCATTGTGTGTTTGTCCTATTTAGTCATGCTGCCAAGTCTTTTGTCATGCCGCCCGATGTTCAAAACAAAGTTGAAGAAGTTTACCTCTGCAGTCAAAAAAATTTCTGTATACATACTTTTGAGTCAGTCTTGTGGTTACTACATTCACATCATTCTAGAACTATGTTCCGAGTTTCGTGTTGTTAATGTAGGACTAATCATGGCCCTCCTTCGACGAGACTATTCCCGTCGACATCAGCTCATCATCCGGTAAATATTCTTAGAAACAAAAACTTAGTACCTTGAGATATGTATGCCTTAATGACAGATTCTCTCGCTCTCGAAATAGGTTCACATCATTGACCTTTGATCGATAGAATCGACTGGGTGTTCAACATCAGGACATCTATTCACACTCAATAGATTGTACTAGGGTACCTTGGGAATCATTGACATCAATGGTGATCTCCCTCGCACTTGTTAACGGTTCACATCATTGGCCGGTAATCAAGTGGTTTCTACCATGTTCGACTTCAGATCATTGTAATCACAAGGATAGAATCATACTTTGTGGAAGACGAAATGAAGACCCTGGTTATTTGTTTAAATCACTCATTGCTTTTCCCCATGTTGCAATGGAGTTTTGTATATATAGCATGGATCCACATTTGTATGGTCGTGGCTATGCTCAAATTTGCATTTGTATGACATAGATCTACGTTCTATGTATGGTAGCTATGTCCAAGTTTGAGTCCTCTATCACATGGATCTACGGTGTATTCTAGTAGCCATGTTTGTTTATTCCTCCCATGGATCTACCTTGTATTGGTCTGTAGCCATGAGTTGGTTACTTGTGTCTATGAGTCAAAATATTGATGTACTACAGATGCCTACTTGACGACATGCTTCGATTGAGCTAACATTTTCACCTCAAAGCGACAACTTGTTCTGCCAAAGCTCTCGTTTATCGTATCCCTCTAAGACTCACGCTTTGGGGGGCATTCTGTTATACCAAAATCCTGTCATGACCATGTGATAAGACCTTTAACTTACATACTTGCCCTTAATCCCAACACTTGGAGTGGAAACCCATGTTGTTTGTGATTTCTACATGAAAATACTCAGCACCACGCTTTCCTTGTGAACCATGAGTGGTACCTTGCTCGCAGTACCTTCATCCTGTTTTCCATAAGTGGTGCCACCGCCTACTGCCTTTGGTCCATAAGCATTTTTCATCTAAACCGATCTGTCATAAGAGGAGAAAAGTGGTACCCTAGGTAAAATGGGAAAAAGAGAAGTTTCTCGTGGCTTCTAGATCATGAGCCTTGTGTCCTCCCTTATCCCTATCATTGTGGGTCAGTTGATCTCGATATCCCCCATCATAGGATTATAGAGGCCACTTCATCCACAAATCTCTCAACCATTCCTATCCATTGAGCCTTATAAATACAAGCTCATGTCCATGGTTGAGGGGGTAACTATAGAGGTATTGTTATGTTGTTGGATTGACCACTTGGCCCAAGCCATTGGAGAGCATAGAGAGCAAAGTTGGATCTTATGGGGATGAAGTGTTTGTCTCATGGAGATGCATGTCGACACTAAGGCTTAATTGGTTGTAAACTTCTCCATTCATCTTAACGCAAAGCTGATTTTCGTCCCACATTACTGTTGTTTTGATTTCGCATTTACATGTTGTTAGATTCCTTAGTCACTAACATGGATAAGTAGATGATGTTCTAGTAGATTTTATGTGTTTGTGTGTTTGATCTAGTTGCAGGTACACAGGTTCCCTATCGAAGCAGCATTCCAGGTGTCTACGACATCCAGGGAGGGTCTTCATCCTTTTTCGTTCACTCATTTGTTCTGGATCTGAACCATTCAGACCAGAGGAACAACTTTTGTCTGCAGAAGGTGAAATATTCCTGGTTACAATATTGACTATGTCTCTACTAATGTGGGAAACATATTCATGTATCATGAAAAATGAACATTAAAGTTGTGTATAACATAAATTACAAGTGTCAGATCCAAGTATTTCGGCATGACTTACCCAATAAGCTACAGAGCCATGTACCATGACTAACTGACATCGAAGCTATGTATAAAATAACTTACCATTGTGTGAGCCGGGTATCACTGCATGGATAATAGGTTTCCACCCATAACTCAGGATTTCATACAGAATAGTCTTCATAGTTCACAAGTGTCCACATCAAAATTCTCACCCACAAATGCTTACCTAGGAGTCAGGTGTTCCTAGAATCGTCATCATAGTTCATAGGTGTAGAATCACTTGTCCCCATATGTGTACCTGGAGCTCAAGTGCATAGAATCATCGTCATTGTTCATAAGTGTTCACATTAGGATTACATAGGTCTTCCAATATAGCAACCCTATTCCATGTTGGATATGAAGACCACATATGTCTTCCGACAGATCCATCACTATTTCATGTTGGGTATGAAGACAATAAGTCTTTCATAGGCCACATATACCTCTTCTGGAAGAGGCATCCTTGTTTCATGATGGATATGAAGACAGCAATTATTTCACCTAGTACATATGTACCAGTGTGCACCAACCTCTCTATAATTTTTAGGATATCCGGGTGATCTCCTCACTCCCTCTATGAGTGATCAGGAGAATGCATGAAGCACGCGTTGGCCTCTCCATCCCATCTCAGGATTTTTGAGATATATCCTCACTTCTTTTGAAGTCATCATGATAATGTAATGGCCTCTCCATCCTATCTTAGTATTTAAGAGAGATATCCTCAGTCCTCACAGAGTGATGGGGATAATGTATGGTATATGCATTATCATCCTTCCCTCGTAGCGAGGAACATAATCATGGAACCAATATCCCCACTCCATCGTAAAGTGTCAAGGAATAAATTCAAACTTCCCTCTTACCAAGGGATTCAATCATGGGACAATCTCCTCACTCCCTCTCAGAGTGATTGAAATAAAATATCAATGAGGGAGTCAACATAAAACTAATATCCCCACTCCTTCATGCAGTTACGATCCCATCCTGAACCTGCACACATTTCATCGAGGATAGGAATCAAATATATCAGGGAAGACAATTATGTATTTCCCTATTCTAGATATGAAATGAAAATACATAATAAATCATATCACCGAAATCATGTACTTGAGAGACAGTATCAATAGGCTAGTTTCCCCACCCCATATCAGGGTGTCTGGGAATCCTCCCTCTGTGCTGGAGAGTTCTACTCCCTCTACATCTAATCATCCTAGTCCCTTTTTGGGGAGTCCTGGTGATGACCATGTATATCAAGGAGCCTTCAATTGTCTTGTTTGGATCAATACAATAATTCCATCAGTGTAGTCATAATCATCAAGCTCTATCTACTCAATATCTCAACTATGCTCTTCATTGACTTAGGAATATTTCATTAGGTTTCACACCATCATATGAAATAGGCCAGGATCCTCATTTTGAGGTCCAAATATCTCTTTCCCCTTAGAAACCAGCTTAGTGAATTTCGTCCTCTGGAATCCATCTAGCATGAATCTAACTGGAAAGTAACGGATTTCAATAATTGTCAAAGAGACGAACATCTATAGCAGAGAGACTGACATCTGTAGAATCCTCCCGCTTCCAATTGCCAAATATCTACATGATATCATCTAGTTCTATAGGTCATGTGTCCATGTATGTACTCGGCCCTTAACTTTTTGTCATGGAATCCACTTAACTGTTTCGACCGGAATTCATCCTTATTTTTGGGATGAGAGCCATGCTTCTAGAGGATTTCTACTTCCGATCCATCTACATATCAATAGGATCACTTGTACTTTGGACTAAGTTTCATCATCCTCTTCTTGTAGGCCATCACATTCCCTACAATTCAAATCTCATCAGATGGTTAGAAAAAATTCATAATCAAATTTATTCCATGCAACAACAATAGTTCATCCAGGTATGTAGGCATATATTTAGCCAATGATTTGGCACAACATACACATGGCTATTATTTGGATTCTAGCGGTCTCCATTATAACATACCATCAAGAGTGTGCACTAATCTAAGCATGTTAGAAGGAGAAGTCATTAAGAGGATTCCATGAAATGTTGTGCAACATTACGGTCTAAATCATAACACATGTTACATGATCCTACTATCAATAAAATAACCATATTACATGTTCAATAAATTATAGGCATCTAGATATGCATAGAACATATTCAAAACAACATATCTAATCTATCAAAGCATGTAAAATAAAATACATATCTTTTATTATTTTTTGGGTGGACTCCCACTGACTTCTTTGAGAGTCCACTGGTCTTCATTTTCTTGACGGGAGTCCATCGTCACCTGCATATTCATCTCATCACCTCAACATAGGGATTTCTAGAAGAATAATTCCATATGATCCTAATTATTTAGATTATTATAAGAGGTGTCTTCTTTGACATCTGCAGTTGAGGATTCTTGCTTCCTCCTCTTTGAATCACAATCTTGGGCATAGTGTCCAAGTTTTTTGCATCTATAGGAACACACATGGGAAATATCTGTTTTCTTCTTATGATCTAAAGTAAGAATTGATGTTCCACCTTTTCCTTTCTTGCCATGAAACTTCCTTACCTTACCCTTTCCATTCTTGACATGAGATGTAAGGCTTGAATTTCTTTGTGTTGGGTGCCATGTATCCTACTTCTCACAGCAAGTCTTGTCTCTTCTTTGATACATACTTCCTAGATACAATCAAACTTAGGCAACTTCGGTTTCCCAACAAGACTAAATGAATGATTCCTAGGATGGAGTGAGACCATTAAGAGTGGTCATGACAAGTTCTTTATCACTAATTTAATCTCCAATAGTGCTTAGTTGATTCTTCAAGTTTGAGATCCTCATAGAGTAAGATGAAATTGTTTATGATCTTGACATATTGAGGTTTGACTGTTGATTCCTTAGGGAAAGAACATGGTTGATATTTCTATCCTTGAATAGCTTCCTCAAGGATCTAAACATCTTCATGGCGGACTTCTTTTAAGAGATACGAGGAACCAAATGGTCCTTCACTTAATCTACTAGGATTCTCCTTTCCCTAGGATCATTCTTTTTCCACTAAGCCTTCTTGGATTCCTCTTTTGGTTTTGGAACATTCTCATTCACGAACTTCAAGAGATCATTTTAATATAGGATAAGAAGAACCCTTGACTTCCATGAGATGAAATTATAAGTCCCATCAAGCCTATCTTCAACCTTCATCTCAATCATCTTGACTAAAGAACTGGACTAGAAACCCTAGCAAGATCTAGGTCATGGATTAAGTATGGATCCACGGATTAATGTGCCCTACTGAGACGAGTTGGAGCAAGGTAAAATTAGTCCAAAACTATGGAAATAATAGCTTAAATGTGGAAGCTCTAGGTATTGACCTCTATAGTATTAGGTCGAAAGTTAAGACTTCTCTGAACAAAATTTGGCCTCCACAGAAAGATGCTCCCTAGGAGGGAAATTTTCTCTATGCTCTTTTTGGGATGATCTAAGGTGGGAAACACTCTAAAACATGGATCCCTAGCTTTCGACAATGACTTCTTCTACAACTGCACTGATACCATGTTATAATTTGACAGCTGCAAAAACATGATCACTATAAGAATATCAAAGCAAAAAGAACCAAAAAAAGAGTGGAGCTTGTTTATCCATGATGATCCAAGATCATTTCCCACCATAGACAAATAATGTCACCCCCGAGCTTTCTCTTACAAGACAGATAAATTGATGAGAGATAGAAGTACTCATAGGTCGTAGTAGCACGACCCAAAAAAATATAAGAGAAACCTCTCCAAAGCGAAGAACCCAATAAACACTCGTTCTTTATGTAGTGAACTTCTCTAGCAGAGGGTGAACTTGTGTAGCATTTCTAAGTTGTATGTCAAAATAAGGAGAGGTGCCCTATATTTATACAGTTTTTGGGTGACTTTTCAAACTTGGATGACTTGACCTAATTACTGGGGACGACTAGTCAATTTACAATAATAAATTACATTTTAATTATTATTATTTATTTATTTGTTAACCTGACTTAAGTGAGGATGCCTCACATGGATACTGCAACAACACTTCCTTCTTGCAGTTCTTGGGGTTTAACTCATAATGTAACTTCCAACACTTGTCTTTAGTGTGGTAATCATTGTTGCAGTGGTTACGATGGTTTTTAAAAACATCGCACTTATGTGTCATGGTTTTAATATTCATCTCCTTTTCGTTCCATGCCTTCTTCCCCTCCTTGGTAGCATCTCGACTCTCTTTCTATTTTGAACCACTTGGTTGTCCTTTCTTCTAGACTAGGTTTTATAGGTACTATTCTTATACACATGATTCATCAATTTACAAGGCCTTGAAGAGCATCACATGTCTTTGTATGTGACTATGTAAACCCCCCATATACTTAAGGAGTACATTTTTATTTTTAGGTGAGATACCCAACATAATAGCCATCTTCCTGAACTCGATGGTGTATTCTTGCGCACTTTTCCCTTTCCTTTTCCTAAACTAATTCCAATGAATCCACTAGTCGTGTACATGATCAATAGGGTATAACTAAGACTTGGTTAGGGTTTTAAATTCCCCCCACTTAGTTACTGGAAGATCACCCTTCAACTTAAGTGCTTCTATGTGGCATTCCCATTAGGTTATTGCATGACCCTCTAACTTCAGTTGGGAAAATGTGGTATTTTTCTCCTTGGCAATTTGGTGGATACTAAAATAAACCTCTAATTTATACAACTAATGATTTTGTTTTAGAGCATCAATATCACCTTGATACGACTTGAGACAACTTTCATTTCCATATTAAAGAGAGACTGGGAAGGAATATTGGCACTAGAACTTGTTTGCTCTTTCTCAACCTATTTTTTCAACTCCTTTTCTAAGTCTATTTTATCTTTTTATTTATACTCTAATACGAAATATTATGTAGACCTCCAAAATCCCCCAAATTTCCAAACTTGCTCTCCAAAGTGCCATGAGGATTGACATGTTGCATGAGATATCGACAACTTGTACTTCCAGTTTTGTAAATCACTGTCAATCAATCGTTGCTCCTTGAACAGACTCTTCCACCATGTTTGAGATCTTAATACTTTTTTCACCAACTATTGGATCTTGCAATTACCCACAAAACTCAAAATAAAATTTGTTATGATACCAATGTGATATGTAAACTACCATGTATATTCCACTAGAACACTTCATCACAACATATCTTACCACTAGTTCTCTTAATTAATTTACTTTTAGAAATGTAAGAGAAATTATAGAACAATAAATACACAATCCACACACATTCAACATAGATTTTATATTTGGAAAACTCCAATGGGGAAAAACCCAAGAATGAGGACTATGCCTTTCCTTTTATATAGAATACAAATACAAAAGGACATTGACACTTGCTATGAAATTATCTTGGAAACTATGGTCCAAATGACTGGTACATAAAATATACTCCCTCTGTTATACTTGACATCCACCCCTTACTACTGCTCATATATGGAACAATACAATAAAAAATGGAACCCCTTCTTTTCCTAGCAACCTAGTATTTAACATAGCCTGATAATTGTTTAGGGTTAATTTTAGGTTTTGTACATACCTTGATTCCTATTTACGGTTAGGGATTTAGAAATTCTAGAATGCTCTTTCAATTCCACATATGAATAGCTTTACATGTGCAAGCAATGGGAGAGAATGTGGAATCCACTTGAAACTATGGTGGTCAACTGGACAGGTCAACTTGGGGGAGTCATAATTTCCTCATATTGAATTTGATTAAGGTGATTATTACACCATTGGAAAGGTATTGGTGTGTAGAATATAAATTTTTTTTTCTATGTGCATTTTGAACTAAAAAATTACATCTAATACTTCAAAATGGCCCCTAAAGGTTTTGGAGAATTTTTTACCCCAAATTTGAAAAGTAAGATCTACCCCTAAAATGGGACTTGCAAGCATATTCCTCAAATCGTTCCACCTAGAAAGCACCAAATAGATGAAAAATTAGATATTGATGCATTTCATATCAAATATTGGTTGCACAAATCAAGAAGCTGAAGAACAATAAGCAATCACAAACATAAAATTTATAGCAACATACCAGTAAATAATTAATGGTCAATAAAGAAACAATGATTGAACTAGTTGAAATAGAGAAGCTTCTTATTAAAAAATTCCAAACCTTATAGAAAAAAACCAACATAGATCCAGTTGGATCATCAAAAACATCAAAAGTTGAAGATATTTCCAACAATCAAGATTCAAAAGATATTAAGACACCTTGTCGTCATCCCAATTATAACAAACAACATCATATAGTGTTATAGGAAATTAAAATAGGGTGGTCTAATCCTTTTACCATTCAACAATTTTATTCAACACTTAGATGAGCATATCGCCATGTGTCATAAAGTGTCATGACCACAAGCATAGAGTATCAGGAGAAGACATTACGATCCAGAAAAAATGGACAAGTCTTCCAAACTATGCTCTGAGAACACAACATATTTCTCAAGGGGAAGGCAATGCAACAAACATAAATACACAATTATTAAATAATTATTATTATCTAAGGGACATAACCCTTGTGCATAGTCATCAAAATTTCCCNATATATATATATATATATAGAGAGAGAGAGAGAGAGAGAGAGAGAGAGAGAGAGAGAGAGAGATTAAATGTAGTGTGATATCTTATCTATTTTGGAAATTTTCTATATGAACAAGGACTGTTCTTAACACAATGTAGAATCACGTTGAGCGGCGTTGTGAAAGTGATGAAATTTTGAGCCCAAAAAACACCGTTTAGACCCTTAAACATGCCCCAAAATATTTTAAACCCCAAATCTACAAAGTGAGACATGCCCCTGAAATGGGCCCTACAAGCCATTTCATCTAATCTCTCCACCTAGTAAGAACCAAAATAGATGAAAAATTATATATTGATCCATTTTGTATCTTGGCATGTTTGATTCTTGTTTAATTCATCCATGTATTTCCTCAATTTATATGTACTCTCAAATTGTCTAGCTTTCTAAAATGAACTAGGTTCACCATCATCAGTTAACAAATAAAAATAAGATAGAAAACTAGGAGAATACCTTTATGGTAGTCTATTAGGACGTGTATATCTTTTGATTTATGGTTGTTGAACTTCATGTTCTTCATGTTGATCGTTAGATTCATTTCTAATTCAACTTGTACAATCTTAGGGGTCTATTGTACATCCTTCCTTTTCATGGATTTTTCATTGAAAATAACATCTCAGCTAACAGTTACCTTGTGGTTAGTAGGATATTACAATTATAATCCTTTACTATATTATCATAACTGAGAAAAACACATTTCTTTGACTTTGGTTCAATATTGGATCTCTTTTCTTTAAGCACATTGGCAAATGTATCAAAACCAAAAACATTCAAATGAGATTAATCAATTGGCTTAACACACCAAACCTACTCATGAATCTTTCCATCCAATGTAGTTGTAGGTGATATGTTAATTAAATATGTAGTTGTATTAATAACCTCTTACCAAAATCCATTATTGGACCAACGTAGGTGTGTTGAACATGTTTCTTGAACATTCCATGATTGTGTAATTCATCCCTTCATATACACCACAACAAAATGGTGTGGTTGATTGCGTGATTCTTCTGCTCGAACACACCATTTTGTTGTGGTGTATATGAAGTATTATTCTAATGCTTAAGTCCTTCTTGTCTACAAAATTTGTCAAATTCCTTGGAGCAATATTCTCCTCCATTATCGTATATAAGACATAAAATAGACTTTCCCAAAATTTTCTCTACTAGTGCCTTGAACTCTTTGAATTTCTCAAAGATATTAGACTTATTTTTCATAAAATACACCCACACTCTTGTAGAATAATTATTTATAAAATTAAAATATATTAAAATCTAGCACCATTTATGGACATAGTGGGGACTAATCCAAATATATCAAAATGAAATAATTTGCAAAAGATCATAAATTTTACGAAAGTTTGCATAAAACCAATCCCTCTCATGTTTACCAAAAATATATTTCCCACACAAGTATAAATCACAAGACTTAATCTCGGAAAACATACCTTGATCATGCATATTTTTCAAACCTTTTTCACTCATATGTCCAAGTCGTTGATGCCACAACATTATTGTATCCAAAACATTCCCTAAGTCTATTTTTGTTGCATGATTTGTCACTGTATCACCACATAAATGATACAGGGTCCCATAAGATTCTCCTTTTTCTACCACATGGGATGCTTCAGTTATTTTTCATCGGTTGCCACCAAAGGTAGTGGAATACCCCAACTTATCCATCATCCCTATTGAAAGAAAATTCTTCCATATATTTGGTACATTTCATACACCACACATATTCATTTCTCTTCCATTGTCCAACTTGATCTTCATGTCCCCTCTGCTCATAATTTCTAAAGCATGATCATCACCCAAGTATACCATTCCACCACTATAGGGTTGGTGTTTGACAAACTAGTCTCTACATGGAGACATGTCGAAATATGCACCTAATTCCAAAACCCAAGTATATAATAGAGATATGTTGTTACTAAGACAGATTTCCTACACGTTGTCATGTCTTTTGAATCTTCTATACTAGATTCAACTGATGGTTGATTTGGATTTTCCTCCTTCTTTTCCTTCATAATATACCCATACTCCTTCCTTGAGTTCCTTGGTTTCCAACAATTCGAGAACCTCCCTCACTTCCTCTGGACTTGGATCTAGTGTGATATCCCTTGTTGATCCCTTTCACTATATCACTTTCTCATAGATAGGGCTTCACTAGTAGAGGGATCCAAAGATGATTTTTCCCTCAATCATCACAATGGTGATGATGATGACGATAATAATGAATATCATGATATATGACTACAACAATGATGACAACAATGATGATAATGTTGAAGTTTATGATGTTGACAATGATGATAAGGTCAATGGTGACAATGATGATGATCACGATGCTGCATGTTATAAAATTATTTGACCCTGAGTGACCCTAATGGAACCTAAATGACCTTAGTGGAGTCTAAGTGACCCTAATGGAAAATAAATGAACATAATGGAATTTGAGTGTCCCTAAGGACATATAAGTGACCCCAATAACATCCTAGTGACCCTAATGACAAGGCAATGATGATGATGGTGCATGACGACAATGATGCTGGCATTGATGATGATATGATTATAAGATGGCAATGATGAAAATAGGAACATCAACGAAGAGGATGATGATGATGATAATATCTAATTAAGACCCGTTCGTAGGAATCCGAACATGATAACAGTGCTTGGATTCCCACTCAAAGGCGAAAGATCCTTTACCAAATTCATGTAATTAGGAAGTTTGGTTCCTTTTTTCATCATCCCAATAATGAAGACAATGTATATGATGATATGTATTGACAATGACAATGATGATGATGGCGATAATGTTGATGTCTATGATGATGACTATGATGAATATTAGAGTGAAACAATAACAATTTAAGTAACACCCAAAAACTAAAAATTAGTAAAATACAACTCCATTACATTGAAACATTAATGTGAAACATCTCACAAAGGTTATAAATGCTATAATAGTTAAGATAGTTATAATAAGGTTATAAAAATTAAAAGGGGTTTAAAAGGAGTTTAAAAGGGTTAACATATAAATGTTATCAAGGGTGGTGGTTAGAGTTTATAAGGATTATGGGATATATAAGTTCGTGTATTGGAGTTAGGAGTAATTAGGATTAGGAGCTGTAGATGTTATGGGATCCTGTGGTTAAGTGATATGAGTGATGGGTATTGGAAAGGTTTGTGATAATATGATATTAGAGTTAAACAATATATGTGCCAATTTTAGGGTTTGCAAGGGTCATGGTTTAGGGTACATAAGGATCACAAGATAATGGTTATGTGTTATATGGATTAGGGTTTGTAAGGGTTATGTTATATAAAGGTTATGTGTTAGAGAATTTAGGTTTTATAGGATAAGGATTAGGTGTTAATGGTTATATAGGTTATGCATTTTAGGGTTTATAATAGTTAAATGCTATGATATGAACTATATGAGTTATATATTATATTTTATTGGGTGATATAATATAGAGTAAATAGGTTAGGGATTATATGGTTTGCAGAGGTAAGGATTATTGGGTTTATTTCTGTTATATGGTTTATAAGAGAAGTAACTATATTTATTGAGTTTATAGGTGTAATTAAGGTTATAGTGGTTACTGAGGTTTGGGAGTTAAAGGTTTATTGGTAAGGGAGTATATGGGTTAAGGATTAGGGTTCATAGATTTTATATGGGTTACAAGATTTATGAGGATTTAGGATAGTAAGGATCATATCATGTGTTATAGGATTTAGAAATAAAAATTCTTATGGGGGTTATGTTTTAATAGTCTTTTATTATAAGGGTTAGAAGCTTTAGAGGTAAAATTGAATAGAGGTTACACACATCAAAGATAAAAATGAATAAAGGTGACAATTTATATATGATAGAGTTGATATGGGTTACAAATGTAACATTTTATAATAGTTCAGGGTTATAAGTTGTTAGTAATAGGTTATAGATTCTATAATTTAGGGGTTATAAAGCTAAAAGTTATAGGGGTTATATGTTTTTAGTTATAAGAATTAAGGATTAGGGTTATATGTTTTAAGGGTAATATGTGTTATAGTATGAGGGGTATATGAATTATAACTATTTGGAAGTAGATGATTATAAGGTGTTGCGGCTGCAACGATTCCCAAATTTCTAAAAAAATTTGGACCCTCCTTGTTGATTTTGTTGAAGACCGTTTGTTTCCACTCTGTTACACGTTTGGATTGTTTGAGGCCAGCTTTTTCTTGCTTTTCGGGAATTTGTTTGGGTCTACAAATGCTTTGGACTGTAGAACTTAGCGGGTTATGTTGTTTTATTGTTGTCAACGTTTGGCCGAGCTTTAAGATGGGATTTTAGTTATCGCTTTTTCGAAGGATAATTAGAGATTGCGCCAATGATTAAAATATTTCACCGATCACGCATTTTATTGTTTAAAAATATTGCTTTACGGTGTTTCGGAAGGTGTTGTGACTCTGATCAAAGGCCAAGGACTGATTGTGTTCCACCGTTGCGGCCCTAGAGTAGACTAGCTATCCGTCAGACTGTTTTTCCTTTCGTCGATGTCTTGTTCTACTTTTCTCCGATGTTGACTAGTTTGCAGAATTTTCCTGACTGTATAACTTCCACCGTTGCAGCTATGTAGTGCACTAACTGTCCGATGCATTGGAAGATCTGATCTCCGACGTTTTATCGCGCTGACTTTTGGTTTGTGCTCCGGGACCCCTAGAATATGAGTCACCCGACGTTGCGACGTTCAAGTGAACTAACCGACCGATGTCAAGTGTTCTGATTCATCGATGGGGATTTTTATATGCCCGTTTCTTAATCATGTTCCCCGCCATTGTTATGCGCCTGTAACTGGGTTCATGAATGACGAGTGTGCTTTGTTTTATTAGGTTGAGTTTTTTATGTGAAAACGCAGTCCTGGTTTTTTCCTTTTCTTTCAATACTCATTTTATTGGTATTATGGTTTATGTTTATTGAAAGTAGTTTGGATAAATGATGAGTTTTCATTTGATCGCAGATGGACATGGGAAATTTTCTCATAACCATTTGAATACCACTGCGGCGAAAGAGATGTAGCTAGAGGACAAAGCATGCTAAAGCATAGAGAAGCAGAGTTGTTTCTCAAGGAAAAGAAAATAATGAAGGTCTGAGACCAATAAGGTCTCAGAGGGACCAAGGAATTGTAGAGTGTAATCATTAAAAAGCAAAGGCTCAGGCTTGTGCAGTTCATCAATTACCAAGCCGGCCCCGTTTTATAAAAGTTTATCTAAAACGTAACGTTTGAATCATGAGCATTCGCAAAATGACAAAACTATGAGATTAAAATGGTTGGTGGGAAAACCAAAGGTTTGGGGCTGGTTCTTGTATAAATGTACAAAATTTAGTGGGAAAGGGGGCTTTTTCCCAGTGAGACTTGTGAAAAACTTGTTGTAAGAGGAACTATTTCGTTTTGCAATAATATAATTACAATTTTGCCTGTTGGAGAAAGTGTTGTGTGGAATGTTCAAATGTGGTGAAATGAACAATCTTGAAGGGGAACTATTTCGTTTTCAGCTGTGTTTCATTAACTGTGAGATCATTCTAGCTTTCTGAACCTATGTTCTGTTATGAATGTTCTCTGGTTTATTTTATGATAATTTCCACTATGAGTAATGAATGTTTTAACAAACGATGAGCTATCTTGTTGTGCATATATCACGCATATATCTATTCATGTTTATGTGTTTTGATTCTAAGAACAGCTATCTATGATTTATCTTAACATGTGAGCAGTAATACATTACTCATTAATTGATAATCTTTCTCCCTAGGGACAGCTTAGTTAGTCTTGTTTTCTGTTGCATGTGATTTAGATGCGAGAGAGTCTAAGACGAGAGGTAAGAACCTGTGCATCACATTGTGACCGCTCCTCGTATTCTTTATCAATCTGCATGTTAGATAGGCACTTTCATATCATACTTAAAGTTAAAAAAATACAAAAATATACATGGTGGACCGGGCTGTAACCGATAAAACCCTTTATTTTTGTTACTTGACTTACGGTAGTCGTACCGCAAACCAGATGGATTCCCCATACCAAACAGTCATGGGCTAGTTGGGAACGTTGATTGGGGAGAATCCCTTGTTGTTGCTGCCTACGAATTTCCAGGCCTCAATAGTTTATGGCACTAGAAGGAGGGCCACCAATGCATGGATGGCCAGGAAAATCCATTTCCTCGAAATTACTCCACCAGTGATAGTTTTGAAAGTAGTTTATTTCCTGAGCCTAATACTGAAGAGAATAGAGAACATTTGTATTCTGTAGACAATGAAGTTGTCAATCATCTGAGGAGACACACTAGAGCATAGTGAAGAGTATTGGAGGATTACCTACTATCCCTGATTTACCCCAAAGAGAATACAAGAAGAAAGACTATCCCATCTTGGAATATTCAGTGTTGGTTGGAGATTTGGAAGAATTAGTAGAAGTAGCATTACAGGAAGTTGTTCATCCTTTGACTCAATTAGGCCCTAGCACATCTTACTGTTCTCGTGTGCATACTCCTCTTCTCTCACCTCGTCACTCTCCACCCAGATTAATGGTAGGCGTAAATGTAAATCAACCACCTAACCCACCAAATCCACCACCTGCTTGGAAATCCAGATCACCCTTGAACTTAGCACCTCTGTTGCATGACTTACCTCAGGATTTTGAAAATATGCTGCCCAAGTTTGACCCAAATGAGAAGATTTTAGTAGATGACCATTTGCAAAGTTTCTATTTGGCCATAGAAGGGTTAAAGGCTGGAGAACATGAAAACGTGGTCTGCAGATTTTTTCCACATACCCTTAAAGGAGTAGCAGCTTCATGGTATTTTGGTCTACCTGCTAATTCAATCCCATATTGGGATACCTTTGAAAGGATATTTAGAAGCAAGTATGCAATCCAAAAAACTCATGCGGCTCTCATGAAAGGGCTGTGCACTTTAAAGAAAGAAAGAAAAGAAAAGGTGCATAGTTTTACCCAAAGATTTGTAGCTTATCTTAAGAATTTTTCTGAAATTGATAAGCCCTCGGATAAAGTTATGATTGAGTATTATACTTCAGCTCTAGGGCCCGATTTGGCCATGTTTACCAAAATGAAATCCAAACCTATGCTAGCAGAGACTTATGAGGAAGCAAAGAGAGTAGAGGCTGAAAAGGAAAGCATCGAAGATTATCCTAAGCAGTCAGGAGAAAAAATTGTTGGGATGAAAGCTTTGTTATTTACTAAGCCTAAAGAGGAGCAATCACATGATTTCGAAGGAATGGCAAAGATGATGCAAAATCTCTCCAACAGAATAACAGACTTGGATAAGGAAAAGAAAGCCCAAAAGTTCTATAAGCCTTATTATAAGAAAAAAGAGGACAACAATCAATCCCAACCCCCTCCACACAGTCCTGCATCGATGAACTTGACAGAAGTAGGGATGGATAACTTTTCTACTTTCCACCAACAACCCCATTCTGAGAAGAATTGTCCTCAATGGATAAATTCAATGACATTGGTGATGAATCTGCTGTTGGATTCCAAATTAACTGAGGATAATGATGAAGAGGGAAAAGATAATAATAAATTAACAGAAAAACAAGAGGATGATGCCATGGTTTTATGGGACTGTGTATCATTGTTTGACACTGAAGAAGAAAAGAACCCGAGACATGAAGATATCTCGGAAACAAATGCAACAACAAGAAGCCAAGGGTTGATTAAAGAAAACAGTTTTATGCTCCCAAATATTAAGAGACTTCAAAAGAATGTAAAGAAATTTCAAAAAAACACCTCAGTTAGAAAATGCCAGAGTTTACCGTTACTAGTCAAAATCTGAAACAGATCAACATGCCTACTAAGACCATTAAAGAGAAGATCAATAATGTGAAAACGAATCTCACGGAACATAATATGGATTATGACATCGTGGAGGATATAAATAAGGTAAAGGAAAATATCTCATTATTTGAGATGTGTAACGTGCCGCAGCAGAAAGAAAAATTATTGAAAGCACTTGACATATAAGAGGAGAAGCTTCCCACCGACAATCAGCCCCAAGAAGAAGAAATCGGTGAAGCAAGTGTGGGAGGTAAGCCTAAATACAAGACTCCACCTTTTTTCCTTACCTTTGAAATTTTCAACCATAACGTGCACAATTGTCTAGTAGACTCAGGGGCATCAGTAAATGTTATGCCGCTGTCAGTCTGCAAAAGGATAAATGGACAACCTAAACCATCTACTTGGAAGGTCATTCAGTTGGACAAAACAAATGTGAAGGTAATTGGGGAAATGGAGGATGTCCTCATTCACTTATATTCAAATGATAAGGTATGTCAATCCATTGATATTGTAGTAGCAGACATACCTGAGGCTTATGGACTTGTTTTGAGCAGAGATTGGTCAGCAAAGCTGGATGGGCATTTTGCTTCAGACTGGTCACATATGTGGCTACCTTATAAAGGAATCCCAAATCAAATTAAATTTTTAAGAGAGCCCCACATGAAACACAATGTCACTCAGTTAGAAGGTAAGAATGAACCGGTGAATTCTGTTTTGGGAAATTACTTCATTGAGCTAGAACTGGGAAACTATCAAGTAGAAGAAGCTAGCAGTACATTAAATACTCAGACTGATCTCCTTTGGTTTTCACATGCTGATGAAATTGATTGTAAAATAGTAGACTTAGCTGTAGATGTAAATGTAGATTCATGTACAGTAGTGATAGGCGATTTTTGGATGCTTTTCTTTGACGGGTCTAAAAATTTGGAAGGATCAGGAGCTGGCTGTGTCCTGATTGATCCTAAGAAAAATAAACATTTTCTTTCATGTAGGTTAGAGTTTGAATGCACCAATAACACAGCCAAGTATGAAGCATTAGTTCGGGGACTAAGAAAAGCAATTGAATTAAAGGTAAAAAATATGAAAGTGTATGGAGATTCTGAAATAATTGTAAAACAAATTCGAAATCAAATACATTGCATTTCCCCTCATTTAAAAGCTTATCAAAATGAAGTATGGGATTTGCTTAAATATTTTCATGCATTTAATATTGTATCAATTCCTAGACTTAAGAATGCAGCAACTGACTTGTTAGCCACCTCAGCTGCGAGGCTTGTGCCCTCTGATAACCGGTGTTCTATTGAATTTCTTTTCAGGCCTTCGGTTCTAGATATGATTACCAATTTACGGGTTTTTGATGATGATCAACAGATTCTAGAATGATTGACAAATGATGAAACTTTCAAAGGGGAAATCATTTATGACGAAGAACATTAGGCCAAGATAAAATTTGATAACTTTATTCCTAAAGGACTCAAGACTTTAGAGCGGATGTTTGATCTAAATAATAAATTCAGAGGGAAATTAAATGTGAAGACTCATAGCTTATTAATTCTTGCACATGATCTAGGAACTAGGAATCAAAATCATCAAAGAATAATTGACAAATACTCATGAATTGGAAAATAACTGGATCCAAAATAGGTATCCTCTCTGTATATTTTATAAACAATAAAGGATTACAATTTCCATGCATAGCAATGGCTTAACTCCATGAATAATTCGAATACCTAAGGGACAATTCGAATTGAGTGAGTGAGTCTAGCTTAACTGACTCTTTGCCATGCAATCTCACTCAGTTAACCACTTGACCAAAACCCTAATTGACTCACCAAACCCTAACTGAAGTTGGAGTACAATAAATGACTAAATCTAATCTGAAGGAGATCAAACACATGTCATATCAATCCAACCATCAAGTGCTAGTCCTGCATGACTCCAATGAACCTTGATGATGTTAACTAAAGTTGAACTGACCATCAGAAGTTGGTGGAGGCGCCTTGTTCACTTCAGTTCATTAAAATAATAATAAATAATCATTAAATAATATATTTAATGAATGGAGGCGCCTTAAATGAATGGAGGCACCTTAACTAACTGTAACTGATTGGTTGAACTGAAAGTAACCACCAGTTAGCAATTAGGTGCATGAATGTCACACAGATCACCCCTGGAGTGCTCCAGTTAGCCTCCTTGATTGTAGGAGAAGGCTAAGTTAGCCTCCTTGACTGTAGTAGAAGGCTAAGTTAGCCTCCTTGACTGTAGGTAGGCGTGGGAGTGACTGGGATGATGGTAATTAATGCTCCACTTATGTCAATTAAACTTAGGATAGTGGTTTAACTAGGCCAATTTGACCGAAGGAGTGAGAATGAAGGTAAATTCCTCCAACATAGCTCGTCTCTACAGTTCGAGTTGGTTAATTTAGGGACTGAAATTGAGCCTAAATATGTGAATTTGGGAAAGTGTTGCTCTCCAGGTGAAAAAAATAAGTTCATCAGTCTGTTCAAACAATACAAAGATGTTTTTTCCTGGACATCTGAAGATCTGAAGACATATGACACCAATATTATTCAGCATGTTATCCCCATCAGACCTAGGGTCAAGCCCTATCAATAGCCTTTGAGGAAAATGCATCCAAAACTGGAGCCTCTAATTCAGAATGAAGTAAATAAGTTGTTGGATGCTAAAATTATCTTTAAAGTTAGACACTCAGAATGGGTTTCAAATCTGGTACCAGTAAGAAAGAAATCTGGAGAAATTAAATTATGTGTGGATTTCAGAAACCTAAACCGCGCTTCAGATAAAGACAATTATCCTGTCCCACCCATGGAACATATATTGCAAATGGTTTCAGGTTCTGAGTTATTTTCTTTATTAGATGGATTCTCTAGCTAAAATCAAGTGTTAGTAGCTGAAGAATACATACTTAAAACTACATTCAGAACAAGATGGGGGACTTTTGCTTACAGAAGGATTCCTTTTATACTCATAAACACTGGAGCTACTTTCCAGAGGGCTATGGACATAGCTTTATGTGGTTTGATTGGCCACAGTGTTGTAGTATACCTCGATGACATCACAATATTCTCAAAGAAAAGAGAAGAACATGCATTCCATCTAAAACAGATTTTCGAATGCTGCCGAAAATACGGTATCTCATTAAACCCCAAGAAGTGTGTGTCTGCTGTTACCGAAGCAAAGCTACTGGGTCACGTGGTTTCTAAGAAGGGGATCTCCATAGACCTAGAGAGGATCAAAGCTATTGAACAGATTCCCTTACCCCATAATAAAAAAGGCATGCAATCATTCATGGGGACAATAAATTTTGTGCGAAGGTTTGTGTCGGATTTCGCTCAAATTGTTAAACCTTTGCAGCAAATGGTGAAACAAAGTGTACAATTCAAGTGGACTGATGTAGAGAAGAATGCATTTAGTAAAATAAAGACATCTGTTGTGCATGCACCCTCCCTCAAAAGTCCGGATTTTGAGAAAGATTTTATTTTGTACACTTTCGCATCTAATGATTCACTAGCGGTAGTGCTTACCCAAAAGGAAGATGGGGGAGAGGAGTTCCCCATATCATTTATGAGCACTGGTCTATAAGGGGGCTAATTGAATTACCTAGCTATGGATAAACAAGCGTACGCAGTCTTCAAAGTGGTGAAACAATTCAGGTTGTATATACTTAAAAACCAGACAAAGATAATAATTCCACACCCAGCTGTGAGGTCTCTCTTCGTACAAAAGGAATTAGGAGAAAGAAGAGGCAACTGGGTAACAGCTTTACAAGAGTATGACCTCAAATTCAAGCCAGCCTCCATAGTTAAAGGGTGGGGATTGTGCAAACTAATGACTAAGAGTAAAGACAATGAAGAAAATAACTGGGAAAATGAAGCTGAGTTACATTTGATGGATGTATGTCCTCTTTTCACAGCTCCAGATTCTTGGTATCCAGATCTTGTGCATTACCTTCCTCGCATCTTCTTTCTCTAAGCATCTGAGAAGAACTCCATCATAATTCTTCTTGAATAATATTCCTTCAACGATCTGATATGAAGCTGATTTAAGACACAGTGCTCTTCTTTGCTTAGAACTCCAATGTTCTAGGAAGGTCATGTGAGGAAGGTCATGATAGAGTTACATGATGGGCCTGCTGGAGGGAATTTTTTCGAAGATACGACAGCCCATAAAATTCTCAGAGCCAGATACTATTGGCCCACACTGTTCAAAGATGCACATGCCCATGTCAAAAAGTGTGACATCTGCCAGAGGTGTGGTGGAAGACAAGCTAAAGCAGCAGGACGATTAAATCCTGTGATGATAACATAACCATTTGAGCAATGGGGAATTGATATCATTGGAGAGATAAAACCAAATTCTTCCTTGCAACACAAGTATATTCTGACGAAAATAAAATACTTCACGCAATGGGTCAAAGCCATTCTGTTGCGTAAAGTGAATGAAGACGCAATCATGGACTTCTTGCAATATCATATTATGACCAGGTTTGGGGTTCCAATGTCTCTAGTTTTCGATAATGCTACTTATTTTTCCTCTATTAAATTAACTGCATTTGCTCATGAAAAAGGGATTAAGTTACATTATTCTGCAAATTATTATCCACAAGGAAATGGTTTGGCAGAATCCACAAACAAGAATTCGATTAGAATCTTAAAAAATACTGTGATAGAAAACCAAAGAAGTTGGAATTCAGCATTACCAAATGCTCTTTGGGCTAATAGAGTCACACCCAAGACTTCCTTAGGTGTGTCACTGTATACCCTTGTTTGTGGAAAAGAGGCCATTCTGCCCCCCAATATCATGTTACCCTCTTCCATAATAGCTCAGGAGTCAAGAGGATCAGATAATGAAGTCTTGCAGATAAGAATCCATAATCTTTTGAAGGCGAAGGAATCTAGATCCAAAGCCAAAGAATGTTTTAAGAAACAACGGGAGGTAGTAAAGAGGTGGTTTGATAAGCACAAAGCTGGAACAAAAGAATTTGAAGTGGGAGATTTGGTTCTTAAGTGGGATTACCCACAAGGGAAAGCAGACAAAGTTTCAATAGTTATGGGTAGGCCCTTTCCAGATTGCAGCAAAATTGGCCCCTCAACCTATAAATTGCAAGATTTATAGGGATGGGAGGAGAACTTACCAGTAAATGGTTTAGTTCTTAAACCTTATTTTTCTTGATTTTTTGTTTTTATTTTTGTTTTGTACATAAATAAATTGATTCGTCTTTCCACTTTGTTTTGTTCCTTTTCGTCTTTGTTTAGTTTTCTTTTGATTTCAATAAAAGAGGCAAACTTTTGGTTGCATGGAAAGCATCAGAGCCCTAGACAAATTGATATTTTTGGGTATTAGACTGTATCTTATTGCTTGAATCTGATGGAATTTTTTCTAGTAAGAAGTTTTCCTAAATGGCTATGAACTCATTGAAGTCCTGCTTCACCCCTGAAAATAACTCAAAATCGATAAGGTCTAGAATACTATTTCGAGGCTCCATCCATTTCACATCTAAAAGGTCCTAGGGGGTGACAGCGAAATACCTGCGGAAAGGAAGCAAGGTAAACAATTTATTATATATAAATGATCCCATGCCAAGATTTTAAAATCGTAAAGGCTAATAAGAGTAAAAACTCCTAAAAGAAGCTATACATATCAAAGCAAAGTATTGAAACACATGAATGCAAATTTGCCAAAAGTTCTTCTTTGTCCGTGAGCTGAAAAGTAAATACATCTCTCACACAAAAGGACACCATGGATAGAAGAGCCCAAATAAAATTCAGAAAGAAAGGCATAAGGAGGACTCAAAAGAACAAAAGGTTCAAAAGGCACAAAAGTGTAAAATGGCATGGGAATGAGGAACAAATGAATACTTATGTTTACCACATGTTACCAACCTGTGGTGTCCAAGATGGAAACTACCCAAAGACAGAGGTAAAATAAAAGTCATCTACTAAGCCTCAAAAGAGTTATCCTGACTTTGAGATTTTGGTGTCCCCATTTCCAAATTTGGATTGTCATCAATGATTTAAATGCATATGTTTGCCATTATGGGAATCCAAACATCTAGAAGAATTCAACATGTCGGTTTTACTGCTAAATAGTCTGTTACTTAAGGAGGAGTTTGTTCAAAGATTCGGGTTCACCAACTAGCCGCCAATTGTTGTAGTTGCAACGATTCCCAAATTTCTAAAAAAAAATGGACCCTCCTTGTTGATTTTGTTGAAGACCATTTGTTTCCACTCTGTTACACATTTGGATTGTTTGAGGCCAGCTTTTTCTTGCTTTTCGGGATTTTTTTTGGGTCTGCAAATGCTTTGGACTATAGAACTTAGCAGGTTTTATGTTGTTTTATCATTGTCGACGTTTGGTCGAGGTTTAAGATGGGATTTTAGTTGCCGCTTTTTCGGAGGATAATTAGAGATTGCGCCGATGATTAAAATATTTCACCGATCATGCATTCTATTGCTTAAAAATATTACTTTGTGGTGTTTCGAAAGGTTTTGTGACTCTGATCGGAGGCTGAGGACTAATTGTGTTCCATCGTTGCGACCCCAGAGTAGACTAGCTATCCGTCGGACTGTTTTTCCTTTCGTCGATGTCTTGTTCTATTTTTCTCCGATGTTGACTAGTCTACGGAATTTTCCTGACCGTATAACTTCTGTCGTTGCGGCTATGTAGTGCACTAACCGTCCAATGCATTAGAAGATCTAATCTCTGACATTTTATTGTGTTGACTTTTGGTTTGTGCTCCGGAACCCCTAGACTATGAGTCACCCGCCATTGCGGCGTTCAAGTGAACTAACCGACCGATGTCAAGTCTTCTGATTCGCTAATGGGGATTTTTATATGCCCATTTATTAATCATTTTCCTCACCGTTGTTATGCACCTGTAACTGGGTTCATGAATGAAAGGTGTGCTTTGTTTTATCAGGTTGAGTTTTTTCATGTGAAAACGCAGTCCCAGTTTTTTCTTTTCTTTCAATACTCATTTTATTGGTATTATGGTTAATGTTTATTGAAAGTAGTTTGGATAAATGATAAGTTTTCATTTGATCACAGATGGACATAGGAAATTTTCTCATAACCATTTGAAGACCACTACGACGAAAGAGATGTAGCTAGAGGACAAAGCATGCTAAAGCATAGAGAAGCAGAGTTGTTTCTCGAGGAAAAGAAAATAATGAAGGTCTAATACCAACAAGGTCTCAGAGGGACCAAGGAATTGTAGAGCATAATCATTAAAGAGCAAAGGCTCAGGCTTGTGTAGTTCGTCAGTTACCAAGTCGACCCCATTTTATAAAAGTTTATCTGAAACGTAGCGGTTGAATCATGAGCATTCGCAAAATGACAAAACTATGAGATTAAAACGGTTGGTGGGCAACCCAAAGGTTTGGGGCTGGTTCTTGTATAAATGTATTAAAGTTAGAGGGAAAGGGGGATTTTTCCCAGTGAGACTTGTGAAAAACTTGTTGTAAGAGGAACTATTTCGTTTTGCAATAATATAATTACAATTTTGCCTGTTGGAGAAAGTGTTGTGTGGAATGTTCAAATGTGGTGAAATGAACAATGTTGAAGGGGAACTATTTCGTTTTCAGCTATGTTTCATTAACTATGAGATCATTCTAACTTTCTGAACCTATGTTATGTTATGAATGTTCTCTGGTTTATTTTATGTTAATTTCCACTATGAGTAATGAATGTTTTAACAAACAATGAGCTATCTTGTTGTGCATATATCTATTCATGTTTATGTGTTTTGATTCTAAGAACAACTATCTGTGATTTATCTTAACATGTGAGTAGTAATACATTACTCATTAATTAATAATCTTGCTCCCTAGGGACAGCTTAGTTAGTCTTGTTTTCTGTTGCGTGTGATTTAGATGCGAGAGAGTTTAAGACGAGAGGTAAGAACCTGCGCATCACATTGTGACCGCTCCTCGTATACTTTATCAATATGCATGTTAGATAGGAACTTTCATATCATACTTAAAGTTAAAAAAATACAAAAATATGCACGGTGGACCGGGCCGCAACCGGTAAAACCCTTTATTTTTGTTACTTGACTTACGGTAGCCGGACCGCAAACCGGACGGATTCCCCATACCAAATAGTCACGAGCTAGTTGGGAACGTTTACTGGGGAGAATCCCTTGTTGTTGTTGTCTGCGAATTTCCAGGCCTCAACATAAGGGTTTGGGGGTAAACTAATTATAAATATGACTTGTCAAGTGTTGTAAGGATTATTAAGTTAGATGTTATAAATTTTAAAGTTTATAGGTTTTTTTTGGGGGGGGGAGGGGAGATACATTGATTATTGTTAGGGGTTCGCGGTGATATTAGTTGAAAGTAAATTTTATATTATAAGGTTGGGAGTTTAAATGGTTATAAGCGGTTAATAGTTAAGTGATATGAAGGTTAGTGGTTTAAAGGGTTATAAGGGTGAGAGTTTAAATTATAATTTATAGGTGTAAGGGGTTAGTGTTTTAATTTTAAGAATCATATGTATGTAGGTTTATAATGGTTATTGATTATAATAACTAGAATACAAATTTTATATTAGAAATGATTAAATGTATTAGGGGTTAAATGACTTGAGGGTTATGGTTATTATCAAAACTAGAGGTTATGTTTTGTAAAGGTTAAAATATAGGGAAATAAGACTTGAGGCTTATAATTCTTATAAAGTTTAGAGTTTAGAGTGTTAGGGTAGTAGAAAATGTATTACAAGAATAAAGAGATTATAAGTGTTAAAGAGATTATAAGTGTTATGTTGATTAAGACTTGCGAATTAGAAATTTTAGGGGTAAGTGGTTATAGGTTAAAGTTACAAGGGATAGTTGTTATGAAATAAAATGGATCAGCATTATAGAAGTTGAGAGTTATATAAATATTTATAGATGTTATGTGTGATGTTTAAATAATTAAGTATTAAGGAATTATTAGGGGATATAAAGAGTTAGGAATTATAGGATTGAATGTTTAAATGGTTATGAATTATAAGGGTTAGAAAAAAGGGGATTTAAAGAGATCAGTTATATTACTTGAGCGTAACGGTTATATATGCTAAGGATCAAGGTTTTTTAAGGGGTTATCAAAGCTAGTAATTATGGTTTGTAAGGGTTTGAAGTTAGGGGGAATAAGGTTTGGGATTATAATTGTTGTAAAATTTGGGTTTACAAAGTTTAATGTCTTAGGGGATATATGTGATAACTTAGAGGCTTAAAAATAAAATTTGTTACAAGAGTGAACAGGTTATATGTGGTCTATTGGTTAAGGCTTGGGGATTACAAACATTTTGGGAAAGTGGTTAAAGAGGTTAAGTATAGGGGATATTTAATTACATTATAATGGATATAGGTTATATGAGTTTGTTGGAGCACGATTGCCATTAGAATAAAAACTGTATGTGTAATCTCTACTACAATTGCAAAATTTAAGATCCACGAGATGGGGTTAGCCCATGTCACAAAACTCAAGGGAAGGGTTGGATGCATTTGTCAACAATCTCCCACCGAGCATTACCCAAATGAGTTTCGAACTTGAGACCTATTGCTCTGGAACCACTTCTTAGAGAATGATTGTTTTAAACCTAAACTCGTAGGTGTTAATCTCCATTACAATCACAAAAGGTAAGATCCATGAGAAGGAATTAACCCATGTCGTGAAACTCACAGGGAGCGCTGGACGCAAATGCCAACAAAGTAAAGTGTTATATTAGGAGTTATAAAATAGGTGTAATATGACTTAAATATATTAGTTATTAGGGACATATTATGGATTGCAATGAGCTAGGAATTATAGAAATTACATCAAATTTTATGGACAATGATGATCATAAGATTTAGTGATTATAATGATTATGGTTTATGTTATTAGAGGTTAAGTACATTAATTGAAGTTATTAATAAATAACATAGGATTAAGGGACATAAATGTTTATAGTTATAAGTATTATGACATACCTAGAGAGGGTGTTATTATAAGGGTTAGGTGTTAAAGATTGTAGAGTTTGTGGATAAGGTTAACATTATATTGACATTAGGGGTTAAAATGGTTATTAGTTATGTTAAAGGCCATAGTGCTTGAAGGTGATATAAGTTAAAGGTGTTAGAGATAAAGTTTATAGGGACTAGGTGTATGAGATTATATGGAGTTGGGGGTTAGAAGGGTTAACATATAAATGTTACTAAGGGTGGAATTTAGAGTTTATAAGGATTATGGGTTATATAAGTTAGTGTATGGGGGTTACGGTTACTAGGATTAGGAGCTACTGATGCTATGAGATGCTATGGGATCCCATGTTTGAGTGAGACAAGTGATCATTATTGAGATGCTATGGGATCCCATGTTTGAGTGACACAAGTGATCATTATTGAAAAGGTTTGAGATAATATGATATTAGAGTTAAAACAAATACGTGCCAATCTTAGGGATCATTATTGAGATGCTATGGGATCCCATGTTTGAGTGACACAAGTGATCATTATTGAAAAGGTTTGAGATAATATGATATTAGAGTTAAAACAAATATGTGCCAATCTTAGGGTTTGTAAGGTTCATAGGTTAGGGTATATAAGGATCACAAGCTAATAGTTATATGTTATGTGGATTAGTTTTTGTAAGGGTATATTATATAAAGTTTATGCATTAGGTTTTATTGGTTAATGATTTTTTTAATGGTTATATGGGTTATGCATTTTAGCTTTTATAGTGGATAAATATTATATTATGAAAGATATGGGTTATAAATTAGATTTTATTGGGTGAGATCGTTGAGGTTATATAGGTTAGGGGTTATATGGTTCATAGAGGTAAGGGTTATTGTATGTATTTCTGTTATATGGATTATAAGAGAAATAACTATATTTATTAAGTTTATGGGTTTCATTAGGGTATAGAGGTTATTAGGGTTTGGTGGTTAAACGTTTATGAGTAAGGGAGTATATGGTTTAAAGATTAGGGTTCATATATTTTATATGGGTTATACATTTTATGAGGATTTTGGGTAATACAGATTATATCATGTGCTATAGGATTCAGAAATAAAAAAGGTTTATGGTGGTTATGATTTAGTGGCTTTTTATTATAAGGGTGAGAAAAATTAGAGGTAAAAATAAAAAGAGGTTACAAATTTTTGGGGTTAAAATGAATAGAGGTTAAAATTTATATAGGATAGAGTTATAAGTTATTAGTAAGAGATTATAGGTTTATGGGTTATAAGTTGTTAGTAAGAGGTTATAGGTTCTAGAATTTAGGGGTTGTAAATGTAAGAGTTACAGGGGTTATATTTTTTTGGTTATAAGAGTTATGGACTAGGGTTATATATCTTAGGGGTCATAGGTGTTATATTATAAGGGATATATAACATAGATATTTGGGATCAAATGGTTATAAGGGTTTGGGGTAAATTAATTATAAAAGTGACATGTTAGGAGTTGTAAAGATTATTAAGGTATATGTTATAAATTATAGAAGTGATATGGTCAATGTCTTTAAATCCAAGATTCCATGGCATACCGTGCAAACCACAACACAACTAGTGGCCCCCATCGAATGAGTCACTGGAAGCGTCAAGATCCCAATGAAATAAGTGATAAAACCCATAATCCACTTGCGCAAGTTCCCCCACCATGTTCCTTGTATGACATAACAAGCCACCCTCTCAATATATGTTAGGAATTATGATCCAAAATGTTATGTTTATAAGTTTAGTTTAATAAATGTAAAAGGGCATATACACACTCACGTGATTATGTGAGGTGTCCCTAAGTTAGTTTTAGTAACGGTAAATTATTTGTTACTCTTTGGATATTTAAATTCATTGAGTTTTCCATGTGAGGTAATCTTTCGGAACTTAGCCCTCACATCTCTATGATGTAATTATTTTCCTTCTTAATTAATAAAGTTTTGTGTCTGAGGCCACTTTGTCAAAGTGGTATCAAAGCATGCGGTTGAAGCTTGGTCTGGTTGGAACCTGGTTGGAAGGTGCTAAAGGTTGTTTGAAAAAGGTGACTTTCAAGGTTTTGGAATAGCGAAATTTCAACCATAAGTTAATGCTTCCTATTCTTTTGGGCTAAAAAAAGAATCTGTGTAGAAAAGATTTTTTATTGACTCAGTTTTTTCATTTTTACTTGGAGAGAGTAAAATATTGTATTTTTGGAAGGCAAGGTTATTTAAAATCTTGTGGAAGAGAATTTAAAAAAGAAAAAAAAAGACACATATAAGTTCTTGTTTTTTTTTAAAGAAAAAAAACGTTCTTATTGCACTCGCTCACTGAGAGAGATAGCATAGCTGGTGGTAGGAAGGACATACACCAGCGTAGGAAGGACATACACTAGCATAACCCAGCAATGTTTTGGAGGAGGCATTGAAGAGAGAAAAGCAGCGTTGAAGAGAGAAAACCAGCAGGCATTGAAGAGAGAAAACCAGCGTTGAAGAGAGAAAACCAGCAGGCATTGAAGAGAGAAAACCAGCATTGAAGAGAGAAAACCAGCAGGCATTGAAGAGAGAAAGCCAACGTTGAAAAGAACTAGCAAAACTCTAGCGTAGAGATAGAATAGTTCACAATCTTGTATAACTTTTTCACTTTTCATTTAATTCAAGATGTATGTAATATTTTGAAAAGTGAAAAAGTTGTTTTGGAGAGATAAGGTAATTTATTATTCATTTTTATTTTTGGAGATTTTTTATATTAAGAAGAAAAAGGTGGAGAAATAAAACTTTAAAAAAATAAAAAAGTTATTTTTGGAGTGGATGGGACTGGAACTTGTGACCTCCCACTCAACAATCTTGTATCTCTCCAATTCACCTATAAAGATTTGTTATTTTTTGGAGTGATAAGGTGCATTTTTTATTGGGCATTGGAGTAATAAGGAGCATTGTTGGTGTCATACGAAGTACTTGTATTTTCACTTAAGGTTTCATTAGAGAAAAGTAACGCTATATCAAATTCTTTTCTTGAGGCTATAAGTGGGTCAAGTCCAAGCCCCTATAGCTCTCTTTTGCATGGTGTGTGGTATTTCTTGCAGGTATTTCTTTCATGGTGACTCTTGTTAATGTGTAATTTTTCTTTCATGTTGGTGGTGATATTTTTGCATAAAATCTTCTATTGGTGATATAAGGTGACTGTTTATTCTGGTGACATAAGGTGCTTTCTTTTTTAATTCTTGGAGCTATAAGGTTTGCATAATACACATCTTCTGGAGTTATAAGGTTTTTTTTTTTACAATGTCTAGAGTTGTAAGTCTTTTTAATGAATCTAACAAGTTGGAAGGATCGAAAAATTATAAAGTTTGGAGTCGTCATATTCAAACCACTCTTATTTACAATGAATTGTGGAAGGGTGTATGTAATGTTCAGCCTACCAAACCGACTATTCCTGAAATGGGAACTAAAAGATGAGAAGGCCTTAGCATTGATTCACTGTATTGTTTCTAATGATATTTTTGTGCATATTAAAAATAGTTCTAGTGCGTTTTTAGCTTGGAAGACATTGAAAGATTTATTTGATTCTCAAAGTGAATCTAAGAAAATCGATCTCCAATTGAAGTTGTTTTAACAAAAATTGTCTTCAAGAGGTGATATCATGGAGTACATTTATAGATTGAAGAATATCAAACAAGAAATTTCAAGAGCTAGTTTTGATAAAATTGAGGACAGCATGATGGTAACCATTTTGATCGCAGGATTGCCTGAGACATATAAGCATTTTTTGAAAACTTTACAGATTACAAATAATTTGGATAATATCTATTTTGACACACTAAGTGAATTACTTGCCACACATGATAAAAATTTTGGTAAAACAAATCAAGGAGGAGAAGATGTTTTGGTCGCAAGTACTAGCAAACAGTCTTCAGGTAATCATCAAAAGGGCAATGATCAGAAAGCAAATGAACAGCAACAAAATTCTTTTAAATATTCAAGCAAAGGTCGTGGTTAGGGTTTTGGACGAGGAAGAGGCCGCGAAAGAGGAAGATGAAGAAATCAAGGTAGAGGTTCTAAAGAATCAGAAAGTACACAATAACAGTTTTCTGGAAGAGGAAGAGGTTCAGAAAACCAACAGGTATCTGGAAGAAGAAGAGGTAATAAATAGGTCACATGTTTTCATTGTAATAGAGTTGGACATTATGCTTCAGACTATAGAGTTTCATTTAAAAAAATTCTAAAAGAAAGAGAATCTAAAGAATCTTATCGACGACACATTATGCTCATGCAGACGATAGTGAAAATTGTGAATATGTTTTTACAACACTTGGACAATCAGAATCAATGTATTTTGTTCAAGTTCATTAGTTGGAATTAGTGAATTTTGTTCAGTCTTGTTATTGTTTCAAAAATGATTTTGAAGATGCTTGGATTATGGATACAGGGGCTACTCAGCATATGACACACAAGAAATATTTCTTTTGGAGTTATGAATATTGTCATTTAAATTAAATCTTCCTTGCAGATGATTCTATTCGTTTTCCACAGGGAAAAGGAACAGTAAAGGTTGACTTGCCAAGAATTGGAGAAAGATTGATTTCTAATGTTTGGTATGTGCCTACATTTAAGAAAAAATTGTTGTCTTTAGTTGTCATTCGCCAATTAGGACATCAAATTGTAATGGAAGATGGTATTATTTTGGTTAATTCAAAAAAGGATGCATACAAAACAGTTATGATAGGTTATGAAGACGAAAAGCTTCTTCGAATGAGGGGAACAGTCGTTCCTCGATCAAAGGAACATTTGAAGGAATTTGCAGGTTTAGCTGAAACTAATGTTTCACCTATTAGATTGTGGCACATTCATTTTGGGCACTTGAATGTTGATAGTCTTGTACAACTCCAACAACAAGGAATGGTAAAGGGGTTGCCTAATTTTCGGAAGGAAAATGCAAAGTGTGAAGCTTGCATTTATGGCAAATAGAGAAGGATAGCTTTTTCAAAAAGCACTTGGAGAGCAACAAGGAGATTACAGCTTGTTCATAGTGATGTTTGTGGTCCTTTGGAAACTTCACTCGGTGGTTGTAAATAGTTTTTGTTATTTATTGATGATTTTAGCAGGATGGTTTGGGTGTATTTCTTGAAGGAAAAATCAGAAGTGTTTGAAAAGTTTCAGTTATTTCAAAATTTGGTTGAAACAACGACAAAGGAAAAGATTGCTACTTTGAGAATTGATAATGGTGGTGAGTTTACATCAAATCATTTTTTGACTTATTGTTAGGAAAAAGGGATTAAAACACAGTTGACCAATTTTTATACTCCACGGCAAAATGGAGTATCAGAAAGGATGAATCAGACTTTATTGGGCATGGCTAGAGCAATGTTATTTTTCAAAGGGTTGAATTCATGTTATTGGGCTGAAGCAATTCATATAGCAGTTTATTTGAGGAATTGATCTCCTTCGTCATCACTTGATGGAATAACTCCTTTTGAGGCTTGGTATGGATTCAAACCTATGGTCAAACATTTAAGAGTTTTTGGTTCAGTTTGTTATGCACTTGTCCCAAAAGAAAAGCGAAAGAAGTTAGAGTCTAGAAGTGTTAAATGCATGTTGATTGGTTATTCCGATGAGAAAAAGGGTTATAGGATTATGTCAGATGGAAAGTTTATTGTCAGTAGGGATGTGATTTTTGATGAAACAGAAATTTTAAGTGTAGAAGAGGTTGAAAAACAACTCAATCACTTAGAGGAAAAAGTAACTAAGGAACAAATAAAGATGCAACACTTAAACAAGACAAGGAATGAACAATGGTTTGATTTCGCTTCAGAAGTACAAGATGACAAACAGGTTGAAGATACTTTGAATTCTTCACAAGTTAACTTGGATAATTCAAATCAAGTTAACATTGAAACGAAGAAACCAAAATGGGCAACTAAGTTACTATAGGATGTTAAGTCTGATGAAAAAGGAAAAACAGGTACAAGGAGTTCTAATATGGGTTCAGAAAATTTTGCTCTTTCAATTGTTGAACCAACTACTTTTAATGAAGCAGTTGAATATGATGAATGGAAAATAGCAATGCAAAGTGAGTATGATGCAGTCATGAAGAATCAGACTTGGAAAATTGTTGCTTGTCCACATGATGTTAAACCCATTGGTTGTAAGTGGGTTTACAGAATTAAGTACAAAGCAAATGGAGATATTGATAAATATAAGGCAAGATTGGTAGCAAAGGGTTTTGCTCAGAAAGAAGGGATTGATTATGAAGAAACTTTTGCTCCAACAACGAAATGGAATACTATCAGGATTGTGCTAGCTTTAGCTGCACAAAATGGATGGAAAGTGCATCAAATGGATGTAAAAAGTGCATTTCTAAACAATGATTTGCAAGAGGATGTTTATATGACTCAACCTCCTGGTTTTGATGTTCTAGGGAAATAAAATCAAGTTTGTAAACCGGTTAAGGCATTGTATGGATTGAAACAGGTTCCTAGAGCTTGGTATGCAAAAATGGATGCCTACATACAGAAAATTAGTTTTCTTTGTAGTGAGTTAGATGATACTTTGTATGTTCAAATCCGAGAAAACAACTTAGTCATGTTGGTTATGTATGTTGATGATTTGTTCATTACAGGTAACAATAATGATCATATATTTTAGGTTAAGCAAGAACTTCAAACATGTTTTGAAATGACAGACTTGGGATTAATTCATTACTATCTTGGAGTTGAAGTAAAGAAACAGGAAGGAAGCATATTTATTTCTCAAGCTAAGTACATTTGTGGATTATTGAATAAGTTTGGAATGGAGGAATGTAAACCAACAATTACTCCCATGGAGCAAAATTTAAAACTTTCTAAGTTTGAAGGGGGGGGGGACTTGTAAATGGTATTGGATATCAACAGTTAATTGGATGTTTCATTTACTTGATGAATACTCGTCCTGATCTATCTTATGTAGTCAACATACTTTCCAGATATATGCAGGAACCTAGAGAAAGTCATTGGAATGCAGCAAAAAGGGTGTTAAAGTATCTTCAAGGAACAAATAATTTTGGACTTGAGTTTAAAAGAAAGAAAATTTTTAAACTTGTTGGCTATTAAGATGCGGATTTTGCTAGAGATGTTGATGACAGGGCATCGACTTCAAGTTACTTAATGAATATGGGATCGGCTACAGTGGCATGGAGTTGTAAAAAGAAGGATACAATTGTGAATTCTACAGTAGAAGTAGAATATATTTCAGCTTGGGAAGCCGCTTGTGAGATAGTTTGGTTAAGAAGGATTTTGCAATACCTCAAAGTTGATAAAAAAGAAGCAACTTCATTATTTATTGATAATCAATCAGCTATCAAGTTAGCCAAAAATCATGTTTTTCATTCAAATACTAAGCATGTGGATACTAAGTATCATTACATTCGGGCTCTCGTCGTCAAACAAATCATCAAGCCAAAGTATTGTCCATCAGAAGATCAAACTGCAGATATTTTTACAAAATCTCTTGGAAGGGTCAAATTTGATAAGTTTAGAAATGAACTTGGTATTTGTTCAAAAGAATTTTTGGATCAAAGGGGGGATTGTTAGGAATTATGATCCAAAATGTTATGTTTAGAAGTTTAGTTTAATAAATGTAAAAGGGCATCTCCAGACTCACGTGATTATGTGAGGTGTCCCTAAGTTAGTTTTAGTAACGGTAAATTAGTTGTTACTCTTCGGATATTTAAATCCATTGAGTTTTCCATGTGAGGTAATATTTTGGGACTTAGTCTTCACATCTCTGTGATGTAATTATTTTCCTTCTTCATTAATAAAGTTTTGTGTCTGAGGACACTTTGTCAATATATGCCCAACATTGCTAGAGCTTAGAAACCTATTATTGACACCTACTCACATAGCCTCAAACTCACCACTTGGAGGAAGTCTCTCTACTTCAAAAGTAGATCCTCTCAAACTGAAGAAAAAATCATTGTGTACAAATCATTTGTGCACTATATATTTCCATTTTTGTGACTATACACATTATTATCCATATCTCCCTCAATTATGAACTACCCTCGCTTCTATTCATCACTCTTAGACAATCCCCATTGAATCTATCATGATTAACTTGATATCAACTACAGAAGATGTGCATCCTCCCCCATAATGTTTGATATGTCCTCACAACACCCATATACTCCCCCTTGACATAGACATAAGTTGAACACTCAAAACCATTAAGTATCAAGCACATGCATTGGCAGCTGACCAACCCACTCGCCCATGTAGGATATGTACGGTTTGTTGACACATTACTCATTTTGATGTCTAATATGATGAGAAGAATGATCACTATGCCTTGAGAAATTAATCAACACATAATAGATAACTCATCCTCTCACAAATCAATAAGAATTGCTGCAGGAAGAAATATTTCCACTATCATAAGATACAATTGGACATGTAGACATGTTTTACATGCCATCATTTGAAGATTCTACAATTGATGACAAATTATCATCATCAACAAGAAGTATCACTTGTACATTTCAAGTAAATACCCTAACATATGCCCCTATGACTTATCAATTCTCATCATATATGATAATGATTCCCATGGGCTTGCTTAGTATGGACCACATGGAACCTTTGAAACAAGTCACTATCTCAACCAACAACATTTTGAACCCTATTGGACCCAGATTTCCCAATGACTTCCTTAATCACATACTTCACTTAGACGAAAACCTTTTGTAAGTAATGAATAATCTTAAGATATCGTGGGATGATATGCATCACCATTCTTACTTCAGGTGCTGAGATGCATACAAAACAAAAATGATGGATCAATAATCCATCGAAACCAAGGATTGTATCCCTCCTTACCACATCAATTGGTTCAAAAATCCTATTCCCACTCTCAATGCTCTCAAAGAAGGAAAAATGACCAACATTTCACCAACCATTAAGGTAAATTTTTTAGTCACTCTCGATGTTACATAAAGCATCTCACTTAGTGCATATTGCTCTCAATAAAAGGTTAGTGCTTACAAAGCACTATTCCAAAAGTTTAAGGATAATTTTGCATGGTCATATACAGAGATTCAATGAATCGACCATGCCATTTTCTAGCATCATATCAACTCATGACATGATGCTTTGTGCGAAAAAAAATAGGTATACACCCCTCAAAATCTCCTACCTTCAAAGTGAAAAATAAGAAATTACATCAAGCAATATTCATTCACCCTAGTCTCCATTATACATCAGTTCCTAGTCTCCATTATACATCAGTTACAAACCCTTCAAGGAAAATCCAACTTCCAAGATTCATTCCCCCTAGTCTCCATTATACATCAGTTACAAACCCTTCAAGGAAAATCCAACTTCCTGTGTTGTTTCGGCCGTGATTATTCCACTCAAACACATGGATTTTTACATCTCCTTCGAAAGGATGTTCCTTTCCAATGGGACCACCAAGTGCAGCATTCCTTCGAGATGTTAAAAAAGGCACTTATCTCTACTCCTTTAATATCCCCTCCTAAATTTTATCAATATTTTATTCTTTACATTTTTCCTTATCAATATTTTATTCTTTATCAAGATTTTGAGTGGACATGACCTTACTGGAGTCCACGCACCTTTGGACTTTATTAGAGATTCATTTTTGGACAATATTTTATTTTGGAATACACTATTTGAATTCAAATTTGGATTGTATTTTATTTTGGAATATACTATTTGAATTCATATTTGGATTGAATTTTATTTTGGAGTATACTATTTGGACATATATGGGTTTATGGGTGATTTTATTAATTTTGGTAGATATGGATTACTTAGTAGAATGGTAGACAATTCACTTATAAGTTCTTATCTATAAGATTTTTTAGTTTTTAACTTATTTCATAAAACACCAAAGTTAACTTTAGACCTATTAAACATCAAAGTTAATATATATATAATAAAATAAGATAAGGTAATTTTTTTTTTATAATAATATATAGTCTTTGTAGCATATGGTTACAAATAGTAGAATAAATAAACAGTTCATTTTTTATTATATCTATAAACTTTTTTAGCTTTAACGAAGAATTATATATAATTATCTTGGTACTTAAAAGATTTTTAAGATGAATTTACATTGGAATTTATTTATATATGGAAAGAAATGTTATTGTTATATATATTGATGATTGATATGATTTAATTATTAATATTAATTTTTACATTTTTTGAAAATTTGATTTATTTTTACTTTTTATATTAAGATTTAGTTACACATAAAATTAATAGAATAAAATATTTTTTATTAAATGTGGAATGATATTCCAACACCTCCCTTAACTCACTCTCTTAACTCACACTTTCATTGTTATATAATAACTTATTCTAATCTAAAAAAATATAACATAAGCTCATACAATAACTTATACTTTCCCTTTACATAGTTTCCTTCTACCACACTTTCCCTAGATTTTCAAGTTTGGAGTGTAAATTGATAATCTAACATGATTATTACAAAGAAACCAAATTGTCTCATTTTTTTAAAGAAATAAATTTCGACATAAATTATGATGCAAGTTAATATTTTTCTTTTTGTCAACCTTAATTATAATTAAAATCTTAGAAAACATCCTTAATTATAATTGAAACCTTAAAAAACACTATATTGACTTGGAGAATTATTATAGGTACATGCATTGCTAATTAGAATATGGTGAAAAATGAAGAAACCCCCCTAATCAAATTAGCTTATGGAAATAATACTTTTATTTATGAAAAATTGTGTACCTTAAAAACATCATGTTCTTTCAACAAAGGTATGTTATCAATTTAGTACCTAACATGATTTCTTGAAACAAAGATGCATATTTTTTAATTTAGTAAATCCAATGAAGTGTTAAAATTATGAGGCAAAGCATTAATATGGGGTTGAGGAATTTAACATAATTAATCAAATTATTTTAGTGGTCAAATCTATGTTTGTACTTGTGCACCATATAATTTATTTTCTAGATTTAATGACAATTAAAAGTTACAAAAGAAAAAAAAAGACATATATGTATTTAATAAATATACAATATGTAAAAAGAAAAAATACACACACACATGAGTGAATCCATGGAGATGTGTAAACTTATGGCAAGGAGCGCAGAGCAAGCAAAGTTTTATGGATGCTTGATCAAGCTATTAAGATCTTGTATAAAAATTCGATTGATCGTTTCTGGTAGCAAACTTAAAACCTTGATTGAAATTTTGGTATGTTAACAAAATTCTCGATTGAGTTATTGAGCTCGATCAAACTCTATGGCTAAGTCAAGCATTTAATATCTTTATCAGTACCTATAGTTTAATTGAGTTGCTAATCAAATAATCTCAACTGACTAGCTAACAAACAACGTGGGACAACACATTAAATAACTCGATGAGGCATTTAAGAGCTTAATCAAGATATATGTTTTTATATATAAAAAGCTAAAAAAAAGAACAATGTTTTATTTACCCATAGGTACCCTCAATCGAGAACCAGATTGGATGCTCAAAACACTCTTTTAGTTTTTGTTGGAATATATATAACCAGATTGGATGCTCAAAACACTATTTTAGTTTTTGTTGGAATATATATATAAGCAAACAACAATAACAACATAACACGATATTTACATGAAAACCCCACTATACATAGGTAAAACCACAGGGCAATAGAAAATTCAATATTTTATTACTCATCTCAAATTTACAATACATTCTTCTCTCTCTCATATCTTGCAATGTTGGGGGGTCACTGCCCTTTATATAATACATTTGAGGGTTCCAGAAGAAAAAAAAACACTAGAAGGGTTTAGAATTTTCTGTCGTGGGGGATATTCTCCTAAAATCCTAGAGAACGAAGACCTGCCCCCACATTCCCATAGTGGGGTGGGGGTTTCCCCCTCTAGCCCCCTCCCCCGCCCCCCCCCCGCGCACCCAACACATATGAGCAACGCATGCACCTAATAGAGAGTTCTACAGGAAGGATATTGGAGATATGGATATTGGCTTCATCTCTTAATGTTATCCCACTTAAATTCAATATACATGAGTTCCTTGCTAATGTTTTCCATCGACATGTCATTTCCCAATGTTGTCTTCATCACATTTTCAACAATCCTAGAGAATTTTTGCACCATTGAAAATTCTCTATCATAACTAGCTTCATAAGGATATCTGTAGTATTCTCATTAGTGTCAATTTTCTCCAACAAGATCATGATTTCTTCCACCACTTTCCTTATGAAATGGTACTTAATATCAATATGGCTCATGCGATCATTAAATGATGGATTCTTCACTAAGTGAGTAGAATTTGACTATTACAATGCAAATTGATCCTCCCTTATATCATCTTGAATTAATCCATAAGTCACTCTAGTGATTGCCTCTTTATTGGCCTTTGGAAGCAATCTTCTTGACGAATTGCATCGTGGGATTTATGTGACGTTGCTTTGGGTATGGAATAACCACATCATGCAAGGGTTGGGGATTATGAGCCGTCTAATCCTTAGAAATATGACCTATTTTGAAACTACCTTGAATGATCGTAATCAGTTATTTTGTAGCTACTTTGAATGATCTACAATCAATTAAAGATCAAAATTAAGAAGAGATGGCCTTACTGATGCCAAAGCTTAAAGCCAAACAATGCAAGGGATCTCTTTATGTTTGTGAATGATATACAAACAATGGAATATAATATTTGATTTGACATGACCTTACAGATGGTGTTATATAAAAAATATAACATATTAGAATATATAAATATAAATAATAATAACAACAACAACAACAATAATGATAATAATAACAACAACAACAACAATAATGATAATAATAATAACAATAATTAATTAATAAAGAAGTTTTATAAAAGATGTGTCTTATCGAAAAGACATGACCATTAGTAAAGGGTGGTATATATATATATATATATATATATCAAGCCTTCAAGTTGTAATATCATCATATCTTACCTCATATAATTTTTATATTGTACTCCTTATTTATTATAGCTTATTCAATATTCCAAATATTTTGGTAATCTTTTTGTGACCGAACTTTTGTTTAGCTCATTTGGTATCGAGCAAGTCTAATCTGGCCTTTAACCATTACTTTTATTTTGGTCATTATTTCTGGGTTTTCCAAAATTATAGGACCTTGTCCAAAAGCAAGCCTTTGGCCCAAACAAGATTTAGTCACAACTTTGAAGCAAATCAAGTTAATCTAAAAATATTTTATTCCGCTGTAAAATTAAAAGACAATCATAAATAGAGGAATCAAAAAATATAAGAAGGTAAATAACAAAGAGAAAATAAAGAAGGAAGAAAAAAGAAAAGAGAAAAAAATAAAAAGTGTAAAACAACACGTGGTTTTTCCAAAGTGTGGGATATAAAGTAACCCTTCAATAAAATAAAAAGAAACAAAAATATTCAAAATTATATATATATATAAGGGTTATTCAAACCTATTCTTTATCAAATTTTATTATTATTTGGTTTACCAAGTTCAGAGTATTTACATATTGGTATAATATTATTATTACTTTTAATAATAATAATAATAATAATATTGGAAAAATTCTAAAAAAAATAAAGAATATGAATTTTAATGTTGAAAAGAAGGAAATTTTTCTTATCACCTCAAAAAGAAATGTTTCAATACTATTTAGAACTGAAGGGATACTTGGAGGGAAGGATATCACCATTTCTATTGCACATGTTGAAAGTAATAATTATATTTATGCTGACTTTGACAACCCTTTAATGCTTGACAAGTCAAATATAGGTGAAGGGATATACTTTTGGGACAAGAAACAATTTGAAATAAGTGGCTTACAATTGAAGGTAAGAGATTATATGGTCACATCAAAATCCATTGTTACTTCCTTATGGATCTTTGACGATGACATAATTTTGGGTTTACCTTGGATAAAAACATTGAGGACTTTCACCTTAAATGGAGAAAAGAATTTTATGACATTTTCCTATAAAAAGAAGAAAAAACACATTATAGGATGCGACAAGGAAGTCAAATTTAGAATCTACAACATATGAACACTTCAATGATATCTCAAAGGTGTTTTCACAAGAATATCATAAATCAACTCAGAATATGCATAAAGAATTCAATAAAGTCATCATGGATAAAGAAGAAGAGATCTATCGTCTAAGAGATCATAATAAAAAATTACTTGTTCAAGTCAAGAACACAAATGATAAAATAAAGTGCAATCAAAAGTTCGAAGAACATATTCAAGATCTCCAACAAAAATTATCAGGAAAAGACAAAGAAATTCTTCCTTAAAGAAGGTTAATCAAGAATTGTTAGATCAAACAAAAACATTAAGAGAAAGAGAGTAAGAGAATCAAGATGCTCAAACTAAAGTCGACAAGTCAGATTATAAGGAGGAACTCTTATGCTTAAGGAGACACAATCAAGACTTACCCATACAAATTAGAAAACTAAAGCATGATAAGAAATGCTTACAAGAAGAGATAGGTAACAAAAGATCAATCGTCGACAAAGAAACGATTATTGACCCAATAACAAAGTCATCATATGCTCAGGTTCAAACACAAAAAAGAGGAACAAATACACATGCAATTGAATTATTATCAACCCATAAGTCGCCAGAAGCACAAAATGTTGAAGTTTCTCCAAACACTCTACAAGCAACTCAAATACCTTATCATTTTCTAAAGAGTTGTTATGACTAATGACAAGGTCAAGAGGAAAATAAACAGTATTCTTCTTACAAACAAACCAACTACTACATGAAAAAAATATGAAGACAAAATCAACAACTTGAATAAAAGCAGAAAACTGGAAGTTCTATTCGAACAATCGATTAACAAACAATTCCATTGAAGGTAGACCTCAGATGGACCACTTCCCAATTGACACAACATTTTCACTCAATGTTTAAAAGAATGTATCTTCTCATTTTCTCAAGCATCACATCTACCAACACTAAAGATCACGAGAAAGCATTACGAGCAAGAATAAGGGATAAAATTCTTCCATAATCATGCTTTGAGGAAAAAGCATCTTTAAGAGGAAGGAAATGTTATATAAAAAATATAACATAATACAATATATATAAATATAAATAATAATCATAATAATAACAACAATAATGATAAAAATAATAATAACAATAATTAATTAATAAAGAGGTTTTATAAAAGAAGTGCTTTATCGAAAAGACACGACCAATAGTAAAGGTCAGTATATATTTTGAATCTTCAAGTTGTAATATTATCATATCTTATCCCATATTCATATATTTTACTCATTATTTATTATGGCTTATTTGATATTCCAAATATTTTGGTAATCTTTGTGTAAGCAAACTTTTGTTCGAATTAGATAGAAAAACTGAAAACCAAACAATACAAGTACATTTATATTTTATTCGATATTCATATTTGAATTGTTTTTTAGTTAGACTATATTTTATTTTGGACTGTATATTGTTTTGGAGTAAAGTATATTAGTTTTTTTCTTATCATTTTGGTAGTATATGGATCCAAATAATAGAATGGATAAACCATTCACTTTTGTAAAGGAAACCAAATGCCTCATTCTTTAAACGACATAAATTATAATGCAAGTCAATGCTTCCTTTTCATCCTGTCTTAGTTAAATAATTGAAATACTAGAAAACAACAATTGTTGACGAGGAGAATTATTATAGGTATATGCATTGTATTGATTATGAAAATTTACATTGTAGTGACTATGAGAATTAATATAGGTACATGCATTGTGTTGATTAAGAAAATTATTATAAGCATATGCATTATTTATTAGAATATGATGTAAAATAATGGAACTTCTCAAATCAAATTAATTTATTAAGAAAATTATTATAAGTATATGCATTATTTATTAGAATATGATGTAAAATAATGGAACTTCTCAAATCAAATTATCTTATTGAAATAGAACTTTTATTTATAAAACATTGTGCATTTAAAAAAATATATATTAAGATTTTTAACCATAGTACTTGAATAACATAATTTCTTAAAACAAAGATGCATTGTTTTTAATTTAATAAAGCAAGTGAAGCATTGAAATTATGAGGCCGTGTATTAAGATGGGGTTTGAGGGCTTTAACATAATCAATCAAATGTTTTTAGTGGTCGATTTTGGGTTTGTACTTATGCACTATTGAGGTTTTGGATAGGTTAACAAAAATTAATGCTTGATTGAGCTATTGAACTCAATCAAGCTCTAGGGGATAAGTCAAGCATTTAATATCTCGATTGGTCTCTAGAAATCAATTGAGTTGTTGATCAAATCATTTTGAATGACCAACTAACAAACATAATGGGACCACACATTAAATAGTTCGATCGGACATTTAAGAGATTAATTGAGCTATATGTTTTATATATAAATAAATAATAATAATAATAGCGTTTTATTCACTCATAGGAACCCTCAATCAAGCACTAAATTGGACACCCAAAACACTTGTCAGATTTGTGCTAGAAAAATATGTAAAATACATAAGCAAATTGTTCGGGTACACAGGGTACTCCCAAAAGACCGAACACCTTGAGCAACCGCTTCACACAAATAGATCACAGGTCAACACACCGATGTTTGTCACGTGGTTAAAACCCTCGAGAGGGAAACAGTCCATGGCCCCAGCCAAATAGCTACTTGGAGCAATTTATTATGCAAAAGAAAGAAAGTTACATGAGCTTCTCATAATCAATCAACTAGCCAAGGACCCTCTATGCTCTTTAAATAGAGATCATAGATCAATCGGGTGTTAAGCCACAGATCAATGGTAGGTAGGATCTCAGAGAAGTTGAACCGTCGGATCACTCTATGTCTAGAACATATTGTGACCGTCGGATTAGAATATTTACAAATGCATACTAAAGAAACACACTTTTACCTAACGGATATATTACACAAGTTGATCTTAACTAACTCCTAAGTGTCTAAATATCCTAACACAAACAAGAATAACAATACAACATGAGATTTACATGGAAACCCTTCAATACACAAGTAAAACCATAAGGAGATGGAAGCTTCAATCTTTTATTATCACTCGACAAAAACTTACAATGCTTTATTTTATTTCTCTTACGTTGCAATGTAAGGGGACCACTCCCCTTTTATAAAATACATATGGGTGTTCAAGAAGAAACCAAAATACAATAGAAGGGCCTAGAAATTGCTTCCTTAGGGGATCTTCCCCTTAACCCATCAGAGAGGGAAGGCCCACCCTCGCACCCACAAAAGGTGGGGGGGGGGTCGCTCCCCCCGCTAACCCCTCTAGACACCCAATGCATATGAGAAACACATACACCTATTCAAGAGATCTACAGAAAGGCTATTGGAGGTCTAGATATAAATTTCTTCCTTGGGGGATCTTCCCCTTAACCCTCAGAGAGGGGAGTCCCGCCCTCGCACCCACAAAAGGCAGGGGGATGGGGGGGTCTCTTCCCCCCCACCCCTCCACACACCTAATGCATATGAGCAACACATACACCTATTCAATAGATCTACATAAAGGCTATTGGATATCTAGATATAATTTGGCATAATCTCCTAACATTCTCCCACTTAAATTCAATATACTAGAAGTTTCTTGCCAATATTTTCCACCCACATGTTGTTTCCCAATGTTATCTTCATCACATTTTCAATAAGCTAGAGAAGTTTGCACCATTCAAACTTCTTTGTCCCAACTAGCTTCATAAGGATATCTGCATTATTCTCATGATCAATATCAATTTTCTCCAACAAGATCCTACTTTCTTCCATCACTTTCCTTATGAATGGTACTTAATATCAATATGCTTCATGTGATAATGAAATGTTGGATTCTTCAAAAAGTGAAAAGCATTTAGACTATCACAGTGAAAATTGATCTCCCCTTATATCATATTAAATTCATCCATTAGTCGCTCTAGCTATATTGCCTCTTTATTGGCCTAAGTTACTTACACATATTCTACTTCAGTAGTTGATAAAGTCAACACTAGCTACAACTTAGATGTCCAACTTACAATTCCACCAACAAGAGTTAAATTATATCTTGTAGTAGACTTTCATCCATCTTTGTCTTCACCAAAATTACAATACACAAAACCTTTAATTTGTAAATATGTCGATATGTAGAAAATAATAGTGTCTGAAGTACCCCTTAAATATCTAAGTATCCACTTCACAACATTCCATTTCTCCTTACTAGCATTCGACATGAACCATATAACAGATCCCACTACTTGAGCAATATCCAATTTGTTGATCACCTGCATGGAGAGCATGAGGCTCCCTATTGCTGATGAATAGGATTCATGAGACATGCTTTCCTTCCCTGCTTCAATGCTAGGACACTATTGGGAATGTTAACACCCAAAAAGTGTTCACTACCTCATCTACCCCACTACATGGCTCATTGGTCATTTCTCCTACCATATTTCCCTTGAAAACCCTGAAAATCCCACTAAAGAGCCTCCAAAAGGCCATAAAACCATCAAAAAGCCTCCAAAAGGCCTAAAATGCCTCCAAAAGGCCATAAAACCATCAAAGAGCATCCAAAAGGCTAAAAATGCCTCCAAAAGGCCATAAAACCTCTTTTTTCCTCCAAAAATATCCAAAATTCCTCTAAAAAAGCAAAAATCCCCTAAAAAGGGAAGAAAAAATAAAATAATTAGGAAAAGGAGGAAAAAACCCTATATAGCTGCCCTAAACCATATGGTTTCCAAAACCATGGGCCAACACTCCACCACTGAAAAACTATAAGATGGAGACCCCTTATTTCACATCCACAATCATAAGCACCCTTACTCTGCCAAACTAGCTCTTGAAACCCTAGCTCACCCTTGAGCTACTTTCACCTTGAGAGCCCCTTTTGGCCCATTTCCACCATTGGAGAAAGAGAAGGAGCAAGTTGGAGCTTGGAGCAACCCTCTTGGACCACTGCAAAGGGCTTCACCAACCTTCACATCGGAGGTAATACTAATATAAAAACCGTTTTTCGCATCTTGTTTTTCTATTTCATGCATATGTTTAAGTAGTTTACATTTCTGTTTTAGCATTTTTATTTCACCTTTACTGAACTGCTACTAAGGAGACCCTTCTCCTTAGTAGGTGCTCATTCGCACAAGCTAGGGGTAAAACCCTAGCCACAGTTTTGGCGACTCTGCTGGGGATCGAACCCACAGTTTTGGCGACTCCACTGCTTGTTTAGTTTTCTACAATAACTTCCTGTTTTTTCTTTCGGCTGTCCCTTTCGACCGCCGTAAACCACATCTTTTCCCTCTGTAGTCGCGTCCCGACCACGTCTTTCAGGCCTTTACCTGTGATCCGACCGTGGCTCTCAGACTGTTTCCGGCGCCCTGCCTACGGATTCAAGTCTGTTACCTGCGATCCGACCGCGGCTAATCAGCCTGTTTGCTGCGATCTGACTGCACCTGTCGGCCATTTTCTCGCGTCCCGAGCGTGACTTTCAGCCCCTTAGTTGCGACCCAACCGCGTCTGTCTGCCATTTTCCTGCGGTCCGACTATTTCGGTCGGCCAGAAAGCCGTGACCTATCCGTGCCTGTTTCCCTCAAACCCGCGGTCCGACCGCCCGATTTCGCCACAGACCCGCGGTCCTATTTTTGAACCCAACCCCTTTGCTGCAATATTTTTTGCATCTGCACAGCCATCTGTTTCACCTGCAGCCCTACTTCCCTACAACCTTTTCTGCAACATCATTTATGTTCCCTTTTACAGAATCTGTTTAAAGTTTCAGCATTTTAATTCAGAAAATTTTGCATGTTAAAGTTGTGAATTCAGTATTATTGTTAGTTAGAAAGTTACCCCCTTGTGTGGCACTTCTATTCTGGGTTCATCACCTCACGAGCACACACTCTGTCACCTAATTCAAGTGAGCCTTAAAAAACTACTTAACTCAACCAATATTCTAACCCCACTTGGGGAACACAAAAGAATCTTTGTAGTTAGGTAGGATCGGGGGGATAGGCTTCCAATAACACCCCTCGGTTACTTACACTTGAGACCTAGCTGTTGTCCAATTAGGGAACCAAAATCCCCTAGTACTTTTTGGCACGGTCACAACCAGTTTACCAGAGGGCCTCTCCCTTAGGAGGGTTGAAGTTGCGAGATTGGTTCTGGAGGCCTAAGTGGAATACCACACTCCATTCAGTAACTGAAGGGATACCTTTCGCAGTTCTTGAGATATCCCTGTATAGGGGTATTGCGGTAAAAGGACCAAACGGCAGATTCACCTTTCTAGACATGTCATGAACGGGGTATCTTAGTTGCCGTTCTTCTAGGATTGACTACCCGGTGTCCCTCTCGGTAGGGGGATATCTTAGCCACTTGGCTTTCCTATTCATATTGTCTGACTTAGATTTCATCACCTTGTAGAGGAAGAATACCTTTTAGTTAGGTGTTTGCATGCTCCCTTCCCTCCTTTTGGTCTAGTGAGTCCACCATTTTTTATTTTTAGGAAACCTGCTGCTTGTTGGTATTCTGACCATTTCTGTTGACACTCCACCTATTGTAGCACAGCTGTTACAGTGGGTGTTTTGAGTTGGTTATTGACCTGAGTGCCCTATTTTTTCGAGCTCTCCTTCTGCACACTCGGTTGCATTAGGATTTTTGAAGCTGTTTTTTACCCACCTCAATCCACAGAGATTTGACACCATCTGTCACCATTGAGTCTCCGAGACATTCTTGGCGCCTCAGGGGCGAACCCCCACAGCACGGTTCCCTTGACACCACCCATCATCGACACAGATCATCTTCACTTGAGACCACTTATCATAGATCTCGAGCCTTGTCACTTGACTCCACTCGTCAGCGGCATCGGACTCCGTCACCAGATAGTGACGCCCCTTATTTTACCTCTGATTCTAAGCCAGAGTCTAAGAACCCCATTTACACTGCCCCTACTAGCCCCATGGTTGGCGTGACTTCCACTCCCGTCTTGGTAGAGACCATTGGTGGCACATCCACCACTACACCAGTTACCACACCTGCCTTGGGTATGCCCTCCATGGGGCACCCATCTACCGTTCCCCTCACAGCACCTATTCCCGCAGCGGGAATACCTATTCCCACTCCATCAGTGGCTCACACTACCCATGGTGGTGCAGGACCGTCCTATACCACCTTAGTTCCCCCACTTGGGGCCAACCTTCCTAACACTACCCCTCCACTTGGGGGCATTGGCCCCAACTTGGTCCCACCCACTACTGTGTCACATCCTTCTTCCATTTTTCCATTCATGGCTAGCCTCAACCTGCCTGACCTAGCCAGATTGACCAACGACCCTATCCGACACGACCCTGCGTGGCCTCACATGCCCACCAAGCTCCCCTCTGACATCCCCAAGTTCGAGGGCAAGGCAGGTGAGGACCCACAAAACCACATTATGTCCTTTCATCTATGGTGTTCCTCCAACTGAATAGTGGACGACTCTATTCGCCTCCGTCTCTTACAGCGCACCTTCACTGGCTCTGCAGCCAAGTGGTATATCGAGCAACCCCATGGAACCCATGCCACCTTTGCTTCCCTTGCCTCAACCTTCCTGCAGTTCTTCCAGTTACCTGTCCACTATGATGTGGGTGTTGAGATCCTCCTATCATGCAGACAAAACATGGCTACCCACATCACGAACCACATTCATGAGTGGCGTCGACGCCGTAGCTTATGCAAGATCAAATTAGACAACCGTATCTTCCTAGATTGGTTCCTCAAATCCCTTCTTCCTGTCATTGCTAAGGATGTGGCATCCGAAAAACCCCATTCTGAAGAAGAGGCCATCCTTAAGGCCCAACAATTCGACCTCATTTAAGCCCAGTCGAGTTATCTCTATACCATTATACCTGACGCCCCTCACGGCGATTCCTCCCAGCACGATGCGCCGGGGGCATCCCACGCTGCCGACGACATCATTGGCCGTGTCTCTTCGCATCCTCAACCATTTTCCATAGCACATCCTACCCCTGGCCCTGACCTTTCGGGGGCTACCTCATAGTCTGGAGCGACCAACTCGTATGCTCCCATGACACATCACCACCATTCCAATGGACCCTCATGTCCACCTCAATGTTTCGGTCATGTGACTCCTGCTTACGCCCCCCCGGTCGCACCTCAGCCCTACTACCCCCAGCAGGCTGCACCAGCTCCTGCACCTTCACCAGCCCAGCCCGCTTATTACCCGCCACAGGCAACCCCTGCAGCAAACACACAACCCACTCCGCAGCCCTATCAGCAACCCCCTCAAGTTGCTGCCCCTGTGCAGCCTCCACCTACATATCATCCACCGCAACCTGCTCTAGCACCTGCGCAACCTCAAAATCCACCTGCTGCCCAAGGGCAAGTTTACGCCCAACAAAACCCGCAGCAAAACCAGAAAAACCAACGCAACCAGGGCCAACAAAACCGCGGCAGGGGCTGAAATCGTGGAAACATCCAACCTACCGACCAAGCTGGTCAACCCCCTAATCCCCTTGATAATAATAATGCGGCCCCTGCTAACCAAAACCCTGATCGCCCGCCCAAGCAGGCCAAAAACCCCAATTTGCGAACACACCATCCTTGTTCTATTTGCGGGGTCTATGGCCACTACACACATGCTTGCCCCCACTTGGAGCGAGATCGGCAACTTTGGGTTGATGATGCCCACCGCCAAGGGCAGGCGGCTCCTCAAGCACCACCCAACCCCCCACAACCTCAGCAGCCACCTTTGGTGCTGCAAAACCCCTTACCAAACCAAGGTGTAGTGAACACTCAACCGTTGGCTCCCCCTCAAGCCAACGCACCAACCCAACAACAAATCACTTACACTGCTCCTGATCAACCCATGTTTGACTCAGGTACCCACCACTTGTTGATGATGTCCTTCGATGAGGTCAACCTCCAGACCCGGCAGAACCAATATGGCTCCACCCCTGAAGCCCCTCCCGCCGATAAACCCATTAACGCTCATCCCACTGATCAGGTGTTACGTATACCTCCACCTCCACTAGATGGTGTTCCCAAAGCACCTCGTTTCCCACTTCGCCGTATCAACAATAACCCCAATGCGCGAGCTGCGTCAAACTACAACATTGTCGATGACTTAGCCCAATCTCCCGCAGCCATGTCTGTGTTAGAAGTCTTAAAAAACTGCCCTTCACAGCGCAAGACTTTACTCTCAGCCATTGGGGCTATCGATCCAAATGATTCGAATTTAATGGCATTTGATTTGGACCAATCCGAACCCCGCATGCCTTCCACTTTAGCGTTCCAAGTTTCTGTTTCTGTTCGGAATTTTTTCATCCATCGATGCATTATTGATGAAGGTGCCTCTGCATGTGTCATGTCCACCTTCATCTGGCAGAAATTGGGATCCCCCACTCTCCAGCAGTCCACTACTGCGTTGCGAGCCTATGACGGCCGTTCAGCTCAACCACAAGGCCTATTAACTAACGTCCCCGTCCAGCTGGCTGGAAAAACTGTCCTCATCGACATCGAGGTTATTAATGCACAACTTGATTATAACCTTTTATTTGGCCACAGCTACATGTACGCCATGCGGGCAGTTGCTTCTTCCATTTTTTGTACCATGATGTTCCCCCATGAGGGATGCGTGGTCAAGGTCGACCAACTCACCTACTATGATCCCAATGCCCCCGCAGCACCCAAAAATGTTCTCCCCATGGTTGAACAACCTGTTTCCGGTA
>LPNX010623937.1:436530-463239 GCA_001517045.1 Pseudotsuga menziesii | reverse complement strand
CCCCCTGTGTTTCGTGCTCCTCCCAAATGCTCGTTGTGCGATGAGTTGGGCCATGCGACTCACCAATGTCCTCAGTTACCGGCAGTACAGGCACACATGCAAATTCTTGACGACGACCCCAGTATACCGGTTGTCCAACTTGATCCAACCCCTAAGCCTCGCGACAAATCCCTATGCACTAACCACCCCTGTGCCATATGCGGTGTTTACGGGCATTACACCGTTCACTGTCCCGATCTCCCCGAGTACAGAGCAACTCTCTATGAGATGAACAATCTGGATCTTGAGACGGCACCACCCACCATTGAGGAGATCCACACCCCGGTCTCTTCCCCTTCCGGAGAGGATAATACCATTTATATGATCTCTTCCGCCACTACTCCCTCGTCAACCAATTTGACGACACAAACTTTTCGTACTGATGAGGAAATCCTTGAGGCTCTCACTGCCCCAGAGTATCCCTGGGATGACATGCACCATCGTTCCTACTTCCTCCCAGATGAATCCTCCTCTAACACTGCTACCCAATTTGCAGTTGAATCCAAAGACTTCTTTCCCCCCAAGGTCGACTGGTTCAAGGACCCTATTCCTGCTCCTAACGCCTTTGAGGAGGGTAACATGGCCAACATCTCACCTGTCATCCAAATTGATATCGCTGCCTCAGGAAGCACCCCCGAACTCATCACTATAGGAGCCTCTTGCAGTGAGCAAGAGATTGAGGAATACAAAAAACTCTTCAGAGAATTCCAAACCGTTTCCACCATTGGAATCAGCACGACGAGACCATCATGATGATCACCTTGTTGCATTATTTTTTCTACGTCATTTTTCGCCCATTTTTTAGACACCGCTAGTCGCCTCAGTTTGTGCGCCACTTCGGCCGTTCTCCGTTTTTTCACACTTTTTATATCGTTGGATTCATTTTTTCGAGCTCGTGATGATGCTTGAGATCATTTCTCGCTCTCACTTGGTACAATTTCAACATTGTGTCCCGACCCCTTGCTGCCTCGATTTGCGTGCCACATTGGCCGCCATCAGATTGTTCCACACTTTTTACATGAGCCCTCCACTCCTGTCATACTGCAAATGTTTCGTTATTTTTCCACCATTCATTCACCCCGCAAGGAGGCCCACCAATGTTCCCCCTCACCCTTGTTCCTGGTCATCATAAATGTTCCTTGATTGAACACTTCCTCCTTTCCTGGCCATTCATTCTGTTCGGTATACTTTATCCCTTACTTCAGAGTCTTCTTATTGCTTTCAGACTCCTTAAAATTGAAAGCACCCATGAGCATGAACTGTCCTGGGCTCGTAAAAACCACACGACAGTACCATTCCATTACTTCAGAGTTTTCTTATTGCTTTCAGACTCCTTAAAATTGAAAGCACCCACGAGCATGAACTGTCCTGGGCTCGTAAAATCCGCACGACAGTACCATTCCATCACTTCAGAGTCTTCTTATTGCTTTCAGACTCCTTAAAATTGAAAGCACCCACGAGCATGAACTGTCCTGGGCTCGTAAAATCCACATAACAGTACCGTACCATTCCATTACTTCAGAGTTTTCTTATTGCTTTCAGACTCCTTAAAATTGAAAGCACCCACGAGCATGAACTGTCCTGGGCTCGTATAAATCCACATGACAGGACCATTTTATATACACACTTCTTCTAGTTCCCTAACCCATGAAGAAGTCCACCCGTGCCTCTTGGCGCTATGATCGATCCTCTCGGCAGCACCCCCAATTAGGTCGCCTTTGTTCAGAGTATTCTGCAGTCTCCTACCATTTTACCACAGCTTGAGTCTCCCTCAGCCCAGTTACCCTCCCAGATCCAATATAGCTATGACCCCCTTACCACCAGTCAGTTTCATATGCTTCCCGATCCTCCCCGCCATCATACTCTGAACAAAGGAAGTTTGAGTCCCCCACTCTACTTGCCCAGTTATTCCCCCCAGTTTATCAATCATGCCATCAGTACTATCACATTTCGGTTTTCCACATCGCACTCCTGTCAAGGAAACATCATTGCCTTGATAGTTGCAGGTCTCTCTCTGTCAACGACAGCTCCTCTATTCCAAAGGATAGACCCAGAGGCCCCTGCGCCTTGGACCCATCACCATCTGTGGTGAGTGCCTACGGACCATTTTGGGAGGAGTCATCATTGCCTCTCTAAATGGTTGTTTCTCACATGCTCGACTTCAGCACTTTGATCACATCGTTGATAATCGCGCAGGACTTATATCCCTTCCATTATTTGTCGAAGACCCCGGATTTCCCCAGACTCTAGCACATTGGTGAGTCACTTTGGAACGCCCAGTTATATGTTCCCGTGGATGTTCGGGCTACGTTGGCGATTGTATTCGGAAGCCATTCAGTTCCATGCTTCCTTGAGTACCCAGTTCAGTTCCAGTTCAGTGTACCATTGCGAGTGTGACCCTTGTCACTCTGATCCAGCAGCTCATCAGTTCCTTTGGTACCACATTCAGTAGCACTGCTGTCATTCCAGTGCATCAGTTTTTCAGCTCAGACATGGTCAGCCCAGCAGTATGTCCCAGCCGAGCAGTATGGCATCCTACAGGTCCCTCTTTTCGGGCCTCACAGTTATTTTTATATATCTCGATACGAGCATGGGAATGCCCGCCTCGTCCATATATTGAGCTTCTTCCTCATTCAATATTTGAGGCCATGTATATGTCAGGTCCCCATATTTTGGACCCCATTGTTATTATGTTATATCCTGATACGAGCATGGGAATGCCTGCCTCGTCCATATGATCAGATGATTCCTCATCCATTATTGAGGTTATGTACTTTTAGTTCTTGCAGTTGGTTCGGAATCATTGCTCCGGGCTTCAGTTTGTTTCTTCTCTTCTACACACCCCAAGAAAACCATATATGACTTATGATGTCCATCGGCCATACGATGAGCTACTGCCCTCGCACATCAGGGGGCAATCTGTTAACACCCAAAAAGTGTTTACTACCTCATCTACCCCACTACATGGCTCATTGGTCCTTTCTCCTACCATATTTCCCTTGAAAACCTTGAAAATCCCAATAAAGAGCCTCCAAAAGGCCTAAAAAGCCTCCAAAAGGCCATAAAACCATCAAAAAGCCTCCAAAAGGCCATAAAACCATCAAAAAGCATCCAAAAGGCTAAAAATGCCTCCAAAAGGCCATAAAACCTCTTTTTTCCTCCAAAAATATCCAAAATTACTCTAAAAAAGCAAAAATCCCCTAAAAAGGGAAGAAACAATAAAATAATGAGGAAAAGGAGGAAAAAACCCTATACAGCTGCCCTAAACCATATGGTTTCCAAAACCATGGGCCAACACTCCACCACTGAAAAACTATAAATAAGTGATGGAGACCCCTTATTTCACATCCACAATCATAAGTGCCCTTACTCTGCCAAACTAGCTCTTGAAACCCTAGCTCACCCTTGAGCTACTTTCACCTTGAGAGCCCCTTTTGGCCCATTTCCACCATTGGAGAAAGAGAAGGAGCAAGTTGGATCTTGGAGCAACCCTCTTGGACCACTGCAAAGGGCTTCACCAACCTTCACATTGGAGGTAATACTAATATAAAAATCATTTTTCGCATCTTGTTTTTCTATTTCATGCATATGTTTAAGTAGTTTACATTTCTGTTTTAGCATTTTTATTTTACCTTTTCTGAACTGCTACTAAGGAGACCCTTCTCCTTAGTAGGTGCTCATTCGCACAAGCTAGGGGTAAAACCCTAGCCACAGTTTTGGTCTCCCTCTGTCGACGACAACCCCTCTATTCCAGAGGATAGACCCAGAGGCCCCTGCGCCTTGGACCCATCACCATCTGTGGTGAGTGCCTACGGACCATTTTGGGAGGAGTCATCATTGCCTCTCCGAATGGTTGTTTCTCACATGCTCGACTTTAGCACCTTGATTGCATCGTTGAGAATCGCGCAGGATTTATATCCCTTCCATCATTTGTCGAAGACCCCAGATTTCCCCGGACTCTAGCACATTGGTGAGTCACTTCGGAATGCCCAGTTATCTGTTCCCGTGGATGTCCGGGCTGCGTTGGAAATTGTATTCGGAAGCCACCCAGTTCCATGCTTCCTTGACTACCCAGTTCAATTCCAGTACAGTGTACCATTGCGAGTATGACCCTTGTCACTCTGGTCCAGCAGCTCATCAGTTCCTTTGGTACCACATTCAGTAGCACTGTTGTCATTCCAGTGCATCAGTTTTTCAGCTCAGACATGGTCAACCCAGCAGTATGTCCCAGCCGAGCAGTATGGCATCCTACAGGTCCCTCTTTTCGGGCCTCACAGTTATTTTTATATATCTCGATACGAGCATGGGAATGCCCGCCTCGTCCATATATTGAGATTCTTCCTCATTTAGTATTTGAGGCCATGTATATGTCAGGACCCCATTGTTATTATTATGTTATATCCTGATATGAGCATGGGAATTCCCACCTCGTCCATATGATCAGATGATTCCTCATCCATTATTGAGGTTATGTACTTTTAGTTCTTGCAGTTGGTTCGGGATCGTTGTTCCAGGCTTCAGTTTGTTTCTTCTCTTCTCCACACCCCAGGAAAACCATATATGACTTACGATGTCCATCGGCCATACGATGAGCTCCTGCCCTCGCACATCAGGGGGCAATCTGTTAACACCCAAAAAGTGTTCACTACCTCATCTACCCCACTACATGGCTCATTGGTCCTTTCTCCTACCATATTTCCCTTGAAAACCCTGAAAATCCCACTAAAGAGCCTCCAAAAGGCCATAAAACCATCAAAAAGCCTCCAAAAGGCCATAAAACCATCAAAAAGCATCCAAAAGGCTAAAAATGCCTCCAAAAGGCCATAAAACCTCTTTTTTCCTCCAAAAATATCCAAAATTCCTCTAAAAAAGCAAAAATCCCCTAAAAAGGGAAGAAAAATAAAATTATGAGGAAAAGGAGGAAAAAACCCTATACAGTTGCCCTAACCATATGGTTTCCAAAACCATGGGCCAACACTCCACCACTGAAAAACTATAAATAAGTGATGGAGACCCCTTATTTCACATCCACAATCATAAGCGCCCTTACTCTGCCAAACTAGCTCTTGAAACCCTAGCTCACCCTTGAGCTACTTTCACCTTGAGAGCCCCTTTTGGCCCATTTCCACCATTGGAGAAAGAGAAGGAGCAAGTTGGAGCTTGGAGCAACCCTCTTGGACCACTGCAAAGGGCTTCACCAACCTTCACATCGGAGGTAATACTAATATAAAAACCATTTTTCGCATCTTGTTTTTCTATTTCATGCATATGTTTAAGTAGTTTACATTTCTGTTTTAGCATTTTTATTTCACCTTTACTGAACTACTACTAAGGAGACCCTTCTCCTTAGTAGGTGCTCATTCACACAAGCTAGGGGTAAAACCCTAGCCACAGGAAAGATAACTTGAAGTGTGGAGGAAGTAGGGTGCTAACTAGTTTTTCATTATGTATATTGAATCCCTACATAATATTTTATATATTATTTTTACTTAACCAAATATTCCTACCCATTATTTCCTTATAGAATTTGATTTTCTTCTCCTAAATCCTTCATTCAAATTTCCTATCCAAATGAGCTTTTATATCAATGATTTTGTTCATGTTGGGGCATGCAACTATCATATTATTGACATATAAAAATAAGATAATAAATTTCCCTCAAACCTCTTATAATATGAAAAATGATCAACTTCAGTTTTATTGTATCCTTGGTTCTTCATGAAGGTGTCAAATTTTGTGTACCACTTCATTGGTGCTTGTTTCAACCCATACAGATATTTCTTCAGTTTACAAACCAAATTCTCTTTTCCTCTTTCTTTACATCCCTAAATTCAATCCATACAAATTTATTCATTAATATCACCATACAAGAAAGCAATTTTTACATCTAATTGCTCCAACTCTAGATCCTATGTTAAGTGCAAGTAAAACCCTTATAGTCATAAGTTTCACAACTAGAGATAAGATCTCATTAAAATATATACCTGACTTATGCACCTAGCCTTTTGCTACTAAAAAATATTTATAGCATTCTAGAAACCCATCATTGCTCTTCCTTACTTTCTATACCCACTTATTTCCAGTAACTTTTCTTCTTGGTGGGAGATCAAAAAGTTCCCATGATCTGTAAATTGTCATGGATTTTCCACTGGAATAGTTTGTCACACTCGATCTTACAACTAAGCTCTTTTTTATTAGCATATTTCCACTGAATACTAAGTAAATGATAACTAAAAGGAAAATAAATACACAATCTGCATAATAACACAAGATATACCATGGGAAACCCACTATGGGTAAAAACCTAGCCAGAAATGAGAACTATGCATTGCTCTTTTATAGTATGCAAATACAAAGGAAACAATACTCTCTATGGGGTTATGTATGACTCTACAACCAAAATGGATATAGGATCGCCTACCTCTTCTATTCTTATATAATATACACTCATGTGTTGTTGCTCAACTATGGAACAATACATTGAATGCATCAAAAGAATGGAAGTCATTCTTCTCCTAATGATCTGTTATTTAACATATCCTGATAGTCGTCTATGGTTAATTGTATGGTTTTGCATTCGTCAATTCTCAATTAGGGTTAGTGTCTTTGGACATTAGGGGTATTTGTGTTCATAACATTGCCTTCCTCTTTAGAAATGATTTTCCTTGAAGCATAGTGATGAAGAAGTTTTTATGTCTTTACTCTTGCTTGTAATGTTGTCGCATCATCCTCTATTCTATTGTAGTCGATAACATGATATTTAAGAACCTTTGAGTGCATAGCAAAATTTTCAAATCGTAAAAGGATCGAACCATCCAAGACTATTAGTGGAATGTTTCACTTCCACCATGAACTGTTATCATGAGACTTAATTGAGCTGGTAACAATATTTTCAAATGGTAATTTAGTTGTTCCAGACCTGAGGAATATTGATACTCTAATTTTCTAAGATATATGCTTTTATGGTTTGGATGTTGATAAGGATTTCTTATGACATTATTTTCCTTTATGATGCTTGTAATGTTTGCTTGGTTTAATTTTGATATATGGTTTTCTTCATTCTTTGATGTTGTTTGTTTAGTTAATGAACTTCTATTAGTATGTACGCTTGGATCTCCCATCTTTTGTTCTCCAACATCTCTATATTTTTGCTATTCAACTATATTGGCATATTCTTAAGGTGTGATGTGGATTGGATCTCTATTTGTTATTTTTCCACAACTTGGATTTTTACTCCCAAGGATTTTGATGCCTCCTTTGAATTTTCTCTAACTTGTTTTCAAAGAACCTCTTATCATTCTTAAGATTATTGAGCGTTTCTTCTTGCAATTCTCATCGTCATTTGACTTCTAAACTTGTTCCATCAAATATTTATTATGATATTTAAGGTGGAAAATATATTCATCATTTTCTAATAATTTCTTCTCGATATCTTTATTAGCTTGTACCGACTTCTCTGGTCTTCTTTCTTCTTATTCTTTATTTTCTTGATTTGTGTGACTAGAATTTTACTATTATTTCTCAACCGAAAGATCTAATCATTATTATTCAATATTGTTTTATTAATATTTGCAATCACTAATTTGTGAGCCTTTTTATTATCATTATTGTGTGGTTTTAGCTCTTTATATTAATGTTGAAACTGGTAGAACTCTGAATCTTGGCATTCCAAATTCTTTTGGAATTCATAATTTCCTTATCTTTGTCCATGAGGAGTGTGTTCAAACGCTTTACTTACTCTTCTAAATCTTCATAACTTTCATATGGTGATTCCTTGTTTATATTTTGTGATGAGGGGACTATTACGCATTATTCCATAGATGAGTCATGTATTGTTATTTGCTTCTTCTCATGGAATAAGGTCATGAATTTTGTTTTCGCATTGAAAGTAAATGTACCCAATGTTTCCAACCAGTTAGAACACAGTATTATGTCAATAATATCATAAGCTATAGTTGCGATGGTGATTTGAGATGCAAATTTATAATTATCGATCTTCAAGTGTAAATCATTTATTTGATGATAAGAAACATCACCATGAATAAAATTTTCTTTATTTGTTGGAAAATAGCAATGACAATATCTTATTCGTAAAGTATGCCATTAACTTTTACCATCACAATAGGTGCTTTTGATGAAACATTGGAAAATATTTTTTCTTTTTAGTAAAATCCGTCTTTTCCATTTTAACCTGTTTTTTTCTTTTGTTCTCTTTTCTTATGAGAAAAATGATTGAAATTTTATAAAAAAATTAACTATTAAAAAAAATTATAATAATAATTTATCAAAAATTAATAATAATAATAATAATAATATTTATATTCACATATCTTTAATAGTAATCGAGGTTAATGATAATTATTATTATGAAATAATGTAATAATAATAATAGAAGTTTTTAGGGAAATTTAAAATATTATAATAATAATTGTTATTTATAGTAAAGTAATATTATAAAAAAAATGAAATGGGTTAATTTAGGGTTTTAAACCCTAAGGGATGGTGATGTGAGAATTTTGAAGAGGGTGATGGAAGGGAAGGAGAATGGATGCAATTGACGTGATGGAGGGTCATTGTGAGGGAAGTAGAGGTACGAGTGAGAGTGTGGGAGCTCAAGGGCATGCAAAGGGAGATGGAGAGGCACGTAGGGAGAGTGATCAGGAAGGCAGAGTGTGGGTAGACATGAGAATGGTTGGGAGAGAAGCTGGAGGATGGAGCGGTATGGAGTGGCTTGAGCTTATCTAGATTGTTGATTCCCTCCATCCAACAGGAAAGGAGCAGATTCAACAGTTGACTCTGCTCCTTGCTCGTTCGATGGAAGGAATCTGCAATTGGGATAAGGATGGTCGTATGGAGTGTGTGGGTCTGTGAGGTGTGATGTGTGAATGGGGGGCATGTGGGATGAAGTGCACAAGAGAGTAGTGTAGACTAGGTGTAACACATATGGAGTTTGCAACATTAATGAAAGGAATATGTGGTAGGTGCAGGTGGAAGGAAGATGGGGGAGGGGTGTAGTGTTAGGCAGATGAATGGAAGGAAGTGCATGAATATCGTTGGTTGCTTTGGGTATAGGAGAATAGTATATGAATGGAGAGAAGGCCGCTACATGTGGAAGATCATGGAGAGAGGATTTAGTCATGGAGGGAAGAGTTAGTGGAAGAGAGTTGTGACTTGGATGTGTAGCAAAGGGGAATAGTGCACAAGTATGTGGAAGAGGAGGTGTGACTGGGTGGTTTGAGCATTGGATGTTGTTGGAACGTGTGGAATGAAGAGTGGGAAGTATAGGGGTGATGAGTAGGGAGGTAATTTCTGGGAGGAGTATGGAGAGTAGAGGATTGAGTAATAGAGAAAAAAGGATTGGTGTAGAGAAAGTGTGCAGTGATGTGGGAGAAGCACATATGAATTGTGGGCACAAGAGAAGTGTGTAGAGCAGAGGGGGGATTACATGAGACGAAGGAGTATGGGATCCGATGGCAGGTGGATGATTGGGGAAGGGTGAGGAGATGAAGAAAATGGATGAGTGTAGTGAGGAGTGTGAGGGTCGATGGGTTTTTTATATATATAAATATTTGATTTTCAAAAATGGCTAGAAGCCTAAATGTGGTTAAAGACCTTGATTTCATAGAAGTTCTGGAAATGATGGCCAAAATCCAAGGTTTAGAGAAACTTTGAGANAGAGAGAGAGAGAGAGAGAGAGATAGATAGATGAATTGCATAGTTGTGTCTTTTCGATAAGACACATTTTTTTAATATGTCTCTTTATTAATTATTATTACTATCATTAGAATTAGCATTATTATCTTATATATATTTATATTATTTATGTTCATAACAGAGACACATTAATATGAGGACACAAAAATATATTGATGATGTTGAGTGTCTTATTATATCGGAATATTAAACTCTGATGAACCATTTGTTTGTCTAATTGAGGCTGCGGATTTTAGTTCTGATGAGGGTGCATGAAGGGCTTTTATGTGCATGTGATGCAAGATTTAATAGTAAGGCACAAATGACTTTGGAAAGAATATATTGTTGACATCTTGTTGCATGTATCTATATAATATAAATCTAAGGTAGCACACTATATTGTATCAAACAGGTCCATAGTTCGATAGTGCGAAGGAGGTTGGGGATATTGATTATAAAGAGTCACCGCAAGAATATTTGGGGCAAAGGTCTATACAAAGGAAACCTCGTCGATGCTCCATTTGTTGGGTATATGTTATATTATTTGCATGTGTGTGTGGGAGTTGCGTCTGCCAGCGATGCGCCTGATGATCCATATCGGCACCTTTATGGAAACAGGTCAATAGGCTATTTTTCATTCGAAAACTACCATTAGGCCATTTTCGATGCAAGCGTAGCAAGCCCAAATTTTTGGGTTATTTTTGGGAAATTTCCTAAAAATATGTGATTTAATCCTGGTTAATGGATTGGGATCTATTTTCTAATCTAGGTTAACAGATTAGGGTGTTGGATTCTATAGAATACCTATACTGTATTATGAGTTATTCATAATGATAATGAGAAAATAGGAGGGGTGGCTCCAAGGTTTGTTGTTTTTCTCAGTTATGGGTTCCCAGGGTAAATCTCTATGTTTTATGTGTGAATGTTGTGATATAATATTTATTTTCCTTTAAATAATATGTATGATTTGATTCTTTGCACAGGTTTAAAACTTACAAGTGATATCTGAGTGCGATTATTAGCATAAGGGGGGTACCTTTGTTGTTGAGGGTTCGATGCAGTTGATAGATCTTGTATATGTGATAAACCTAAGTTCAGTGGGAAATTTGCAGTGTTGATTTGTGCATTGAAAGAGAATGGCGAGCAATTCCAGAATTGAGATCGAGAAATTTAATGACCAAACTTTTGAGCTATGGAAGCTCAAAATGGAGGAACTTCTTGTAGATCGAGAACAGTGGATTGTTGTCGGTCCGGGTACAAAACCCATTGGAAGGTCACATGAATATTGGTATAAATTAGAAAGAAGGGAAAGGAATACAATTAGACTATGCTTCTCAGACTCTTTGTTATTGAACATATTTGGTGAAGATAGTTCGGTAAAGCTTTGGGGGAAACTATGGAGTTTGTATCAATCAAAATCCCTTGTGAACAAGTTGTTTCTGCAAAAGAATTTGTTTCAAATTAGAATGGATGAAAATGACACAGTAACATGGCATCTGTATGTCTACAATAATCTTGCAAGTCTCATAATATATGTTGGCATTAAAATGACTACAAAAGATAAATGTATTACATTATTTTGTTATTTGTTAGATTCCTGGGACAACCTATTTGTTGCAATAGGTAGTGCTAGTCAAGCGACATTAAAATTTGATGAAATAGTATCATCCCTACTATCAGAAGAGATGAGGCGAAAAACCATGGATAATCATAACATGGATGCCTATTCTATGAGAGGTCTTCCCCAGGAGAGAAACAAAAATAAATGATCTAGGGGGAGATATAAATCTAAGGGTATATCTAAATCCTAGGAAAAGGAATAAGGAAGTGTTGGAAAAGTGGTAAAGTTTGGCACTATAAAAAGGATTACAGGTCTAAGAATGTTGAGAAAGCAAAGGGATATGATCAAGATAACCCTTCCACATGGGAAAATACCTCCTCAGAAGAAGGAGGGAATGTATATATAGCTTCCATGACTAATCATTCAGGACATGATATATGGTTGATTGACTTGGGTGCATCATGTTAGATGATCCCTTATAGGGAGTGGTTATGTGAATATGAAAAGTACAATGGAGGATATATGTACTTGGGAGATGATTCACCATCCAATTATATCATTGGGTGTAGTATAGTTAAGTTGAAATTGAAGGATGGAAGGATTGGAACTCTACCTGGAGTGCTACACATTCGAAATCCAACAAGAAACTTGATATTCGTCGTAAAGATGGATGTTGCAAGTGTAAACACTGTGTGCGGAGATGATGGTTACAAAATGGTTCGAGGTTCAATGGTATTGATGAGTGGATTTTGGTATGAAACTCAATACAAAATATTGGGAAACACCATCATTAATGAATATTACAGTTCAATTGTGCCTAAGGAAGGAGGTAAAGATGACAAAACCATGATTGCATCAAGAGGAAAGACAATGCTATGGCATCAGAGGTTGGGGACTATTGGAGAAAAGGGCCTTTGATCATTACAAGGTAAAGGTATGGTTGAAGGTATGATTGATTGCACTTTGGATTTTGATTTCTATGAACATTGCATATATAGAAAACATAATCGAGTAAGATTTGCAACTAGTGCTACAAGAGCAAAGGGAATTCTTGAATTAATGCATACTGATGTATCTAGACCTATGTATGTTCCATCATTAGAAAAATATGTGTACTATGTGTCATTTATAGATGATTTCTCAAGAAACACATGGACCTATTTCCTTCGAAATAAATATGAAGTATTTGATAAGTTTAAATAATTTAAGGCTCTTGTAGAGAATCAATCATAAAAGAAAATAAAGATGTTAAGGATAGATAATGGTGGAGAGTTCTGCAATAATGAATTCGAGGACTTATGTAAGAAGTGTGGTATAGCATGGCATAATACTACTCCATACACGCCTCAAGATAAGGGAGTTGTCGATATGATGAATAGGACGTTGATGGAAAAGGTAAGGAGCATACTAAGTAGAGCTGGGATAGGACAAGAATTTGGGGCAAAAGCAGTGGAGACAACATGTTACTTAGTAATTCGACCACACACATAAGCATTGATTGATAAAACCCCGGTATGGAATGATAAGAAACCATCTATTAAGCATATGAATTTTTTTGGTTGTGATGCTTATGTGCATGTTCCAAACAAGAAAAATAGCAAATTGGATAAAAAAGCTGAGAAGTGTGTCTTTATTGGATATAAATATGGTATGAAATGTTATAGGCTTTGGAATGCTATAACTAAGAAGACTGATTCCAGTCGAGATTTTGTATTTGGAGAGGTCAAATAAGTCCCCGTGTTATAGTGTGATTTTCCACACCTAATACATCATGATTTGATGGCCTATCCCTATCCCTATGCGGATTCCTTTTACCCATTTTTGCTCATTATGAACCTGATGCTCCAGTGGAACCCCTTAATATATATATGTGTGTGTGTGTGTGTGTGTGTGTGTGATTCACAAGTCTACAACCCGCATATACGCAACTTGCACCACTATCACCAGTGTGCATCGAGAAATGTGCTCGAAAACAACAAATATTTGGAGTTTTCCCCACTAAGTAATGGAGGACTTGACGCTTGGACTTCCATATGTCAAGAAATACTCCACTTTGACCCTTCACATCCTATTGAATTGCTATATATTGAGCTACTTTGAAGCATTAGAGGAGGAGAACCTTGGAGAGTAAATATACTATAGTGGAGTTCCCCATTCTTCAGTACTTGAGTATGCATCCCTTTGTCCTTGAAGCAAACATTAGTGCTATTTACTAAGCTTGCCTTGATCTTCATAAGATTTCCTTTATATGGAGGATTGAAGTGGTGGAGGCCCAGGTGGAGGGGCTCAGTTTCTAAATTTAGACAAGATGCCAATAGAGTTTGTCATATTTATCTATGTTCATATTAATAGAAATATCCATTTCTCATCCATTGCATGTGGTTATAAATATTTTTATCCATGGATGTAATTACTTTGGTTATGTGTTGGAATATAATATTCTATATTAGATTCTAATGCTTTACATATATCATGATTGTATACCATGTTGTTGTTGAGGGAAATGTGTAGGCACAAGTTGATTGAAAACTCAATGGGGATCGACTTCGAACATCTGCAATAAGGTGCACCCCATTGTATGTCAGTGTTAGTTTCGCTTGTATATTTAGCATGCTTGGAAATGGGTTTATTTTTAGTGTCATAGTGTCTGTTGTGGTCCACCCCAAGCCATAGGTTATATTCTTTGTATCAGAATTGGCAACTATGCTAGGGATTTCCCTTTTGTTGGGGTTTGGGTGCATGAATGTCTTGATTTGCTCTCTGCTTCTCTATGTTTATGTTCCACATTCAATGGTTGGTTGATTTATTGGAAGTCCCTTGAATTTATTTAAGTCTTATCTTACTTTTTACCACCTTTTCCTTTGTATACGCAGGTCTTAGAACTTACAGTCGTGTATATACGCAGGTTGTAGCATATATAGTCACGTACATATGTTATTATTCCTTGAACAATCGCGTACATCTCTCCTTGTGCTTAAGAATTTGATGTGTGGAGGTTCTGGGTGGGTTGTGAATATTGTTGAGTCTCCCTGAGCCCCTACACTTCCTGTTGACTACCTCTGTTGTGACCAGAGACGTCTTTTTCATTGAATTTATTTGGAAGTTATCCTTTTTGTTTTATTATTAGTGCATTTGAATTCTTGGTCTCGGTAGCTTGCTTGCCTTGTTTGTTTCTTGTTGCAAGGTCTGGGAGTTTGTAGGGTCTTTTTATTTTTATTTTCATTGCGTCTATGGTGAAAATACAAAATTATTTTGTCTTTGCATGTTTATTGCATTATGCATATGCATTGATTTGATACTTGTATTAGGTTTTCTTAGATGGAATTAGTGATCAGACTTTCAGATAGGAATTCTTGCATGGGAATTTGAAAACAAATTTGTGCATTGCATGCAGTGGCATACCCCCTTTTTCATGATTAAAAACAAGTTGAACTTGGAATTGTTTTTTAGGTGTGCAAATTTACTTCATTGCCGAGTCATAACCTCACTAGTTGCATGTTCATTACCCTTGAGTAATCACAACCTTGAAATTAACGCTTAAATTAAAATTGATTACACATTTTTATTTGATAGAGGTGCACCAACAAGCTTAGGATTGTAGAGTCTTGGAATAGGGTGTCATGAGTAAATCTTTCCAAGACTATGAAATAAAAAATTTAGGTTTCTGACCAAGTGAGAAGTGAAATCCTTGGTATAATTAGTGTTCTCAGGAGGTTTCTCTTACACAGGAGTTAAGCATGAGGTAGTGCACACTTTTTTGGTAGGCATAGACCCTTGCTACTTTATATTGAACACTAGATATATTTCCAAGATCTTATTTGTATCTATGGGATCTTGAGATACCTTTAGTTCTCTCCATATTCGTGCTTTTTTATCCTTCACATACGGTAAATCCCTCCTGCGACTGTCCGACTAAGCATTGGTTATATTGGGGTGAACTTAGTTTCCTTACCTAGGTATCACATGGGGTACTTGTAGAGGTTATTATGTGAGTGTCCTAGATAGGCAGGGGTTGGAGAGCATAGTCGCTATATGTGTTGAAGATAAGGGCCACTATAATTGGTTACACACCTCCGCTTGTAGTGTATGGGAGTCTCAGGCCTCTACTAGGAGAGACATACATGTCACATTTATGAGCTCACTTATCTTCCCTCTCTGCTTGTTTGCATCTGACCTAGTTTTGTTAGGGGTATGCTCTTTGTGCACTAGTTGGGTTTAGGGATCATAATTAGTTGAGTATGTTATTTTGAGTCATTATGAATCAATTTTAGGCACCTTATTGATCTCGATGTTTAGTGGGATTATCTCCTTGGAACCCTTCTCCTCCTCCTCGGAATAGGACTAGATGATCTAGGAAACCTTTAGTGCACTTAGATTCACATACAGTTCTCATTATGAGTACTACATATGAGAACATAGAGTTCCCTCTATCTTCGTCATCTAGAATGGGGGAGGTACCATATGGATACTCGAAAATCTGATTTGCGTTGACCCTTCAAGGGTTGGTACTTCCCATACTACATGAACACAACTTATTTTACACCTTCCTATAGGAGGTTTGCCTTAGAGAGGTTGGGTGTTGAGACTTGACCTACTCCCTTTAACACAGGTTCGTTAACATTTGACATACCAAATTTCACTACATCTATCCCATCATCTTCCATTGGTCCTCGTGCGGATCCTAGTGTTGGAATTGGGGGCACTACTAATCATGTTCTTGCTTATTGGTTTGGGAATGGTCATATTACACCCACTTCTCAATTTTTGGGGATATTTTTTCTCCCTTCATATGATCTTGACACTAGGGTTCACTCTCTCGGGGGTGATAGTGGATGCATGAATTTTGGGGCCACTTCTTATATTCCATCCTATGCCCCATCATCCACCATACCCATTCCTTCAAATTTCTTCCTCATGTCGCATCATCTTTATGTCCTACACAGTCCCGTGGGAAGTAGTGCTCCATATTATTGTGTTGTCCCTGCATCATCCATTGTTGTCATATTTGGAGTCCATATACCTACTTATGTGTCTATTTGTAAACCAACCTATCAATATTATAACAATGGTTATATGGTGCCTCCTTCTCAAGGAATACCTAATTCATCAAATCCTTGTGCAACCTTATAAGGGGAATATTGGAGGGGTTTATTATCTGACCAATCAAGGCTACAACCTTTATCACAATCATCCCTATGTGAACCAACCTCTTCATGGGAAATGGAATCCTATGGCACAACCTAGGATTCCATTTTTTGCTACTTTAATCCTACCCGACCTTTCAAATTTGACCAACAATCTGGTGTCTCGTGATCCGATGTGATTGGTTGTTCCCGCTAAAATTCCTTCAGACATTCCGATGTTTGAAGGTAAGAATGGTGAGGACCCGAGAGAGCATGTTACTAATTTCCACCTATGGTTCTCTTCAAACTCATTGAACCATGACTCTATATTTTTACGACTGTTTCAACGCACCCTCACGGATCTTTCCGTGAAATGGTATATAGAGCTACCTGGGGGCACCTATCGAAATTTTAATGACTTAGAAATGACCTTTATTAACCACTTTCAACTACCGATACATTATGATGTTGGTACCGATCTCTTGTCGACATTTCGGAAGGATAAAGCCATGTATATTTTTTATCATATTCTAGAGTAGCGCCGATGAAAGCAGTTGGTTAAGGCCAACATTCCACCCGAGTTTTTATTGGAATTAATGGTTCCTCAAATATTAATTGTGTTATATCGTGAAAGATGTTTCGACATACAGAGTGTGTAATGAGTAACATGCTATCTTTAGGGATTAGCAGTTGTATTTGATCTACACTCAGTCTGTGATTTTATATGAGATTGTCCCTAACGTGCCACGATTGAACTTCGATCCTAATTTCAATCTTGGGCCACATGCAAATGGTATTGTTGGATCCGAAAGTACCAAGGTCATAGACCAGGTTACACATCAAATGTGAGATTTGTCTATTAATCAGTCTGCGACCGAACATGCTACGACCTTGTCCACTCCCACATAGTCGGTGGATGTATTCTCAGTGCAGTCATCATATTAGAAGAGTAACCAGCAGCCCAAAATAAATAGAATAAAAGGAAGAAATAATAAACAGGGTGGGAATAGGAAGGAGAATCATAATGATGACAAGAATACAAATTGTTGGGGGGAACAAGAAGCCTAAGAAAAAGGTTAAATTCCATTGAAAAAATTGTGGGGAGATGATCTAACATGCTTGTACCCTCGTATTGAGGATGCCTCGAAGTACATTGCACAGATCCCAACTGTGTTGACTAACCCTTTACCTCATAATCAAAACATAGCTTCAAGGACCATGGACACTAGAAGCAGTTCTAGTGGGTGCCAAAACTTGTTGGTGGCCAAGAATGGCCATGGTTTCATCAACATGATGTTAGCTGCTAATGTTGTGACTCACTCTAAATATTATGTCTTGTCACAACCCAACCTGGGGAAAGATTCTGCACCTCCTAAAATTCTGTTGCAGATTGATAATAATGAAGCAATGCCTTGCATACCTAAGGGAGTACTCAAGTGTTCGGGACACAATCCTAATGCCTGAACCGCCCAACATTACTCTATTGTCAAGGATTTGGGCCAGGCTCCTTGTGTGATGTCATATATGGAATTTCTTCACACTTTTCCTTCACAACGGAGATCCTTATTGTATGCTCTAGGAGTAGTTGATCCTAATGTCTCCACCGTAACCATATTTAAAACCCACGAGGTCTAGTCTCGCTTTCCTTACCATGTGGCCTTTCTAGTCCTTATGGAGTGTCTCAACAACACCATTAAACATATAATTATTGATGAAGGCATTGTAGCCTCCGTGATGCACTTGGCTTGTTGGAAATGCCTTGGCTCACCCTCGTTGTCAAAATCGATGACCTATTGGCTGTGTTTGATGGACGATCATTTTGGTCGCATGGAATTATTCCTTCTATTCAGATGCAGTTGGGAGGGAAGACCATGTCGGTCGAGGTTGAGGTGGTTGTTGCGCCCCTCGAATACAACTTTGTACTGATCTGAAATTAGATTTACTCTATGAAAGTGATATTATAGTCTGTATTTATAGTAGTATGCTTCCCTTTTGAGGATCGTATTGCGACGATCGACTAGATGTCTTTCAATAATTTTGGTTCCTATGCATTGTCGGGATTGACTATCCTGGCTATTGATAATTCTCAGCTGAAAACTGAGAATGTTAATGTCAAAATGTATCTATTGTTAATGGAAACTTTTAATATTTTGGCACAAATCCTAGCTATTGTATATACCCCTAGTAGTGGTTCATCACCTGTGAGTTCGGTCCCATTTCGTACTATGTATTTGGATGACCCATGGACTCTTCCTTCTACGATCATTTCAGATGAATATTATAGACCTACTAGGATGAGATTATCGTTATCTATAGAAAAGGTTGTGTATCAACCTACACGTGAGCCTACTATAGAACATGGTCCTTCCTCTTCGCGGACATAAGAGGAGGATCTTCTTGCAATTGTCTGCTTGGCGGTTACATCAACATGCTCACATGATTTCCTCTATGAGAATTTTCCTTGAGATGAAGTGATTTTCAAGGCCTTGAATGGTCCATAATAGGATTGGGAGGAGTTGCATCATCAATCTTACTTCCTCCAAGAACTTGAACGGATCGAGAATGATGACTTTAGGATGACCTTAAACGAGAGTGTTGGTCACCCTATGGTCCCATTAGGTACTCATGGTATATATCACGAAAGGAACATGGCGAACTTATCTCCTATGATTCCGATCAACATCTATCGGATTCCTGGTAAAATTGAGAATGTGTACATCAGTACGGACTCCTTACCCGATGAAATCAAGGGATACACATAACTTTTTAAATAATTTTGTGGCGTCTTTTCTTGTTCGTATGAAGAAATGCCAGGAATTGATCATGGCATTGTTGAACATGAGATCAAAACATATCCAAATGCTAAACATGTTTGACAATTCATATGTGAAATGAACCCTCACAAAGTGTTTGCCATTAAGGCTGAGGTAGAGAAGCTACTCAAATCTAGTTTCATCTACTGGGTTCCCTTAACTGAATGGGTATCCAATCTTGTTCTGGTATATAAGAAGCAGAGAAACATCCATGTGTGCACATATTTTAGAGACCTGAATAGGTCCTGTCTGAAAGATCATTCCTATGATTCTAATCAACATCTCTCGGATTCCTTGTAAAATTGAGAATGTGCACATCGGTACGGACTCCTCACCCGATGAAATCAAGGGATACACTGCACTTTTAAAATAATTTTGTGGCATATTTTCTTGTTCGTATGAATAAATGCTAGGAATTCTTCCTGGCATTGTTGAACATGAGATCAAAACATATCCAAATGCTAAACATGTTCGACAATTCCTATGTGCAATGAACCCTGCAAAGCGTCTGCCATTAAGGCTGACGTATAGAAGCTGCTCAAAGCTGGTTTCATCTATCGAGTTCCCTTAACCGAATGGGTATCCAATCTTGTTCTGGTATATAAGAAGCAGGGAACCATCCATGTGTGCAGATATTTGACTAAGACCTGAATAGGGCCTGTCTGAAAGATCATTTCCCCAGACCATTCATTGATCATATTTTGGATGAGTGTGTGGGGAGAGAAGTTTTTTCATTTATGGATGGATTTTCGGGGTACAATCAAATACAAATTAAACCTGAGGACCAACATAACAGAATATATGCTCACATCCCACCTCATTATATCCTATTATCACCGACAGTCCCTTCACTAAGTGGGGGAGGAATATATAAATTACAACCCACTGTCAGTCGAGGGAATAATCATATTATAGTGATCGTAGTCTACTTCATGAAATGGGCAGAGGTTATGCCTACAATTAAATATGATGGTGAGACGCTCGCTCACTTCATGTTCAACCAAATTATCACTCAATTCGATATCTCAGAGGAGCTTGTCACTAACCATGGAAGGCACTTTTAGAATAAAATGATGGCGGAACTAACTTCAAAACTAGGGAATAAGTAAGAGCACTCTTCTTCTTATTACCCTCAAATGAATGGCCAGGTTGAAGCAATTAATAATTCCTTCAAGGACATTTTACAAAGAACCATTGAACAAAGCAAAACTAACTGGCATATCATGCTTTACCCTTGTTTGTGGGCACCAGATTCTCTCATTTTCAGCTAGCGCACAAGGTGGAGTCAGTATTACAGGTTACGGTGTGAGATTCCTTCATTAAAACTAGCCATAGATTTTCTACCTGATACTTCAAAGTTAGAAGAATATTTGGTCCACTTAGAGCACCTGGATGAGCAATGTCGAGATGTCGTAGTGGATCTAGAGGTGAATAAGCGTCGCATTAAAGTCCAATATGATAATTTTGTATGTCCTTGCCAATTTGATGAAGGCAACTTGGTCCTTTTATATGATCACACCAGTGAACTTCTTGGGGCGGGTAAGTTTAACCCTATGTGGCATGGGACTTACGTGGTAAAGCGTGTCCTAGAGAAAGGATCCTATGAGTTGGAGGATTATGAAGGGAATGCCTTGGCAGAGCCCAAAAATGGGCTCTATCTTAAGAAATATTATTCTTAACATTTATCCTAGTCTGACATCTTGTAGATATTACTATACAACTTTTACAGTTTATTTTTTCTTCTGGTAGCGTTATCGGTTTGTTGACATGCTTCCTCTTTTATGGAAGATGTCGACGAGATCTTCAACCTATTTAGGATTCACTTATGGTTCCAACCACCACACCCAGAACCTAGCTTTAGCTTCCTAGGTTATATGTGCACCTAAGGGTCAACTGGTGTCTTCAAGAAGTGTTTGTCTCCAACCATCGTCTAATAATGTTGTTGAGTATATTATCTTGATTGAAGTATTGTGTGATGCCATTTTCAATAGTATCTAATCTCTTGAATTTCACCTCGACTCCCAGTTAGTGGTGTCACAGTTAAATGGCTTGTACCATGTTAGGTATCCTACATTATTAAGAAGGTTCTTGAGGGTAAGATTATTGGAGTGAAAATTTGATTTTATTACATACATTCATATACCTAGACTTTATAATCATGTTCCCGATTCATATGCAAAATACATGTTATATTGGCACTTTTCACATCCATAAATAAGCATAAAAGTTTAAATCACATTCAAATTGAAACACATTTGTAAATATACCAAACCGATCACTATTAGTTTTTATTTCCAAATAGATTCCAAAAATGGGGCTTTAAGCCACCAAAATACACATGACCGATACAAAATTTCTACATAGGCATCTATACTTATGGGCTTGGGTGATGATCATGATAAAATATGACTACATTGTCCAACCATCTCAACATCCTAACCCACGGACGGGGTATCCCTACTACATGTTTCTGCATAGCCTCGGGCAAGTCCTCGACTTGCACCATGGGTATCCCGTGAGCTAGTCAAGTGATGTTTCCATGTATGTTCTAGAGCATCCGCTTTGCATTTTCATTAATCATCTTGTCACCTATTCACCTCTATCGATGTTGATGAAAACCATCCAGTCATCGCGGACCCACCTATGCGCAAATACCTAATGTCGTTACTTGTCACTACCAAAAACATGTTTTTGATTCCTAAATGCATCAAAAATACAAAAAAAATTATAATTCCAAAAACCATACACATGGGATATTACCTATATCTCCATATGCGGACCCTGGTGGTAGGGGCATGTCAGGATCTCCACGGAATTCTATCCCTACATAGGGGTATTCGTCTATGTCTATGACATGTCGTCGCCACCAGTGGAAGAAGTCGGGTGGGAAAGGAGAAGGTGTCATGCCTCCCCCTAACCTTCGCATCACCTCTACCTAACAAGTTTGGGCTTGATCCCGCAGACTATGAGGAGGGACCTCAAATCTAGGGCTGAGGCTCAGTACCCTTTCAAATAAGAAAGTGCTCAGAATGCTAGTGTGCACAAAGTTCTTTATCCTACCCAGCTTGTATTCAGTCAATTGTTATTTCATAGTTCTTAGCAATGATGTGCTCCAGTGATATACCATAGGTCTCATGCACTCTATCAAGTAGAACATGAGAGGTTGTGAAGCCTGATGAAGTGATGCCAAACCTGCTATTCTGACCAATACCAAAACTATCAACTTGATACTAAGAGTTTGGATAACATTCACCAAAACTTAACTTCCTTGATTCCCATTATCATTATTGGTGGGATATCTTGCGTCTATTAACGATATACATCAATGATCGGTAATCATATGATGGTCCATCATGTTCAACTGCGACACCTTTATTTGCGTGATGGGACATGTACTAGCGGCAGTTTGTGCCGAAGACCTCCGAGCTTGGTGGCATTCCCTATATGCTACCTCCTTGATTATGCCAATAACTATGAGATTTCAGCTCTCATGACCAGATTCCAATGTATTATTTGATGTCTTCATTCAGTATGGATACCTTACTTCACTATATATTATGTGGCGATGAACACTCATAAAATATGTTTATCATGCATATTCATGGCCATTGTACCCGTATGTATCTGGGACTGCTATATCTTTACATTCATGTGTAAAGATCTATCATTGTATTGTACTTATGAGTGGCTATTTTTTTCCACCTAGGTCTTCATTACTCCACTTTTGGAGCTATTATAATGTATTTCAGCCATCGTGTACCCCTATGACCTCACACATTAAGGGGAATTTTTTATAGCATGATTTTCCACACCTGATACATCACATTTTGATGGCTTATCCATGTCCCTATGCAGACTCCTTTTACCCCCTTTTCCTCATTACGAACCTGATGCTCCAATGGAACCCCTTAAAAGACACACACGCACGCATGCACACACACACACACACACACATATATATACGTGTCCCATAAGTCTACAACCCGTGTATACGCAGCTTGCGCCAATGTCACCTACGTACATCGGGAAATGTGCTCAAAAAAAAAAATGGAGTTTCCCCCCACTAAGTAACGAAGTACTTTTCCCTTGGACTTCCATATGCCGGGAAAGGCTCCACTTCGACGCTGTGTCTCTTATTAAAGGGCTATATATTGAGCTACTAGGAAGCCTTAGAGGAGGATAACTTTGGGGAGCAAATATGCTATAGTGAAATTGTGCCCCATTCTTATGTACTTGAGTCTGCATCCCTTTGTACTTAAAGAAACCATTAATGCTATTTCCCAAGCTTGGCTTGATCTTTGTAAGCTTGCCTTTATATGGAGGATTGAAGTGGTGGAGGCCCAAGTGGAGGGACTCAATTTCTCGATTTCAGTGAGGTTTTGATAGAGTTTGACATCTTTATCTTTGTTCATATTAATATAAATATCCATTTCTTGTCCATTGCATGTGCAATTTTAAATATTTTTATCCATGGATGTAATTACTTTGGTTATGTATTGGAATATAATATGTTATATTAGATTCTAATGCTTTACATATATCATGCTTGTATATATTGTTGTTGTTGAGGGCAATGTGTAGGTACAAGTTTGATTGAAATCTCAATGGGGATCGACTTCGAGCCTCCGGAATAAGGTATGCCCCATTGTTGCTTAGTGTTAGTTTTGCTTGTATATTTAGCATGCTTGGAAATGGGTTTATTTTTTGTGTCATCCTGTCTGTTGTGGTCCACCTAAGATCTTCTCTGTAACACCCCAAACAGAAAATTACTCCAATGGAAAAGGAACCAAAGAAAATAGAGTTTGAGTTAGAAAGTGAAGAATATGACTCAACAAAAGAAGTTGAATAAGAAGAAGAAGAACCTCATACCCCAGTTTTGAGGAGATCATCTCGAGAAAGAAGGAAACTAGAAATGTATTCCCTTCCTGATTTTTCGCTCTCATTTTTCTATCTATTACTAATGATGATCCTATAAATGTGAAGGAATTTGTTGATTTAGAGGATAGTGATCTCTGGAAGAAGGCCATGGTTGAAGAAATGGATGCCTTGGACAAAAATGAAGCTTGGGATCTAGTCTAGTTATCAACTGGAAGAAGAGTCATTGGCAACAAATGGCTATTTAAAAGGAAGTTGAATGTAAATGGCAAAATGGATAAGTACAAATACGGATTGGTAGCAAAGGGATATTCTCAGGTAGAGGGAATTGATTTTGGTGAAATATTTTCTCTGGTTGCAAAATTAATTTCTATTAGATTTCTTCTTTTTATTGTTGCTTCTTTTATTCTTGAAGTAGAGCATATATATTTCAAGACAACGTTCTTACATGGGGATCTGGAAGAAGAAATATACATGAAACAACCAGAAGGGTTCATAGTAAAGGGAAAGAAAGAGATGGTATGTAAACTAAACAAGTCCCTTTATGGTCTAACACAATCTCCAAGGATGTGGTACCAAAATTTTGACACATACATACTTGGATTAGGGTTTGTGAGAAACAAAGTTGACCACTTTGTATACTCCAAACAGGTTGGTGATCACTTCATTAACATAGTACTGTATGTTGATGACATGTTGTTGATTGGAAACGACAAATATGTTATAAAGGTGGTGAAGTCTCAGTTTTGCTCTAAATTTGACATGAAATATCTCGGTGCGAAAAACTTCATTTTGGGCAAATGGAGATAAGAAGAGATCATGCAAACAAGATGATCCGGTTAAATCAAAGAAAATATGTTGAGATGGTACTACAAAGATTTAACATGTAGGAAATTAAGTTGGTGTAGGTTCCTATTCCTGTAGGTGTAAAGTTATATGTAGAGCAGTGTACCAAGACATAGGAAGAAGAATAAGATATGTCACAGGTTCCATATGCCAATGCAGTTGGTAGTTTGATATATGCAATGATTTGTACTAGACCATACATTACTCATGCAGTGTGAGTTTTGAGCAAATATATGTCAAAACCAAGAAAGGAGCATTAGACAATTGTAAAGAGGGCCTTCATATATTTACGTGGCACCATGGATGATGTAATCTGCTACAAAGGAAGACCTGAACCAGACAAAGTAATAAATGTACATGGATTTTTTTATGCATACTGGGGTTGGAGATATTGATCGGAGAAGATCTACAAGTGGGTATGTTTTCATCCTTTTTGGAGGAGCTATAAATTGGATGAGCAAGAGACAAGCTGTAGTTGCACTCTCAACTACATAAGATAAATGCATGGTAGCCACTCATGCAAGCAAAGTTGTATGGTTGCAAAGATTATGTTCATGTATTGGGTTTTATTGCATTCTATTTTTTCTAAATGAAATCTTAGATACTATTCTTTCGACTTGCAACAAGAATATATGAATTGGTTGTTGACTTTGGCTAGTATGTCTCTATCCTTTAGACTCTTGGTTTCATAAATGACAACTTTATATATATACAATTTAAAAAATGACATCTTTTAAATTTTAGGAGACAAAGAGATACATAGATAACATATTTTTATTAATGTCCATCAAATTACCACACAAGTTTACCAATGGAACTAAAAGAGTATACCCAATGTAATACTAGTTATGAGAATTTTCTTTGATGCATAAACAAGTTGGGTCATTAAAGGAAAATGCGGAAAGAATTTGTGGTAGGATTTACACTCTCACGAAATTAGATAACCCTATAGAATATTTTGGGTTTAGTTTCATTGTATCTCATTGCCAACAACCACTAGGGTGAATATACATATATTGAGATGAAAATAGATCGATCATATAATGAGATCAAAATGCTCTACCTTTCTCAAATAGCATACATAATGAAAATAGTTGTTAACATGAACCTATATGCTAAGTGTTGGAGTCATTTGTCGGTTGCATATAGAGAGAGAGAAATAGAAAGTTATTACTTGCCCTCAAATCAATAACACATTATATTATCATATAAAATAATTAATTTCCAATTTATTATATTTTCTTCAATAAAACCCTTATCGATTGAGGTGACTATTGATAATCGTTGGAAACTCAAGTACTGATAGAGCCACGATAGAGCCACCTGGAGATCATCTATCCAGAGTGCATGATCAAACACATTGCTAATGCTTTCTATGATCAAACATATTGCTCATCAATGCTTTCTAAGATATATCATGAGTGATTGTGGCCTTTATTGTTATTTGAGATTCCCCAAATTTCACCTTCTAATATTACTTTTATGCATGCTTGTAAGATTGAGCATTCCTCCTTTCTAGCCAGTCAAAGTGTGAATATAGATGGTTAAGAAGTAGAATCACTTCAACTTCCTCAACCACTTTGAAAAATATGGGGAGCTCGAATAAGTATGTGCTTTTTGGGTGAAAAATTGAAAATTGTTTTCAATCTTAATTGAGAAGCCAAAGAGGCCAAATTTCTATAGGGCTTATTCTAGTATTTGAATTTGTATGAGACTATTTCTTTAATTTCATTTACTAGAATTGAGTGAGAATGAATGA
>LPNX010623937.1:408439-435799 GCA_001517045.1 Pseudotsuga menziesii | reverse complement strand
ATTTTTAATTTTATAGAAAAGATATTTGTTATTTTAAATGATTTTTATTATTTCTCTCTATATATATAGTAGGGTGGGCTAGCTCAAGTAGTTAAGTGTTGTAAGTTTAGTTGCTAACAAAAAAATCTTAGGATCAATTCTTGAGAAGACTATACATAACTATATAAAAATATCACTTAATATATATATATTAGAAAATCGCTTGATAATTCTATCATCAAAGGAAGGTGGGACTCCTTCAAAATTTTCCAATGCCAGAACCTAAAACAACAAGCTCATTACAAGTTGTTCGAGCTCTATTCTTCTCTGGTGTCTTGAGTATCGTCTCAAATAAATAGTTTCAAAGGTCGTTCTTTGAAAATCCTTATTTTGTTTGTGTGGCCTTCACGAAATCACCAAATTCAAAAAACCCGGCCTGGCTTTAGGAATTAAGCTCTGCAACATAAAATCACACTTACAAGGTCGCCTTGCATTTGAGTTAACTCCAGATTTTGAACCACTCTAGATTATTGAACTCATTATATATACGCTTTCAAATAAGCGTAAACCTCGGATTTTTTAATATTTTACAGGTAAATATATGACTTCACAGGCGTTGTAACACAACAAATAGAATATCAATTTTATTTTCTCCATCAATCACCTATTAATTGTTGGAACAATGTTCAATGATTACTCTCTTATCTATTAATTGTTGGAATAATGTCCCATGATTATCTTCTTTATCTTTCATTTGACACCCATATCTGGATAGATCATCTGGTGGTAGAAAGATTATCCTTATTTCATAGGGATATCTTAGGTAGGTGGAGTAAGTTATTATTTTTTTAGAACTCTGAATATGTCTAGGGATATCTTAGGTAGGTGGAGTAAGTTATTATTTTTTTAGAACTCTGAATATGTCTATGAGGAATTTTTTTTTAAGCCCAGAAAGTTACTCTCCAAGTAGATAAGCACAGCTTTGCTTTTAACTTCGTCCACCTATTCTTGTATGTGAAAATTATGGTGATAAGACTGTGGACAGTTGTCTACATAACCTCCACCATGAGAAATGGTCATCTTGCATATTCATAAATTGTCCATCTTATTTAAAAGTATATTAAAAAAAGACAGAAAAAGATTTGGAAAAAGGATCGATCAAAATATAGATAAAAAGATGGATAAATAATATTTATTTAAGTTTTTTGGGTTGAAATTTCTCATTCTGAAACTTCAAACATGAGATGGTCTTTTCGTAACACTTGGGAGGCAATAAAACTTACCCAAAAATTTTAGGCTTCGAAATGTTTTTTTGTTTTGTTTTTTTATATTAGGAGAATCGACAACTAGGGACCAGCGATGAAATTTGACTGGCATATGCATGTCATGAGGCATTTAACCTGTCAAAATACATTTTTAACAAACTGTCCCAAAGAACGGGCAAACAATTTGCTAGGACCTATTTTTTAAGGTCAATTATTTTTCCAAAGTCTCATTAATTTTTATTAATAGGCTTGTAAAGATATGTGTATGCCTAGATAAGTGGCTTGCATAGGTGGTTGTTATTATAAATATAATAACGAAAATTAAAACTTTCCCACTTGATTGAAACTTTTTCATTTGATTGAAGAATATATGCGTGAGTTTGCCTTCAATGGGGATGGTTTTGCTTTCATTCAATTTCTTCTTTCTTTCTTATATTGACCTTAGTGTTTTTCCAATACGAGGATGTGCTCTTCCTTTTAGCGTATTTTCCTAACAATTTCTTCTTCCTTTAGAGGATAAGTAAGTTTTCAAGTCTGAAACTGCAACTCCGAGAAAGAGGTGGGTACTATTTTAGAATAAGGAGACAGTTTTAAACTATGTTAATGAAGGAATTAACCCAACAACCCACCAAGCATAAGCAATGTTTTAGCTATCGAATTTACCAAGCATCAACAATTTATCAGCTACCTGAAACAGAGAAAGTTTGTTTCTACAAGAAAATCCAATGTAAATAGGATAGAAACTCCATAAACAGATAAATATATAAAATGAATAATTGATAAGTGTTGATTTACAATTACATTGCCTTGGGCTTTATAAGCCATTTGACGCCTTTTGAATATAAGTCATGTCCTTTCACTTTTCCTAAACAGTTAAGTAATTACTTCTTATTTAATAATTAATAATTATTGATATTAATTTATATTAATGTTAATAATTATTAATTATTAATATTAATTTATATTAATATTAATAATTAATATCAATATTTAATATTATTAATTAAAATATATAACATTTCCTTCCCCTTAGAGAAGTTTTGTCCTCAAAGCTTAGAGAAGGCTTACACCTGATTTTTTTTCTTGAACCATCATTTCTAGATTCTTTCTTTTAGTATTTGCGACACTTGATGAAATGAGACGATACGAGTTACGAATTCCAAAGAAGAAATGTCGCATTGTCACTGACGTGGTCCATCCGAGATCTATCTTCATCAGAGCTATTTGATGGCTTTGTGGGGTGGTTCTCCTCGTTTGTTGCTTAGTATGTTGATTTGATGCTCTTGTTTGTCTCACTACATAATCCTTTTGTGCATGTTCATTTTGATCCTATCATTGGTCAAAATGACGTTTATAATTGGGGTGTCAATAAGGAGTTTTTGTTTGTTTGTTTTTTCTATTGGATTGACTTCCTTTTGAACCATGATGAAGACTGAATTTGTGTTTATTTCTTCTTCCTCAACTTAAATTTGTCTTCCATAAAGTCTAGATGCTTCCTTCTTGATTTGTGCTACTTTGTTCTCCAACAAATTGTTATTACTCTGAATCTTCTTGAATTTGTCGTCTTGAGACTTTTTGTCCTCTTTTAACTTCTCGATTTTTTCCTCTAGTTCTTGATTAACCTTATTTAGGGCGAAATTTTCTGTCTTTTTCCAGTGATTTTTGCTAGAGAGCTTTAATCCTCTCTTGTAACTTTTGACTATATTGAACTTTGTCATTTTCCTTTTTTTATTTGAAATAACAATTTTTTATTATGATCTCTTAGACGAGAGATCTCTTCATCTTGTTCTTGTATGTCCTTGTCGAATTTATTTCTCACAATTTCAAATTCCTTGGTTTGTTTGATGGACTCCCGAATATGATCTTTCAATTTGGTATTTATTAAATCATTAAAATACTTCTCTTTGTCATTTTCAAATTGTAATTTTTTATTGTTTTCCTTGTAGTATCTTAATTCGATTTCCAGTTCGAGAGATTGCAATTGTGAGTTACCTTGATCGTCTTTCATAATCTAGTATTTACCACATATTGGGCAGGAGCGATTTCCATTTTTAAAAACTGTCGAATATTGGAATTCCATTTCGCAATAGGTCACTTAGTCCAAAATTTAGATCTATATATGGAATCCATAATTTCTTTAATATATATGCTTCAATATCTTCCAAGACTTGATTCCCACTTTTTCTTAATTATCTTTTTTTTACGTGATTGTTTTTAAATAATTATTATTATAAAAATAATAATAATAATTTTTTTTTAAATGGATTAAATAACATATTATTATTATAATATTTTTTTAATATTAATATCAATATNTATATATATATATATATATATATATATATATATATATATGTCTCGTGGAGTTTAGAAACGAAGCAGTTTTAAGAGGAGGGACGATAGGTTGATGAACAAAGAGGCTTGAACAAAATGGGCAAGTGACGACTGAGCCGAGCGTACGGGTTTGAAAGGGCGGGGGTTGATGTAATACGCAAAAGAGGTGACAAGGGAAAATTGGTAGGGTTACTGGTGGCTGTGTCGAGGAGTGGATTTAAATATTGAGGGCGTGGACCAGGTAGTGGATAAAGGGATGGAGTTGGGAACGCATTGTGTAGGAAGTGTTGGTGACAAGGGTAGGAGAAGAACGGGTGAAGGAAGGGCGCACAGAGTGACGTGAATAGAGAGAAATGAAGGGGGGAGCAGGCGTGGGAGCTGGGGGCTGTGGGGCGTGAAAACATGGAGCAAGAAAGCTCATAGGAGTGAGATAAAGTGCTATGCATAGGGAAAGAGGAGCAGGTCGCAGGAGTTACAAGAGATGATGCTGACGGTGAGAGAGGTCGAGAGGATGGCGATTTGGGAAAATGGGTAAGAAGAAGTAAAAGCAGGAAAGGAGAGCAGGGAAAGCATGCGGGGAAGCAAGGTATCAAGAGAAGCTAAGGGTGAAGCAAGGGCTACATGAGTTGGAGCTGAAGTGGAGGGAGCTTGACACTGGCGCAAAGGTGGAAAGGCAAATAGGCGCATTGAAGAGGAGGCGGCGTGAAGTTTGGAGTAGGAGTGGGCGTATGAAGTGGCAAAGATGGCGGTAGTGGCAGTGGCTCAAATATTTATTTATTTTTATTTATTTATTTATTTTTTCTCGAACTGTAGATGGCCAAGGACCTTTGTGGTTAAAGACCAGAAACAGAGAAACTCTAGGAATTTTAGGCGTGGCCAAAAGCCAGTATCACTAAGTGTCTAGAAGGGGATCTCATACCACTAAAACAGATAAATTTTGTTTCTACAAGAAAATCCAACTTAAATAGGATAGAAACTCCATAAATGGATAAATATATAAAATGAATAATTGATAAGTGATGATTTACAATTACATTACCTTGGTATTTATAGGCCATTTGGCACCTTTTGAATATAAGTGATGTCTTTTGACTTTTCATAAATACTTAAGTAATTACTTCTTATTCAATAATTAATAATATTAATATTACCATTAATATTTAATATTATTAATTTTTATATAACACTACCTAATTTACCAAGCATCACTTATGGAATTTCATACATGCTTTCTTTTCGGTTATGGGACTCATAAGTTAGAAGCACCAACTAAATTTACATAACCATTTCTTTGGATAGTTTCAAAGTGCTCTACTCTCGCTTCCACGAACTTGGAGCTACCGATTTCAGTAAGACGTGTTTTTTTGTAACTAGGGTAATCGACAATTAGGATGGTGTTGGTACTCGTGTGACACAGGGTCTAGGGGTCCAATCTCGTCCACTACCACTATACCCCTAGGTGCAACCATTGAGGCCGCCACAATGGAGCACGATTTATTCAGAAATTGAACCAACGACCTCTCTTCCAAGGCATACATGGGATTGTTGGTTGGTCTACTCCTCAATGGATGATTTCGGTAAGATGTTATTTTCTTTTTTTTTATAAATTTGATAATAACAATGAAACTCTTTGTTTGTTTGTTTTACAAATTTTAATGAAACTCTTTGTATTTTATTAAGCATGAAATTGTTTTTGTTATTTTGATAGTGAGTTGGGTCAACACTTATGAATGAAAAATGCATGGAAACAAGATTTTGTTGTGGGAGCCTCCCAATCCCACTTTGTGCATTTCCAATACTTCCAAGTTACAATTTATAGGTCTTGTTGCTAAAATCTTATCATCTGTTCACTTTTTTTTCTTTTATCTTTTTCTAAAAATGATTTATTTGATGTGTTAAAACTTAGTAACATTTTATTATTCTTGTAGTCTCAGTAATTGGTTGAAATAGTTACTTCTATTCATGGGAAAAAAAGATTCTAAACAAGTTTGAAGTTGGAAGTGGTTTCTTCTCATCCATTTATAGCCAAGGGAAAGTGAATGACCCAAAGAAGAAGCAAGAACCATGAACTAGTTGGTACAAATTTTGACCCCCCCCCGCCACCACAAAAACACATTGAGAATTAAATTGAGCCCCATGGTTGACAATTTGAAATGGAAAATTGCATCCCATCAATGGTGCTAGTTTAGTAAAACTTGTGTCCAAAAAATATTTTTTACCAGAAGAATTTATATATATATATTAAAATTACTATGTCAGATTATATAAGTTTACATTATTCTATTTTTATAAAATTAAAATAAACGAATTACCTGTATTAAAAAAATAAATTATTTTAGTCATGAATGAAGCAAAACAAAATAAATTTATTTTATCAAATTCTCATCAAAGTGCATCATGGATATATACTAGAAAAATCCACTTTCGTGAAAGATTTATTGCAACATGGTATGTGCAAGTTCCCGTGAAATAATAGTTGAGGAATCCAATACAATCAATACTTTGGAAAAACATCCTTATTAAACTCCTTTTGACAAAGGAAGGGGAGAACATCATAGTACAATCTTGATTGCATTGTGTTTTTTTAATGAATCGCCTCTACAAAGGGAATATTGTATTTATCTGGCCTTTTAACTTAATTCCCTTGGAATAAAATGTCACAATTTCAATTATACCATTGATGCAACATGTTAACCTTGAAAATTTTGGTATGTCGCATTACATGTGGTCTAACATTAACCTCTAGAAAGGATTCTAGGTTCCATTTTTTGTTTGTTTCCTAAGTTTATCGCTTAATGTACTTCAGATGCATAATGCCGAAACATGTTACTTTTGAGTTGTTTATGTCACTGTTAATAGGTTGTTTTGTTCCTCCCTCAATTTTGAGAGTACATGATCAACAAAAAATATGGGTAAATGAGTTTATTGTTATCTTTTAATTCGAAATTAAACTCGTTAATAAAAACATATATTTTAATTGAAAATTAAAATGTCACAATTTCAATTACACCATTGATGCAACATGTTAACCTTGCAAAATTTTGTTCGTTGCATTACATGTGGCCAGAAATTAACCTTGGGAAAGGATTCTAAGTTCCACATTTTGGTTGTTTCTTAAGTTTATCACTTAATGTACTTCAAATGCATAATGCTGGCACATGTTACTTTTGAGTTGTCTATGTCACTGTTAGTAGGTTGTTGTGTTCCACCCTCAATATTTGAAAAACATTATCAACAAAAAAAAATGGGTAAATGAGTCTATTGTTATATTTTATTTGGAAATTAAACTACTCAATAAAACATACTTTTAATTGAAAGTTAAATTCTTTAATAAAAACATTATTATTGAAGGGTATTTCTTTTAATAAAATTTTATAGTTGAAGGGTGATTTTTTCACTAAAATGTTGTGTGACAGGAAAGATAAAAGTTCAAAACGTCAAAAAAATTAGTTGGAAGGGTAGAGATGAAATGAAATTCGAACATTGTTTGCGATTTGCATGGGGCACGGGTAAGACGGGGTGATTTGAACTCATGACCTCCATTTACAACATGTCCTTCATATCAAGCGAATCGTTGGTTGAGCTACATCGACCCTGAGGGCGACTTTGGATTGTTTTTATCTTATATTAATTAATTGGATTGGATTTGATTAATTAATTATTTCCACGTAATGATATTTATAGGAGGGTCAATCTTTAACTATATTCATAACAATATAATTAATTACATCCACAATATGTTATTAGTTTGTCATTATCTTATGAGAAGGTTATTGCGTGGACATAAAAACTTCTAAGGGGTCTTTTCTTGGGATATAGATGTTCGTAGTTCTATATCAACGATAACCATCACAACATCCACAAAAAGTTTTTGGTCAAAGACAAGATGACACTTTCGCCAAGTGAATCCAATTTTTGGAAAAAGTGAGAGGCTAGAATGGTCATGGTTATAGTGAAAATTAACTACCCTGTTGCACAACATTTAATGTGCAGGCAGTTGCATAGCAGTTTGGATATTGATCATCCATGGTTATATCTAATACTGATGAGAAATATTTTCCTAATTCATATATATATATATATATATATATATATATAGAGAGAGAGAGAGAGAGAGAGAGAGAGGCCCAAGTTTAATTTCCTTTAGGGGTGAGTTAATTGGGAGGAGAAACCCAAAATCCAACCAGTTGAGGGTTAGTGTGACCCAAACCGAGTGCAATCCCAGGTGATTTCGACAGCTTTGATGCCCATGGATCATGGTTTCTTAGACCAAAAGCCACAAATGAAGAAAATTTAACAAATATAAATATATTTATAATGGCAATGAAGATAACTATATTAATGAATGTGAGTATAAATTAATATATAACGTAATAATATAAATACGTGGAAATACTGTATCATTAAAGGAATAAAAGTAAAATACATACAAATAATAATTAATAGTAAAATAGAAAAGAATAAAAGAAAAAGGATGTGATGAGGATGCATAATAGAATATATGATTAAATTTTAATATAAAAAAGGTAGATGCAACTGATGGATAAAGATAATAAAAAGGTTTAATAACTTAGCATAAGTAAAAAATGTGAAGGGGTTGAAAATTAAATGATGATAAAGTCTATATTTTTTTTTCCATAGAAAAAAATTGTAACTTTATTAAGAACAAAATTACATTCCTCATATGATCCACTATCATTTATTGATTAGTGTCCATTTCTTCATTTTCTTCGGCACAAAAATGCTTTACAATAGATAATAATTGATTAGAAATCAAATTATATCCAATCCATAAAATATCAAAAACAGTTAAACTACAATCAACAAAAGTTGTATCTTGTAAGTTAAACAGAAAGTAGTTTTTTCACATTACAATCATCAAAGTATATCGTCATTTAACCCTTGATCTTCAAAACTATACAAACATCAGCCTGTAATCCATGATCTTCAAAGACTATATAAAGTATATATATCATCTAATTCAGTCTTTATCCACAGAGTAATATCCTTCAAAATTGTGACCAATATGAGTTTAAATCCTTCAAAAATAACTGTCAAGATGTCAAGATAAGTCTTTAACCATAACTGTCACAAAGTATCATTTTCCATCAAAAGAAACTGTCAGAAAAAAACACCATTGAGTCTCATGACTCACCCCCCCAACAATAATCCTAGAAAATCTGAAAAGTCTCATAAGTTTCAGTTCCTCTAAACTCCTAGATTTTCCAATGCCCTTCCTCCACATTAGCACCTGCATTAGCTAATGCATCAGCTTTAGAGTTCATTTCACGATAAATATGCTTATAATCAACTTTTACAAGGAAATTAGAAATTCAAATCACCTCCTGCAAGACCTGAGTAAGAAAATTATTATTAATCCTAAACTTACCAGATACCCAGTTGATCACCAACTGTGAATCCCCAAAAATCTGCATAGTTTGAACCCCCTGCTTTAAAGCCAAAATGATAAGCAGCTTTAAAGCTAAAAGCTCAGCAAAGTTATTGGTACCCAACCCCGGTCCAGCAGCAAATGTGAAAAAGTGCTCATCTGATAAAAACAGAATACCACCAGCCCCACAGATCTGTGGCACTCTAGCTGTCGAGCCATCAAAATACCCCCAGGGTGATGCGTTGTCAATATGTTCATTAACAACCAATCTAATGTTCATAACTCTGTTATCCAAAGGATAAGAATTTAGTAACCCCAAACATAAGGATGATACCACATAAGTCTTAGGCTGAATATCTTCAAAACAACATTGATTCCTAGCCTTCCATATGAACCATGAGACAATAACAGGTAAAGATCTATACCTGATATCAGCATTCAAAACCCAATTCTTTACACAGTCTAAAACTAATATACCATGCCAAATATTTAAGTATCTTAACTTGGCCTCGATTTCAAACCAAACCCTCCTCATAAATGAACATTTGAAACCAATGTGAGAATTAACACCAGCCAGGTCCTTCTCTGCCTTTTCTACACATGATATCCCATGTAAGTGCTTTCCCTGAAAATAAAGTAGATTTTTTATTTTAGTGGACATTTAAGTTTCCATAACCACTTCCACCACTAGGAACTTTTCATCTCATTCCTATCTTGAATAAGATGAAAATAACCAGCTTTGGGAGTGTACTTACCTATTTTAGATAGACTCCATACCAGTTGATCATCCACAGTAGTTATTCTAACATGACTGGATATCAGCAAAGCAACATAATTATTCCAAATTATGATTTTCTGGTCCAAAAAACCAAATAAACCAGCATTCAACCAGCCTTGATGCCGAAGTAATAATGTACCAAGGAAAGCAATATCCTTCAAAACTGAAAAACCAGCATTATGAAGTTTATCAATAATAGCGTCTGGTAAACAATGCCTCCATTTGCATCCAAGCCAAGGGTCTATGCCTATACGCACCTCAGTTCCAGTCCCAACTCTCCACACTAGTGACTGTCCAATACAATAAATATAAAAGAGCAAAGAATAATATAAATAAAGATAAATAAGAGAAGATAAATTGAGTGAATGAAAAATTAAGGTAAAAATATGGAATACCAAATGATAATAATAATTAACATAGTAAAGGAAAAATGGATATGATTATGTATAATGGAATTATTAAAGAATGGATAATTAAGTATATAACATAAATGAAATAAGAATGGTAATAATAGAATTAGGAGTGGTAGGTCAAGAGTCAGGGTGTGCATTAGTGATTGCTTTATTAGTAAATTTAGTGTTTTTTTTAAGAATGAAAGTGATTTATGTGTTAAAATAGAAACTATAAATATTTGGTGTTTAACATGAGAATCATGTGAAGGAGTTATATTTGACAAGTGTTGACTAATAATGTGTACTTGGTTGATAAACATGGCGTTAGTCAAGTTATTACATATTACACTCTTCAATATACTATTAAAAATTGGGTCTAGTTAAATCTACTAATAAGAATGTAATTTGTGTTTATTAGAAAGAGATTTAGTAAATCTAAGAACAATAAATGAGTCATAATAATACATCTTGAACTTAAGGAAATTTTATTTGGGAGACAAGAACTTCCTGTGAACTACGATATTGAAAAGAACTACAAAGTATGACAGTATGTTAACTATATGGGGATAAATGTAATTGAGAATCCTTGATGAAGTCAAACCAATTTTGTATATATCACTTACTATGTAATATGAGAACACATCCCATGTGATAAAAGAAGTAAAAATATATTGTTTCGACATGTTGATCAAGTGAAGGTCCAGAGGGACTAGTATGGCTAAGGTCTTCGAGCGGGAAGGCATATGAATACTGTATTAGGATTTTTCTTTAAGATTATGACCTTAGCATCATTTTGCTTATTATCAGTTGGACTCAGTTAGATTGATTAAGAAATTGTTGTTATGTGAACATGTAGACTCCATATATGTGTGGATAGTACACAAAATTTATCATTTTATTTATTAATGATTATAGATATGTGAGTCCATTAATCTTGCAAATTAAAAGGTGGTATCCATGGGCACTAGCTCTAAACTATAAACTATATTATGAATGTAAAATATATGGGAGGAATGCTATAAATAAACTTATGCTTCTTATATTTAACTCTCTCTCTCTCTATATATATAAGTATGAAGTTTGTTTTATATATATACATGGATATGAGTTATTGTTGGATTAACCTACATGGTGATGAGATATGTAATAGAGAAATGATGGTAGTGATGAGATTAAGTGGATGTCGTAGACATAATGAAAATAATGTGTATTATAAGTTTTTCTTATGAGTTTAAACATTACTACGATTAGTAAGAAAGTATGGTTTTGACAGGATGCACCGCTTGCCCATAATGGTTGTTCAATGGCATGACTATAAGAAAAATAATTGCACAGTATAACTTAGTATAGGGTTTCAACCCTAGTTACATAAGGAGGGGCAGAGGTATTTCCCACCGTGTATCCTCTGAAACATAGTCGTGGGAGGGTTGTGCAGAGACATGCTCCTCGAGTTGTGTGATAATAGTTGTCAATTGATTGTTGGGGAGGCTTGGTCGATATAGTCGACACTTCCACTTATGGGTTCTATCTAGGCTTATAGGTCAATATAGTTGATGTTCCATATTATTCCAGTAGATGAAAGAATAGGATGTGGAAGATGGATGTAGAGGGAAGAAGGATGGTTCAAAGTAATTTAAAAATATTTTGTGAGCTAATTATTTAACAACTTGGTTACTTTTGTGTTCTAAAAGTTTTGCTTTACTCATGTGTGATTATACAATTATGTTGTGTCGTTTGTATTATATTATTGTAAACTAATGTGATTGTTAGATGTTGAGATCTCTATTTATTATCTTCCATACTTGGATGATAATGAGAACATACAAGAACTATGTATTAGAGGAATGGTTGTTTACAATTAGTGCATGTGTGAGTATGTATACACTAGTTACGTATACCTACATTGTGCATGTACACTAGTATAATTAATTGATATATCAATTACTAAATGAATGGTTAATGATTGCAAGGTGTTGCTCGGAATATTTCACCTCCTGCGGACAACAAGGTGTTCCGCTGGTCTGAATGGTTCAGATCCAGAACAAATAGATCACAGAGGTTGATAACTTTCCATAGACGCTGTAGATGTACCTGCAAAAGAGTTCAACATGAAACAAATCAAAGCAACCAGAATATGATCTACTAATCTATGCGAGTGACTAAGGAATCTAGTAATATATATCTGAAATCAAACATCAACAATATATATGGGATAAAAAATTAGCTTGCATTATAAATATGAAGAAGTTTACAACCAAGCCTTAGTGTTGACATGCATCTCCATGAAACCAGCTCTTCATCCCCAAAAGCTCCAACTCTAGCTCTCTATGCTCTCTCCAAATGGTCTTGGGCCAAGAATCGGTCCAACAACATAACAATACCTTCAATGTTCTCCCCTCAACCATGGCTATGAGCTCATATATATAGGGATAGATGGATAGAGATGGTTGAGAAATGAGTGGGTGAGGTGGTCTCTAAGATCCTAAGATGAGGGATCTCGAGCTCAAATAACCCACAACAATAAGGATAAGGGATATCTCGAGGCTTATCATCTAGAAGTCTCAAGAAGCTTCTCTCTTTCCCATTTTACCCAGGGTATCGCGCTTTTCCTTCTATGACAGAGCGGTTATGGTAATAACCGCCTATGGACCAAGGGTGATAGGTGGTGGCACCGCTTGTGGACAACCATTGAGAAGCGGTGCAAGCAAGGGTACCGCTCCTGGATAAGGGAGGATGAGCGGTGCTGGGAATTTGTATGATAGACTGATAAGAAACCAATTAGTCTTCACTCTAGAAGATGGGATTCAGGGAAAGTAGGTATGTCAAAGGTCTTATCACATGATGGTGATAGGATTTTGCTATAATAGGATGCCCCCCAAAGCATGAGTCTTAGAGTGATACGATAAACGAGAGCTTTGAGAACAAGTTGTTGCCAAGAGATGAAAATGTTGGCTCGATCGTAGCATGCAGTCAAGTAGGAATCTATAGTACATCAGTATGTTGACTCATAGATGCAAGTAACCAAACTCATAGCTGCAGACCAATACAAGGCAAATCCATGAGTGGAATAAACAAGCATGGCTACTAGAATACAACGTAGATCCATGTGATAGAGGACTCAAACTTGGACATATATACCAGACATACAATGTAGATCTATGTCATACAGACGCAAATTTGAGCATAGCCACGACCATACAAATGTGGATCCATGCTAGATATACAAAACTCCATCGCAACCTGGGAAAAATCAATGAGCACTTTTAACAAATTCCCAGGGTCTTCATCTCGTCTTCCACAAAGTACGATTCTATCCATGTGATTACAATGATATGAAGTCGAACATGGTAGAAACCACTTGATTACCGGCCAATGATGTGAATTGTTAACAAGTGCGAGGGAGATCACCATTAATGCCAATGATTCTCAAGGTACTCTAGTACAATCTACTGAGTCCGAATAGATGTCCTGATGTCGAACACTCAGTCGATTCTATCGATCAAAGGCCAATGATGTGAACCTATGTCAAGAGCGAGAGAATCTATCATTAAGGCATACAAATCTCAAGGTACTAAATATTGTTTCTAAGACTATTTCCTGGATGATGAGCCGATGTCGACAGGAACAGTCTCGTCGAAGGAGGGCCATGATGAGTCCCACATCGATGACACGAAACTCGGAATATAGTTCTGGAATGATGTGAACATAGTAACCATATGACTGACTCAAATATACTGACACAGAGGCTGTGTATACTACAGAGGTAAGAGTTCTTCAGATTCCCTTTGAACATCAGGTGGCACGACAAAATGACTTGGCAGCATGACTAGACAAGACAGATACACAATGCGACAGTGGACAATGCATTCTTTTGAAAGACTCAAAGGATTGGAATGACTCATGAAAGTGGATCATTATGGAGATCAGCTGAATACCCAATTGACTGACATGATTGTGCAGACAAGTGCCATGTTCAAAGGTAATGACAAACAACTGCCATTATTTGCAAAATGATTGCCTTCCCATTTCCCCCATCATGATCGATGAGTGCCTCTTTTCGGTTTTACGAGTTCAAAGAGGGTAACAAACACTCGATATAGCTTGTCAGAAGACGAGTCCAGTCTCATATTTTTTCCGAACCTAAGAGATGATGGGTTCGTTCCTGAAACGGGTCTCAATGTTTAATTTAATGAGTCAATTGAAAGAAAACTCGATATCGTTAAAGTCTTTAGATTCTGAACGAATACAGAAGAAAACTCCATGGGGGTCCTTTTTCGTATGACTTAGTCTCTAAGGCTCGAAAAAGTATAAAATCATACCTTAGAGAACTCTTCTAGTCATGATTGGCTGGAGCATTCCTTTCTCGTAAATAGTCCTGTCCAAACCGAGAAAGAGATAACCTCGGCGTCGGACAGACGACTCTTCAAATACTTTAAAGAGCATGAAGAAGACAAGATCGCTTGATGATCTTTTCGTATTTAAGGAGCCTAAAAAGAGTTTAAAAAGAACTCCATGAACCTTTTTCATGTTTGAATCCAGAGCACAAAAAAGTAATAAACTAAGCTCAAACCACTTTTCATGTTTTAACCAGAGCACGAAAAATGAAAAGTAAGCTCAACACCATCTTATTGTTTTTAACGAGCTTGAAGATCAGTTGAAATAATGCTCAAGGATTGGTTTCATTGTTACGCAAGCTTGAAACCAATGGGTAAACTATGCTTGAAAAATCCCATTAACATGATATACAGAGGTTGGAATCTTGCCCCCAGCATGATTGCTAGCAAAGCCTACCCCTAGCATGGTTGCTAGCTGCTCGACATGCCCCCAAGCTTCGTTTCATCTGACGATTCTTCTTCCATACCCAACCTAAAAACTTGGTTACTAATCTCAAAATGTTCACCAAGGGGGTAGGAAGAACGAGAATCGGGCAGGTGAAGGTTCAAGTTCTAACACTAAAGCGAAGACTCGAATCAAGGGAAGGGGATCTGTTTCATTTTTACACAAGCTTGAAACAAAAGGTAACTATTCTTGGAACATGGTTTCATTTTTATGCAAGCTTGAAACCAAAAGGCAAACTATGCTTAAGGAAACCTACTTCATTTTTTAACGAGCTTAAAATAGAAAATTAACTATGCTCGGGAATGATTTCGTTTTTATGCAAGCTTGAAACCAAAAGGTAAACTATGCTTGAGGAGATCCATTTCATTTTTTAACGAGCTTGGCATAGAATGGGAACTTTGCTCAAGGAAAACTGACATGATGGTCAGGTGCTATTCCATTTTTTAACGAGCTTGACATAGAATGGGAACTTTGCTCAGAACATGATTTCATTTTTATGCAAGCTTGAAACCAAAAGTGTAAACTATGCTTAAGGAGTGGTTTTATTTTTTAATGAGCTTGAAACCACAGGATAAACTATGCTCTATACATGGTTTCATTTTTATGCAAGCTTGAAACCAAAAGCGTAAACTATGCTCTAAAACCTGCTCCTACCCAACATGATATCTAGGGGTTGGTAGGTTTCCCCCATTGCATAAAAGCTAGCCGCTTAGCTCCATTATGATGTCCATACACTAGAGCCATGCCCCCCCATTTTACATATGATGGGAAGAATCTAACTAGAAGAAGGGGAAGGAATCACAAGAACATGCGGCACATTCAGGGTAGTCTGATTACTAGGAGTAATGCGATGATCAGGTGTAACAAACGAAAGCTGATCAATGGTCACCATCTTCCCATCATGAGGAAAATGCATAACTCTAAAGAGTGTGGACACAACAACCTTCATGGCATAGACATAATCATGTCCAAGGAGCAGATTAAAATATAAACGACCTTGGACCACCATAACATCAATGCAGACAGTTTTCCCTCCTAATGTAATAGGAAAACAAGGAAGGGTCCCTAAAGGTGCAGTAGGCCTGTGATTAAAAGCCAAGATCTGATCAATGGCTAGCACAGGCTGAGGAGAACCTAAAGCTTGCTAAGCAGTTGAGGATAGAATACTAACCGAAGCCCCTCCGTCAACAATAGTGCGAAGAATCTGCCAAGCAGTAACATTCACAACTATCTGGAAAGGAACACTTGAATGAAGACGAGACTCTATTAGGTTACTCCAGTCAAAGGAAATAAACTCACTACTTGGAGAGGGTTCTGTCGAAATAAACAAAATTTCCTCTTGTCGAGAACAATCAGAACGAAGCATAAAAACTTCGGCAGGTTTAAGTTCATTCTCTACTAGAAGAGAATAACAAGACGAAGATTTGGTCAAAACGACTACTTCAGTCTTAAAACTCTCTGATGAAAGAGCGGGATTGGGTGGAAATGACACCGACTCGACCACTTTAACTTCACTCTTCAAAGGAAGAGTGGGATCAACCGCAGATAAATCCGAATCGACCACTTGGTCAACCAGTGGTGGATTGAGGGATAACTTACTATCACTTGTTGGAATCACCTGTTGATGATCAGTAATATTTTCCAACCAACGCGAAGCTTCATCCATGCTTGGAAAAAGAAAAGTACGATGCATAGCCTTGCATATCAAACAAGGATACAAGACTTTACCCTTACGACCTTTTACCAATGGGTCACTGGTTGAGGGGGTATCGTCAACATGATGATCATAGGTTGATGACACAGACGGTTTGGATATTTTAGACCACTCTTCTTGTACACGGGAGAGACCAAGACACTCCTTAAGAAGTTGGTCCCCCTTGCAAAGCTTACAAGGGAGCTTGGGTTTTTTGGGTGTTCTCTTAGAATGAGCACCATCAAGGGAAGATAGTTGCTTATTTTTCTCTTTCTTATCCTTCTTCTTCTTACTCACATGACTACTAACCATAGAGCTTTGGTCAAGCGAAGAAGAAGAAAGAGATGAAGCCACAACCGGCGAAGAAGGAGCAGGATTAGGTTGAGGTTGATCCTATCTCAGAGGAGAGGTGACATTTGAGACATTAGGTGTAACAGGAATTACCAAATTAAATAGCCATACCGGTAATCCTATAGTTAACCTAGGAAGATTCAGAGTGGCAATAAAGGGAGGACCAATACCTTCACTTGGAGGAAATACAAAAGGTACACCTTGGAAAGGGACCTCTTGAGTGGTAGTCCCAGATGAGGATGCCATCTCTAAACTCTCTAATAACCCCCTAACTACCACGCACAAGCAAGTACTACTCAAACTAAAAGCAACAAGCAAACATGTGAAAGGAGTGGATAAGAGTCAAGAACCTCACAGGACAGGCCAAATGGATAACTCAGATGGTTTGAGGATTCCTAAAGGGGTCTCTCGATATACGCAAGGTACGAGGGAGCTCAAATTGGTAGTAGTGATGTCTAATGCATAATCATACACAAGGGACCTTCCGATATAAAATTGAGTACGTGAAGTACCTTTATATATACCTCAAGGGTACGTGAAAGGCCGTTCAATATATCGACAGTACGTGGAAGAACCGCGCGAGTCTTGTAATGTAATGCTGACAAATAACGACAGCTCCTATGTTTAACGACGCCCGAACATGTCTCTAACTTATCACTCAAATTGCTATGTAAATTTTAGCCTGGTACTACTGTTAATGTTATCTTATCACACTGATCTATATGATGATGCAAGTTTTCCTCTTCAATGAAATTCTACCTAAGATAGGGAGAGAGATTTAATTTTCTTCCCAAAAATGCACACCCAAATGCAAATGCAATGCTATCTTTTCAAACGAAAGTGAAATATCAATGCACCCCAACAATCTTTAAAGCAAATAAGAAAGAGATCTAGAGAACATATAACATAAATCAAAATGTTTCCTATCTTTTCATGCTTGAAAAAGACGCATAAAAACTCAATGGAAAGATGATTTGACTAACGTTTCCAAACAAATCTAACTCTAATGCACACAAAGCTGAAAATAGATGTTTCTTCTTAATGAAAGTAAGATCTAGAATCTCGAACAATCATGCACAAAAAAAGAAGAAAATCGTTCAACAAGCTTGCGAATAAAGCAAAAGAGAGAGAAAACTAAAGCTTCTCTTTGAAATAGACAAGGAAATGAAGAACCAATCTTCCCTACCAAGCACTGAAAAAAAATCAGCATGTGGAAGGAAACAAGAATTACCCAAGCAAAGAAAGACTCAAAACAACATGGATCACTCATGCATTCCAAGTCCAAAACAAACCAAATCCTACTCAAGAAAATGAAATGTATATTTCCAATTCCAATGAATAATATCTACAGAAAAGAGCAAGAGGTTTCAAGCAAAGAAAATAATGTAGAATCTAATGCAAGAAACACAAACTCTCTTTGAATGCAGAAAGAATACAACAATCAAAGCGACTGCAAAATATACAATTCATTTTCAAAAGTACACTTCATTTTCATCAAAAAGTAAGCTAAAAACACACAAAAATCAAAATACAGAGTCTGGAACAGGGCCTACCTTGCACCGTGCAGATGAAGCTGCTGACAGGCGATTTTGAGGTAGAACCACTTCTTGCTCACTGGATTCAGGCGGTGGCACCACTCCTTGCCAACAGAACATGTGCGGTTCCTTGTAAAAAATCCAAACACAAAGAGAACGACAGATCAAGTCAGAAAAAGACTAGATCAGGGCAAATACTACTAGATTGAGTATGGAAACACAGCATAAAAGACCGAAATGACTCAGATCTAAACAGATCTGGAAATTTCAAACCCAAATACTACAAATCAAAAAGTAGATCTGACTAAAGAGAGTTGAAGAAAACAGAGCCTGGATTCGGACAAGTGTTCCAGACTGAGGAAGATCAAAACAACTGAATACAACTACTCCCCAACAGAGTTGCCAGATTTGTTGCTCAGAATATTTCACCTCCTGCGGACAACAAGGTGTTCCGTTGGTCTGAATGGTTCAGATCCAGAATAAATAGATCACATAGGTTGATAACTCTCCTTAGACACTATAGATATCTGGAATGCAAGCCTTTGATAGTTCACCTGTGTACCTGCAAAAGAGTTCAACACGAAACAAATCAAAGCAACCAAAATATGATCTACTAATCTATGCTAGTGACTAAGGAATCTAGCAATATATATCTGAAATCAAACATCAACAATATATATGGGACAAAAAATCAGCTTGCATTAGAAATATGAAGAATTTTACAACCAAGCCTTAGTGTTGACATGCATCTCCATGAAACCAGCTCTTCATTCCCAAAAGCTCCGACACTAGCTCTCTATGCTCTCTCCAAATGGTCTTGGTCAATGTTCTCCCCTCAACCATGGCTATGAGCTCATATATATAGGGCTAGATGGATAGAGATGGTTGAGAAATGAGTGGGTGAGGTGGACTCTAAGATCCTAAGATGAGGGATCTCGAGCTCAAATAACCCACAACAGTAGGGATAAGGGATATCTCGAGGCTTATCATCTAGAAGTCTCAAGAAGCTTCTCTTTTTTTCCTTTTTACCCAGGGTACCGCGCTTTTCCTTCTATGACAGAGCGGTTCTGGTAATAACCGCCTATGGACCAAGGGTGACAGGCAGTGGCACCGCTTGTGAACAACCGATGAGAAGCGGTGCGAGCAGGGGTACCGCTCCTGGATAAGGGAGGATGAGCGGTGCTGGGAATTTGTATGATAGACTGATACAAAACCAATTAGTCTTCACTCTAGAAGCTGGGATTCAGGGCAAGTAGGTATGTCAAAGGTCTTACCACATGATGGTGATAGGATTTTGGTATAACAAAAGGAGTATATTGAATACATATAAATATCTAGTGGCGTTAAATACTCTTCACAACTTCCATTAATTATTGATATGGTGAACTAAATAGGTTTTGGTGAGGTGCCATAAATTTTGGGGGAAAATGTTAAATCCATTTATAAGCTAGCATGAAAAGAAAGAATTTCTATTTTATAATTATTGTTATTCAATTCATTATTGTATTTTAGATATTATTTTTCCTAAAATCTAGAAGGGGTGGTTAATGGCCCATAAATGATGGTGGTTGAGGAGACTTGGGAAGATGTGCAAGAAAAAATGATAAATAGATTGAGTGAAGAGGGTTTGAGGGGTTCTTTTGGAATTGGTGGAGTGGTTGAGTTTGTTGAGAGGTGGAAGAATTATTCTAATGGAACAAGTTCTAAGAGATATTGTGTATTATTGTTCTTAGATTCATGAGCACTAAGAGACAAGAAACCAATTGTTCTTAGAGTCATGAGCACAGAGGGCCACGAAACTAAAAGGTTTCTTGAATCTAGGAATCCAGCTACGCCCCTAGTTGGAAGGGAGGTTTAATTCCATTGTGGATATCAAAGAAGGGAAAGGCTTGTTGATGTGGGAATACTACTACATTCTTGGAGAAGTTTGGCATTTAAACATGTATTTTTCAGTAAGTTAAACTTAAATTTATCTTATAATTTGACCATTTTTTATTGTCATTGTTATAAGAATGTTTCAAATATTAATTAGTGTAGTATGGTTTTTAATTAAGTAATTTGGAGAGGCCTTACAAATATTAGTTAGTGTAGTATGATATTTAATTAAGTCAGCGAGGCCTTACAAATAGTTCCTAGGAAACATAAGATTATTTTTACCCCACTTATGCCCCCTTTCCTCTTCCCCTCTAGTATATTCATAGACCTTCTCATGCTCTCTACAACAATCTTGGACCTTATATTAATTTCCAACAAAATATTTACATAATTTAAATGTATCATAAAATGTCCACCATACCATATCTTGAAAGCATATTTACGACTAGTACACTATGTAACACCCCGGTTTTGACCCCATGGTATTGAACTGCACATGATGTAAATATTTTATTTGATCATGGTGAGGAGCTCAAGGAAAAGGCCCCACCATGGATTTAGTATTTTATGTATCGGCAATTAAAATCGATGCTGATGGTTTATGTGCTAGCCAAGCACAATATGTTTGATACATCATGTAAAATGCTAATTAATAAAAAATATCACAACTAGCAATGCACCGCAACGTTAAAGAGATGGGGGCATGATTTCACAAGGAATATGGAGGGGGAAATAATCAAACCCTTGAGACAAATGTCTAAGGGGAAAACCCATAAAGTGGTCAACTACCCATTTTGTCTTTTTGTGCCCAGTCATCTAGAAGTGGTTGAAGAAGTTATCTCCTTGGGATAGGGAAGGTATGGAGGAAAATTCAAATTTGGGAAGCACCCCAGTTTTGGAAAACATGTTTTTGACTTGTGGGGCAAGTAAATGCTTGGAAATGCATGCCCAAGCCATTATGCACCCATGTCTTTCATTCCTCACCCATTCTCATTCACATGGAGGCTCTCTCACGTAGGGAAATCTTGGAGAGCTCTCTCATTCACATTTTTTGTCTACCTGGTGTGCGTTCCCTCATGTTTTTGCAGTTTTCTTCATTTTTTCCATCGATGGGAGGTCGTTTTGGCAATGCTCAGTGGTTGGGCTCTCCCCTTGACATTTTTGTTGTTGATTCATCATTACTCGGCCGGGGAAAACCCGTTTTTGGTTGCACAATGAATGGTAAAAGAAACCCATGAATTTTGGTGTTTATTGAGGTCGTTTTTTCCCCTGGGAGAAAAATGGGATATTCCCCCACATTTTTTTGTGGTTTCCCATTTTTCCCCATGGTTGGGAAGTCCTTTTTGGTGTTGCTAAGTACCCAGGAAGATAGATCTATGTTTTAAGGTTTGGAAGGGGTCCTTTTTCCCACGTGAAACCAACAGACGTTTTTAGAATTCGAATCCATGAGATGGCGATTTGTAGAGGTCATTTTTGCCTCTGTGGAGACATTAAACATTCTCTTAAACAATTTTCTCACTTGGGTTATTTTTCTTCCCGTCTGCCATTCCTGTTTGTGGTTCCCATGACTTTTTGTCCTTACCCAACAATTGTATTTTATTGTGAGGTGCATCTTGGAGTTTCCTTGGCTGAGTAGGTCCAAGGAACCCATCTGTTAGATGGTTGACTGGGTTTGATGTGAAGGTTGGCTTGGGTGAGTAATTCAAAGGAACCCCCCCCCCCAATGTTATTGGCTTGTTTCCTTAAATGGTATGTGAAACCCAAGGGTGTGTTGGCTTGACTGTGGGTGTATGGTCTTGTTATGCGTAAGCATGTTTCTCCCTAGCTCCTTGTGGAAATCATTCCCAGCTCGAGGGGTGGTAGTGATGCTGAGAGATTGATGAGCACACTGGCCTATGGTTGGGTGGAACGTTGCAGCGACGTAGCTATTTGCGGGCCAGCTTCTTTTCAAGATAAATATTCGTGTGCTTAATCTCCGCAAACTATTCGTTTTATGAATTAATATGAACATGTTGAATGCTTGAATGAATTTGTTTTTCTTCCACTGTGTATTTACATGTATAATGCATCTATGTATGTTTTTAATTTATTGCATTTTTAATTATCATGTTCATGGGGATAGATTGCACGTTTGATAGCAGCAACATCCTAGTCACGTCCTCTCCATCGTCGGTATGAGGGGTGGGGACGTGACAACATACCTTACCTTTCACGATTTAGATCTTGGCCTCGAACTCCATGCACTAAGAATATGTATATAAACATACTTATATTGTCTACACATAGGTCATTTGTTTAAAGCTCATACTTGATTTTCTTTATTATAAGCACTCAAGTTACAATTTATTCATAGTATAAATCTAATACATCGAAATGTTCAAAACTATATTATTACCTGAGATAGATAGATATATGAACAATAAGGCATGTAGGGTTTGTTGTCTACATTTTCCAACTCATAGCATATGTTACAACATATGTTTGGTATGCTATTTTTTAAGAGAATCTTCTAACTGTAGTAAAGACCTTGAAGTGAAGAAGTTTCCCTTTGTCTTTATCGATGTTTTTAGTGGCTGCCACTTACAATTGTGTCGTTTTTATTTAATTATTAGAAAAAAGGTCATTTATTTATGGAAAAAAATGTTCCCGATATATATGCATCATGCACCATTTTGTTATCTAGTCATTATTCTTTGACATTGTGCAGTTTCCCATGCTTGTATTGAACTCTTTACACTTAAATAGAAGTCAATTAAGCTTTGATGTTTTGTATATTCACATTTGTATGGAAAACAAAGGGGTTTTGCTCTATCCTTTTTCTTGAGACAATATATTTTGTGTATGAATTATTGCTACATTTGTAATTATTTATAGTCAGTTCCAATATTCTACATAGTATCATTCATTTTTTAATTTTTTATGATAAACTCTTAAAAAAGTAATAAAAAGAATGACAAATAAAATTTTTATTGAACTCTACTGGTCCCAAGCTTCAATTGCATACTTGTAAAGCCTGTTGGATATCATCTTGGCATTGATGTCATCTTGATAGAAGGCATCTTGTCACATCATCATGATAGATGCCATCTTGGCACATTTGTCGACCTATTGTTGATGCTAATAAGGAAATTACTTTCCATGCAAACAACTATTGATGTTATAGGGACCCTACTATAATCACAATAAGTGATGCACAAATTTCCCTAAAATAAATCAATGTACACAAAAGAGGCCATTTCAATGAACAATCAAAGGAAAAAATGGCATTTTTTGTGTTGTTGTTAAACACATGAAATCTTGTAATTTCTGATATATTTAAATGTTTTATTAGATGTACACTATTTGTTAATTATTATAAATTATGAACTGACATTTTTTCAAGAGAACCATGGAAGGCTAGAAAATATGATTCTCGTATGTATGAATTTCATGAATTGATTTTAACCTTAAAAATAAAAACTTAGTCAAACTTCACATGCAAGAAATAAGAGTCATATATGTGATTGATACATTAAACTCTTTTTATTTCTATAACGTATTGACAAAAATTTATTAATTGAATCAATCAATGAATTGATTCATCTCCATCTAAATTGTATTATTAAGAGCTAGGATTAGTTAAGATATTGTAGAATTTAAAGTTAAAATGGTAATTGAAAATTCGCTAGGATGTAAAGTTTCAATAAAGTACAATGATTTAGGCAAGGTTTCTAAAGGGTTAATAATATTGTCAAGATTTTCAATTGAAATTTTCAAAAGCCTTCTATCATGTTATTAGGATTTTAAGATAATTAAAATGTAAATTTTCAAACTTTAAATTAGAAATTAATAATTAATTATGATGTAAATTTTCAATTAATTACAATGATTTAATCAAGGTTTCCAAAAATAATAATATAATTAAAGTTTACAAAATTCATATATTCTTTTATAAAACCACCATTTAAAGGTATCGAAGACAATGATATAATCGAAGTTCCAAAAGTCTTTGATATGGGCATGTACTCTTTTATAAAACCATCATTTAAAGGTATTAAACCTATACGAGTTATTGAATGAGATATTTAGTTTAAGATTGGATTTAGTTAAAGATTCCAAAGACAATTGTATATTTAAGGTTTCCATAGGCCATTGGTATGATCACAAGTTTTTCTATGAAACCAACGTTTAAAGATATATGAACCATTTCCATGTGGAAGTTGAAAATTGAATCTGAATTCTATCTCGTTATAATTGGATGTATTATTAGATTCACTTTGGAAACCTTGTCTTGTTTCAAGAGTTTCTATGAAACCAACGTTTAAAGGTATATGAACCATTGTCATGTGGAATTTGAAAATTGAATTTGAATTCTATCTCATTATAACTGGATGTATTATTAGCTTCACATTGGAAACCTTGTCAGGTTGCAAGAGAAATAAAAATCAACCAATGTAACATTTTTTATTAAAATTGAATTTAAAACTGCTTCAAATTATGTTTAGAGCTTTACAAATCAAATTGTTTTATAGCTCTCTTGATTGTGTAGTACTTTTCACAACATGGATCACTAAATTAGAATTTAAAGTTGTTTCAAATAATAGTATAGATTTTTCTCAAAATATGCTTTAATTGTATAGTATTTTCATAAAACTTCTCAAAAAATATTTATAAACATCATTTGAGGTTAAAATGCACTTCATAATTGTATAAATTTAAAATATCTTAAGTATATTCATAAAACTTCTCAAAAAACAATATATAAATATCATTTAAATTTAAAACCCACTTCACAATTGTATAAATTCATGATAGTGAATGATAGAGTGATTTAGAACGAAGACATAAGAGAAACCTAAAAGGAAATCCCCTCAAGTGAATGATAGAGTGATTTAGAACAAAAACATAAGAGAAACCTAAAAGGAAATCCCCCCAATTACTGACCCATTTATATATCTCATACATTGTAAATAAAGACATGCTAGTTTAGTGAGTCAAATATTAAGTTATAAACAAAGCACTCCAAATGTATTTAGTAAGGAATCAGTGATAAATGAAGTAAACAAAAGAATTTAAATTAAAAGAAGCTTTCTAAGTTTGTAAAATAAAAGTGGTGTTATTGCCCCACCAAAGTTTGATTCCCCTTATGAAATACTTGCTCCCTGTAGGTCAACATACATGGGCATGGTTTAAGTGCAAGCTATCACAACCATTAAGTGAAGCTAAGAGCTCACACACCATAAGTACGACATGGCATAGTCATTAGGTCACGAGCTCTCACACCATAACCGTGACATGGCATCCTACCACTTGATAGTCCGCAGATGCTCAATTGAGAAAGTATTAGAAAAAAATTTGCGATCCTTCCAAAATAAAACTTTAGAAAAAAAATTTGAAGTATCAATTGTCTTAGTGAAGAACTTAGTGGTAAATCAAATCAAACATGTTCAATAAGTGAAGAACTCAAAGGTAAACAAAGTCACACATATTCTTTTATTGAGTGGATCAAATGTAAACCAAATCACTAGAAGAATTTAAGAGAAAAATTCAAATACCAATTCATTTAACAATGAATCGAGTTGTAAACAACTCACTAGTTCATTTAGTGAAGAACTGGGTTGTAAACAAACTCGCAATATTTTGTTTAGTGAAGAATCCAATTATAGATGAAGCCACTATAAAAGATATTATTAAATACCAAGTTTATAGAATAACTAGTTGTAAACAAAGTTACACTAATTCAATTAGAGAAAAAAAACTAGTTGAAATATGTTAAATAACTAGTCATAATATCATAATCCTCCCAAAACATTTTGCGATCCTTCCAAAATAAAATTTTAGAAAAAAATTCTGAAGTATCAATTGTCTTAGTGAAGAACTTAGTGGTAAATCAAATCAAACATGTTCAATAAGTGAAGAACTCAAAGGTAGAAAAAGTCACACCTATTCTTTTATTGAGTGGATCAATTGTAAACCAAGTCACTAGAAGAATTTAAGAGAAAAATTCAAATACCAATTCATTTAACAATGAACCAAGTTGTAAACAACTCACGGGTTCATTTAGTGAAGAACTGGGTTGTAAACAAACTCACAATAGTTTGTTTAGTGAAGAATCCAATTATAGATGAAGCCACTATAAAAGATATTATTAAATACCAAGTTTATAAAATAACTAGTTGTAAACAAAGTTACAATAATTCAGTTAGAGAAAGAAAAAAACTAGCTGAAATATGTTAACTAACTAGTCATAATATCATAATCCTCCCATTGGAGCTTAGGGAAACATGGACAGAATATATATTTGTATAGAATGTCATAATCCTTCCATTGGACCTTAGAGGCACATGCTCAAGTAATGAGCTTATCGACCTCATTACCCCCACACACTTTAACTTTAACTTATTACTTGTTAGATGTATTGGTTAGACTGGTTCCTCAACCATGTATACCTAATAACTCAAACAAAAACAAAATATAATTTGAAATAATCTATTTATAAAACTATTTAAAATAATAATAATAAAATTCTAAATTTTCAACATAACTAAGATGCATAGGGTGTAGGCCCTCCATCGATGAAGAGATACCTTGATATTGGAATGAGCTTTAAAACACTCATCTAGGCAGCTTAGCTAGACACTACTTTCACCGACCATTTACATGTCAAAGCCATAACTCATGTTTGAATATTTATCAATCTAATACACTTAACTTTTGGGTGATATAAAGACTTATCATTCTAAACCATATTAGCTTTTGGGTGATATAAAGGCTTATCAGTATAATCCATCTTAACTTTTGGGTGATATAAAGGCTTTCAATAATCTTTGGTAATGAGTTTGTGTTATCAAAGCTTTAACAAATATGGCAAGATCATTATCGTCTCACTCCAAAGGTAATAAATGTATTGTAGTAGCACTACCTATACAAAATCGGGCAACGTCGATTAGA